>VWYH01008418.1:429667-958313 GCA_013399365.1 Pampusana beccarii
GCCGCGCGCCAGCCCCTCGCTCTGGGCCATGGGCGCCGCTGCGGGGCGGGTGCCGGGGCTGCCTCGTGCCCCGCCCTGCGCGCAGCCCGGGCTGGAGGCGCGCTGGGCTGTGGTGCAGCCGGGGAGGGCGCGAAGCACGTGGCCGAGGGCTGATGTGAGGAGTGTGACGCGCACACCCGGCGGTGACCGGCAAGGAGCAACGTGCGGATGTGCCGGGGAGCGCCCGTCTGTGCGGGCCGGGTCATCCCGGCAGCACCCCAGGCCATCCCGGCAGCACCCCAGGCCGCCCGTAGCGTGCGCAGACCAGGGCAGGGCAGCTCGGACATGCGGGAGGCGGCCAGATCTGGAGCCAGCGCTGCCAGCCTGCCCGGGGCCTCTCTCGGCTGGCGCTGACCCGCGGCGAGCTCAGCATCCCGTGATGGCAACTGCCAGGGGCTGCAACGCGGGAAGCGGCCGCCCTGCTGAGAGCCCTGCTAGCTCTGCGCGGCAGTGGACCTGCCGCCCTCTGTCACCTGCAGCTGCTCAGTTCGGACAGGTGTTTCTGACCCTGGGGAGCAGCGTGCTTGGGTTGTTCTGTGGGTGCAACTGCTGCTCTGTGTAAGTGTGGACGGCAGGGGCTGCTGTGCCAGCCGTGGAGATCAAGGGCCAGCAAAGGGCCAGCAAAGGTCCAGCAGCCACACAGCGATGACGATTTTTCAAATGTTAACAAAACTGTAGAACTGTGACGTAGCCTGTATGCTGGAGACACAGGGTCTACAACAAGTAAAATTTACTGATGATTATTTTCTACTTACCCAAATGTTTATTTGCAGTTCTGTATTTCCAGAAGAACATTTTGTTATATTTTAATTTTATTTTTTCTGACTTGTAAGGGCTTGACTTGTAAGGAAGCCAGGCTTAGGATCTCATGCACTTTTCATCTCTATGCATGAAGGAAGGCCTGAAAGAGCTTAAAAGGGTAAGGCCAAGAACAGCTCAGGAAGTGGGTGAGCTAGTAATGTTCTTCCATAGCTATATATCAAATGGCCTCAGCAGCAGAGGCTGCCTCCTCTACAATGCTGCGCTGTCGAGGTCTGCACCCCGTTTAGCACAGAGCAGCCCTTTGTCTTCAGGCAGGCGGAAACCCGTTTGTTCATAAATAGCTACACCACGCAGCCTGGGAGGCGACTGGGTATCCAAGGACCTGGTCTGTTCAGTCTAGATTTCAAACAGTCGAACAACAAAGGTGTTTCCATGGAATACTTAAATAAATGGTGATTTTAAACAGAGTTTTTCCATATGGAGCGGGAGCCCTCTTACTACTCTTTGCTGCCAGGCCTCACCTCACTGCTGTGGTCCATTAGCAGGCAGGCACACTTGGCTGGTGTGACTAGCTGTGAGTGTGGGCACTTTCCGGTCCTTGGAAGCTTGTCATGAGGCTGGATCATCAGTTAGGTATCAGTCAGGAATATATTTGAAGAGCCTCATGAAGAGAGTTATGAGGTTTTAGATTTTCATGTGTGCTCTGCTGAAACTAGGTAAACATGGGTTCATTATTTTTTTAAACAGTATGTAAATATACTGCTATTTTAAACCTGACCTCACACAAAGTTTCAGTGTTGCATATTACAGATGACTGTTGCATACCCTTCAGTTCCTGCTCGTCTTCTGTGTTGTGATAAAAGCGTAGGCGTTTACTAGAAACCCATGTTACTTCACTGATACTGGAGACTGTAGTGTTCTGTAGACATAATATTATTTGGAAGTACAAGGAGAACAGAATAGAAATAACTGAAATTACTGATTTCATTAACTAATGCTGCAATGTAGATCTCCAACAAACTCTGGCAACCCAGCATCATGGACTGGTTGGTCTACAGAGAGCAACCAGACACTTCAGGCTTCCCAGGTACCGCTTTTCTGTGCAAGAGCTGGTTGCCAGTGCTTTTTTTTTTTTTAAGTGCCAGTTTCTGCTATTTACCAGAGTTCTTTCACTTCCAGAAAGATTTTATTTTTTTCAGATTGAGAGAAGGAAAGAATAGGTTTCCTAAACTCTGGTAACAACAACTTGAGTTTTCCTAGCCATCTCTATGTAAGACGTCTGCCACAACAGGAAAAACTTTTTTTTGCAGTGATGTTGTGTACAACTTCCTGACTCTTCTGTCAGAATGAGCTATTCCAAGATTAGACATTCCTTCATAACTCAGATCTCTGTTTACACTGAGGGATGTTATAGTTCCTTTTTGTTGTTACTCTTACAGGCCTACAGAGGAGGTACCAGTTTGTTTGCGAATAAAGCAAGCCGTAAAACATTCACCAAATGTCTGTGTTTTAAGACACAATTCATTTCAGGCTGGGGATTCTCCCTAGAGAAGTATTTGCAGACCTCCTAGCATCTGAAAGCAATAGGTGTGTATACATATAAGTGACACAGTTTTGAATGTTATTAAAATACTATGAGAGGATGATTATTTTAGAGACATAGAAACAGACTTCAAAAATGTTTTGCTAAACTTTGGTAAATGGTGTCCTTTAATTAGTACATTTAGGGAAAAGGAAGTGGCTAGCAATAGCTGATTCAAAAAAGAAGAGTTTTCCAGAACAGCATTAGCTCCAGCCTCTAGTGGTTTCTGGTGGTGGTGGGTTTTTTTTTAACTCTTTTTCTTGCCCTTTTTTTTTTTAAAAAAAAAAAAGCATATGTGTGGGCTGGAGGGGAAAAAAACAATAGGAAAAAAGGGAGAGGAGCTGATCTGAGAACACGACAAGGAAGTGAAGGGATAAAGTAAATGAGACCAAAGGAGAAAAGAAAAAAAAAAAGCACAATCCTTCAACAGTGGATATTTTTGTTCTCTAATCCTCTTGAGCCAAAAAGAAAAGTGTATGTGGAATAAGAAAAATGGTCTGTTATTTTGCCTGAAAATTCAGAGCTTTAATTGCCAAACAATAGCCATTAGTTTAGCTTGACACAGGGCTTTTTGTCAAATACCACAGCTCAGCCTTACTGATGGCACTATTCCAACACGATCCCATGCGAAGCTGCTTTCTTTATCCTTTTTTTAATTATTGCAGATTATTTATAACAGATACTAAACCACGCAAAAGTATAAAGAACTTTTAACAGCCTGAAGTAAACCATCCTACACTATTTTAATCATCTTGATTTACCTTTTCTTCCCTTAAAATCCTTATTTTGAGGTTTTATTCCAAACCATGTTCCATAACCCTTTGTCAGTGGTCGTATCCAAACACATCTTGTTACTGTGGGCTATGAAATAAGGGGCCATGGGGAGGTAATGCACTACAGCAGCGTTAACTGATGTCTGGCCTGGGGACCATGAACCTCAACCTTGGGCTCTGCTGATGATGCTGTAGCACGAGCATCAGCCAGGTCACCAAAAGGCTGACCTGGGGCTCACTTTGTGTGTCCCTCCCCAAGTAAAAAAGACACCATTACTGTCTTATCATTATTGTGGGACATCTACAATGAGTGTTAAAGGTGCTTGGAAGGTCTGGATATTTTACTTCACTGCTTTAGAGGCTGAAATAATCTCTAGACCTATGATAGGTTTAGGAGAGACAGGGCATATGTAAACTTACTTTGTACCAACACACCACAGGAATCCTACCATGCAGTAATCTTCCTGCATTTATTGTTACTGTTCCCTTTATTATTGCAACATTTTGATTTTGGCAACGCTTAGACTTTGGCTTCTACGTCTTTGAATGTTGAAGGACTGCACTTATTTATGGAGGGGCTCGGTATTAAATAAATCTTTTTTTTTGGTATTATAATGTAATTTTGGATGCAGAAGCATATAATTTATGTAACGTGTGGGAAATGAACTGCTGTAGATTTTTTCCTGCTGTTTTGGGATCACAGTTGCTAAATTACGTCCTTTCAGAAATTCGAGTTAGAAAACAGGCAGCAGAGGCTGTATCAACCAACTTAAATTCATATGAGTCCTTTCATACATTAAAGCAGACTCAGTAATTTTTATACTCGTTAATGAAAATAAAAGACATTCCTCACTGGAAAAGATAATCAATACAATCATAACTATAAGTTAGTGTACATTAGATTTAATTACTTTATCTACTATCTGAAAAAGCTTTCTTCTGGTGACAATGCTTATTATAGTCCACTTTTTTCTTTGAATAGTGATAATTCAGTTTGACTGTATCAATCAATACTATTGGCATCTGGAAAAGCATATGCAAGGACATATCAGAATTGTTCAGAATCAACGTCTTAAAATAACTATTTCTTTTTGAAATCAATGTATAGTCGCTGTTAACAAGTGTTTGCCGAGCAGTTTGATGGTAACGAACGGATCCCAGAAGCATTGTTGTACAAGAGGTACAGGCGTCACTCGCGTTTGTGCCACGAAAGATGGGGGAGGCAGAAGGGGAGTTGCAGTGAGTGGAGTTAAGTGCCTGGGCTCTGCTCCCTGCTCAGCTGAGAGCAGAGACAACATTCTGCAGCAGCAGCTGATCATTTTTCCTGGCCACACGGCCTTGTTTTTTCTGGCGGGCACAATGGGTTGTGTGCCCAGGGCTCCACCACTCACTCGCAACTGCACCGAGGTATCACACCAGACTAACCAGTGACAAGACATATTGAAAGTAATGCACATATGTAGTGCTGGGATTCTATATTGGTTTATGTCTGACTACTCCAAGACACCTTTACTATATAGTTTCTGTCTAATGACACTGAAAAGTAAAGACAATTTTGACACAAATATATTGACTATAAAGCAGCTGTGAAGCAAAGTCCAAGCAGCTCTATTCTGAATGGAAAACAAATTAGGAGGACTTTCACTAGAGGACTCAATATTGTGCAAAACATACAAAAAATGACACTTTCCAGTTTTTCTTTCCTTCTCTAGTACTGCAAAACACTAACCCGTTAAAACTATAAAGTAATAGATTTTAAAATCTATACTATTAAATTACTTTTTAAACTGTAGATTTCGCTGTCTAGGATGCAGAAAGAGAAATAAGTTACATCATTCTATAGATGAGACTTAAGCCAGCCAGTCTTTCATGAGCACTCCTTTTCTGAGAAGGTAACAGTATAAATTATCAAAGTCTTTTCGTTGGTTACCTGGTTGGGTTCCTTTTTGTGCTTGAAAACCTCATGCATAATATGTCTTACTGTATAATCTGTTGTACCCACTGGGCCTGTCCAGCAGCCAAAATAACCACCGCCACCTTCCACACAAAATAAAGACAAAGCTGAAGGGAGGTACAGTACAGACATGATCATCCATGCTGACTGATTAGCAAACAGTTAGTACAAAGGCAGTGTTCATTTCTTTGTACGATAAAGAGGACTAGAGACAAAGAAACTTCTCATGCGTTCATTGTCTGTACTGCGCTGGCCCATTTTTGGCAATATTTATCTCCTCCACTCCAGTTCTGGAGTTTATTTTGCCAGTGTTAGCTACAGGCTTGTCTGGAACTGCCCCCAAAATATCTCCCTCCCTCTGAGTCCAAACTCCAGTCAGTTCATTTGTAAAATAAGTTAGGTTTGTTTCTCTCGTTTCTGGTAACAATCATTGTTGCATCTACATGATTAATATATTTTTTAACTGCAACATTTTCCATATTTGTAAGCTGTTCTTCCCATAAAATGACATTGAAATAATAATAAAATCACATTATGACTTAATTTGTAGTACTTCCCTATAAAGTATTACAAATGTTCTCCCAGTGTTGAAACAGTGTAAGACAGGGCTAAAGAAAGATCCAATGTACATTGTTCCCTTGTCAAGAGGGAAGCCTCTTGGGTACCACAGAATATCAACAGACAACCACGAAAAAATGCCATACCTCAACTGAGCAGTTGAAAACACTGTGTTTAGATTTTTCATGGAAATTGGCATCTGTTCCTGCGGTACCTAAAAGCCACGGCTGGTTTTGAGAAACACGTGAAAGCGTGCTGTTGAGACTTCACTATTATTGTTATAAAACCAGTGGGTAAAGATGAACTGATTTGCAAAGTCAGGCTCAAACGTCACTGTGCTACCTTCATAGTGGTCTCACAAGCTCCTCTTTAATTTTTTATTTGTAACAATTGTTTGTTAAGAAAAAGCTTTGCTAATAAATTTTCAATGGCCCTCATCTGTCAGTAGAATGGAGATCCAAATCGAATCAATTCAAAGCAAGATTTTACATTAGCAATAAAATCATAGGACAGCTGAATAGCAAGGCACTTTGAAATTCACTTGAATTTGTTCCCATTTCTCAAGAGCAAGGAAAATTTGTTCCTGCTGCTCCTATTTTTAGAACGAGAATGACAAGGACCTGATCTGGCAGCCTGGGCCTCGTTTAAATTAAGGAATATCAGGTTCATCAGTATTTACCAGAAGGAACTGAATAGTTATAAATGACATTTTTAGATCATTTTTTTCTCTTTAATTTAAATTTCAAGAATGTCAGTTACAAGTTCTTTGACTGTGCTAGACAAGCAACAATTTGTACTATTTAAAAAAACTAAAATAATTTCTATGACAAGATAAGGACAGAGATACGAAGTTTTAAAAATTGACTGTTTCTGCAATGCAGGCATCTCAGAAACTGTGTGCAGGCTGTGCTAAAGTTACCGAATATACTCAGAACATGAGGACCCTTATTACAAATGCAGACTGGTTTATAAAATTTGGCCTGATACAGCAGGTGAAAAAAATAGCTTAACCTGTGAATGCGAACAGGCTGCTGATTATTTTGTGTATGTTTGTGTGGGGCAAACACCTACCGTTTTGATCTCTTAGTTGCAAATAAACCTACTTGATAGCTGCAAGGTACAGCACTGCAGCTTCTGGCTCCGCTCCCCTGAGCTGTCTTCAAATCTTGGACGACAAAGTCTGTAATATATGTTTGATGCCTTTTACAGCAATAAAGATATTATGTGCTATTCATATGACTGCATTTCAAGGTCTAATACCATGATTAGTGTTCTGTTATGTGTTGCCTAATAAATATATAACTATTATTTGAAATCCTAACTATTACAAGTAATCTCTAGTTTAAGGCCTAGCGATTCAAAGCATTAATTTCACATTTCGTACCGTTAGTAAACCATAATGGAGACCCAGTCATAGCAAGTCAAAATGATTCAATAAACATTATTTCTGCTTGGTTAAAAAGTCTCTGATGACAACTTGTTGCAATCTAGTTTGACTGCTTAATTTATCTTTGTGCATGTAAAAATGGTGATGTCTTTCAGTATAAAATAAAATAAAATAGTAGTGTTTTTACAAAACCCCACATCATCTCTTTCTGCTCAGTATTCAACAAGTTGTCACAGTTCATTTTAACAAATGCTCCTGGAAGAGCAGCACTGGGTGAGACTTCCAACTGTCATGTTTTAAAATAAAAATCCTTGTCATCAGCATAAAATTACTGCCTTTCTATTTGCTATACCTGGACCAGGCCACTGTTCAGAAAGCCTCTCTGCACAGGAAAACCAGTTAATTAAGTGTTGGACTTATTTTTTGACTCAAGGCTAAAATCTCTCTCAATTATTTATACCCTGTAGCAGAAAGAATCATTCTTGTCTTCTGCTGTCAAATCAATCACTGACAGTCCTGACCAGACAAAAACTATCTTGGAGAACACTCAGCTCTGCTTGCTTCTTGCTGGCTGATTCTTAAAGCTGCATATACCTTTAAAAACATATCCTATAAATCTGGTCTTTATTTCCTGGATATTTCCATAGGCTTCTCCCACATCTCAGTCTTTACAATGTTCTTCCAAACTTTTTGATCATGTTAAGAAGATGACCCCTTAACCAGCTGTCTCAAGGAACAACAGCAACCTTATTGAGCAGCCTCCTCATCTGTCATATCAGCCACCGCTTACTTGGGATTCCACCCTTCCAACATTTTCCAACAGACAAAAGGTTGTAATGAAGTTACTCCAAATCTCTTTTTGTGTATGTGTGAAATACTCTTAAGTAAATAGATACTGTTATTGTTCTTGGTAGCAATTTGGTAAACAAGTAGGATCAGTGTATCCTACTGTTTTACTGATTTTCATTGGGCTATAGCTTACTTTTTCACAAAATCTGAAAGAGGAAGTGAAATTGTTATTTTTATCCCCAAAATAACATTAAAATTTCCCTAAATATAGGCAAGCAAGATTCTTAGCAAATTAAATGCTTATAGTGCAGGTTCATTTGATTTAGTTTTATTAAAAATATTTAAAATATTTCCGTCCTTAAGCATTGTAAATTCAGACAGGAAATTGCATTGGCGGGGAGCTATAAAAATGACACATGTTGCAAATGGAAATCAGCTTACATTAAACTCTTCAACTACAATCATGTCAGGAGGAAAAGCCCTAAACAGTTGAAAAATTATATAAGGGCTTTAACAAGTACTTAAGTGACCTGTGAGATGCAGAAAGATCAGACTGGAAACTGCAACGTCTGATTGATACCAGGATCTAGGCTGAGTTTCTACAGGTATTCAAATCTGTGGCTCTATCATGGGCTAAAAAATTCAAGTCTATCAGTCCAAAGTTTCTTGAATTGTACTAAAAGAGACATCTACTGGCATCAGGCAAAAATGTAGGAAGATGTGTATGTGCTCCAAAGCTCTTTGCAGTCGTCTGTTGACTCCTTGTCCAACAGACATAGTGCTAGTGTGGTGTGTAGTAACTCCACAACTACTTTGGCCACCAGTGTTGTGAATGATTAAAATTGTATGTCCTTGCAGTATTCAATAACAAAGTATTTTGCAAACATCATTCTAAACCTAAGGCCCTAGATATGTTGGCTTACATTCTCTTCTGTACTCCACTTAGAGGAGATTATGAAATACATAAAAAATTAGTCATGCTACAATGGGCATGCTTTTCAGCAGGATACCTCTATTTCTCTTTTGGGACATGCCAATACATTTCTGAAGTTAAGAAATAATCATAATATCTGGTTCTGTTAATAACAAGTTCTTGCAGAGAGGGTGAGAAAATGAAGCTGATATATCAGCTTCCCCCCCCCCTCCCCAAGTCTCTATCTTTATGCTTTATTTCTATGTCATCTTGTAAATCCAAGAGGGAATTTACACAAAATGCTGGGCTAACTTCACTTCCCATAGGGACTTCTGCAGGTACCTAACAGCTAGGCAAGAACAGTGACTACTTTTACCTTCATACCCTACTCACATTTTAAAACACTGTATCTATACAGATATATTCAGTAATTCTGACCATGCAACTAGTGGTTCTTTCCACGACATCAATATTGTGTTAAAATAAGCATCTTTTTATATTGATATTTTTGGCCAATATTTGCCCATTGGCTATACCTTCCCTCCATTAAAATCAGCAGAGGTTTATCAGGGAGGTGACCTAGGTCAAAGCTGAATGCTTTGTGAAAACCCAATCCATTTTTATACTACAGAGACAATAAAAAACCCCAAACAAACAGAAGCACCTACTGTAAACATCACTATTTATTTAAAATATGCACATTACTTGCTACCAGTGTAATAGCTTGAACCTCTACAAACTTCTGTGCTTAGCTCATTAAATTGAAAGCTTTTTCTCATGGCAAAGTAAAAATGCACTTAAACCAGTTAAATGTTAATACACATTTGCTTATATCAGCAAAGATAGAAGCAAACTCTCAGTCTGATACCTAATGACAACACTCATTGCATTGTCATTGGTTTCAAAAGTCACTAATTTTTTAACTACCTTGGGGATGAACACACTTTTCTTTCATTCTTTTTTCTGATAGAGAAACTTGGAAAATTATTTCTTGACATGTAAAGTACAACTGCAATGCTCTTAAATTGTTCATACCATCTTGGATTGGCCTGTAATCCATATGAAACAGCTTCCAGACAAGATGCAAGTTGGAGTATTATGAAATGTACCTTATTAGCCCAAAGTAAAGAGCTAAGTATTTCAGATGAGTTTAAGGGGAGGTGTACTTGTCTGTACTCAGGTAGGAAAACCTCTATACTTCATTTCAGAATGTTATCAGCAAAATTAACTTTTGTAACAGCTCAAAACAATTTGTTGTGCTGAGATACCAAACAACCCTTTATAAAACCAGGTAAAACCAAAAAAAACCACACCATGAAAACAGAGGAGCTGTTAATCTTCTCAAAATGAGCTAAGAGTATATATATCTATATCTATATCTGTTGTATAATGAAGAGGCAGGTTGCTGTCCCAAAGAATTAGAAATACGAAACAAATAAGAAATGCAGCTTACAACTCATCTTTACTGAAGAACTCGATAAATACTGAAAAATATTTAATTCACCATTTCTTCCAGATATGCACTAGAGACGTATTTACGCTTACCCGTCTTCTAGTGTCTAGTGCCTGCTTCTAAATAGCCAAGTTACAATATTGTGCTAGGGATGGGCAGATGTGGGCTATTGCTACTTTGTCCATATTTTGATAATATCTTTTGTACTCATGCTAGCAGACAGTTGGGATATTTGATTTTAGGCCAAATGTTTATGAATAATTTATTCATGAATGATGTCACTAACTTCAGAGGACCTACTTAAATTATATGAAGCTAGATGCAGTCAACCTGAACAGCTCAGGTTTTCTTATTGAGATTTTACATACTTTCATACGTTGTTAGGGAATCATAGGGTTCTATTTCAGCTTAGGCTGAAAAAAAAGCCACTTATCTGACTATGGAGAATCTGCATCTTGTTTCTGCGGAATGTTGCCTGGTGCTACCTAGGAGGTGATGCTGCTGAATGTCATTTCTAGTATTCTGTTATAAATTTACCATTGTAGCTGCAGTGAGAGACATGGGGCTTTTAGGTAGGCTGAAGTTTGCAGGAAAGCATTTCAGAATTCTAAGTGATTTTTTTTTTTAATTCTCAAAAGTTATAGTAGAAATATGCTTTTTAGATATATTTTGAGGCTTATATTATTCATACAAGATTGATTATAAAACATCAAGGAACAGAAACTTGCTTTTACTGCACATTTTTGAAATTACTTAAAACAGGTCCAGTTGAGTGTACCACAGAGATTCATGCACATTTTGCATGAGAAATGGTAGATAAAACCACATGACTTAAATATTGTACACATCTCATATTCATAGGACAAGAGTTGTTTGTTTTTTGTTTTGTTTTGTTTTTTTAAACTTCTATTATATGAAACAGGCTAATGTCTTCAGATTAAAATCTGCAACCTCACAGTACATTTTTCTGAGTGCCATACCTCTGGAAAAGTTTGTAGAAATGAATATTACAATAACTTCCTTGCTCTGCTGTAATGACTAGAAGGACACATGAGATTCACTCCCTCCCCTATCTGTCACAACTCAAAGCACAGACCGGGTAAACCATGTCATCTCCGCAGATATTTAGAAAAGGCCAGCAAAAATTTTAAGAAATATTCCTCCAACCTCTACATTTAGGTGAGTCATTTGTTCCTTTCAAATTCACTTTCCTCGGGGCAGCCAAGTGCATAAGTATTTCTGGCACTGATGGAAATAATCATGTGCAGTATTACTTCTTCCCCACATGGGAAGTACATTTACTCTCTGATGGGGAACTGAAACAAGATTCTCACCATTCTGACTAGTGACAACACAGAACAAATAGGAAACACTTCAAGGGAAATATTTACAAACATAGTGTACACAGAAGATGTAAGCAGTTTTCACATGATAAATGAATGCTTGAAAGTAATAATCTGTTTTTTACCAACATCCATGAACAGGAAAGGAGTCAAAATTAATCGGAATAGGAAACACTTGTTTCATCAAGCTGCATTTAGTGCAGGTAATTGTGTATGGCAACTATAATTATGAACTGTGTATGCAGAATCTATTCCTGGTAACATAGGTGACAAGAACTCTTAGTGAAATTTTTCACAAGAATTAATGCCTTAAACAACATTGACTCACATTAGAAGTCTAAAATATAGACTTTCTGCATCCACTAGGCACAGCAGCACTTACTATCCCACTCACCTACTGTACAGCAATGTTGTCGCAGGGCTTTTCAGGTTAGAGACTGGGGGCTTTGCACCTCCTAGTTGAATATTGTTGCTGAAGATAGCTGACAAAAAGAAATTCTTAAAGAAGAACTGATTGCTCATGGCAAATAAAGAATTCCCATTTACAGACATAAAATACAGGAAAAGGACTGGACAAAGCAAAAAGTTACTACAAGTGCCGTTTTTTCTCTCCTTTTTTTCATAGATCTCTCAATAGGAAAAAAAGCCCAATATAATGGGCTTAATTTTTAGTGCAATTTATTTTAAAAGTGTACATTCTGACAGTTGTGTCATGCCAGTGAAGATCACCATTATATCACAACTGAACCCCTTCTGTATACATGGCTGTATGTGTTTACTGTACATACTGTACACATACTGTATCTATTTACTGTACATACTGTACACAACACAGCAAATGTTTGTACAAAAAAAGAGCCACTCTGCTTAGTGCGTGTCCAAAACTAGGACAGGATCAAGTATGATATCCAACAGTGAAGGTGTTTAAATTCCAACGCAGCACTTTGTATCCCACTTTTTTAAAAATAAAAATTTGTGTTCAGGTTTTGGCAGTCTGACTCTCTTGTTTCTGAAATCACAGACTTTAATGGAAACATAAAGTTGATACACAAAACAACATCTGAAAACAGCTAAATTGAATTGTAAGTGACAGGAGCAAGCTTTGGTAGGAGAACTGGATTATTTAGAATAACCATCACAATGCTAACAACAAGTCACTCAGGACTTATGTCCCAACATTTGTAGCAAACAAAAAGTTATGTTTAACCATATTGGATTACAAATAAAGACAAAAATAGCGCTGATCATTTACTCTTCCACGTAGAACACATAGCCCACAATGTGATCGTTCTCCCAAATATCAAGTCAGTGTTGTAAGCTCAACATTGTTATATTTCACCTTAACAAATTTCAACAACATTTTCCTTGTATAGTTTCATTAACAGTAGAGTTTTAGACCAATTTTGCAGTACAAGTGTTGCTTACTCATGACTTCCAAGGTAATAGGTTTATTTGGAGTTATGTCATGGCAGTGTCCTATGCATGGCAGTGTATCCAGTTTGGAGCTGAGAGAAGGACTCCAACCCACTGAACGTGACTGCAAACAAAATCTCTTTACTTGAATTCAATCTAAAAATCCCGTACAGTCTATTCTGAACTCATAATAGGAATTATGATTGTACAAGATTGTACGTTTTAACATTAGTAAGATGTAGGTGACGGAAAGTAAATTGGGTCAGATGAACACTCTTGATTGCCATCAGTCTATACAGCTTATCTTGTATCAAATTGATCTCCATTGTGCTAAAGGTAAGAGAAGTTAAGACTAATAAAACAAACTCTCTTCTCATTAAGACAAGGCAGTACATTTTGCAAGACTTCAAATGTCGAATCTCGGGTCCTCTATTGAGTTACTTAATGTTTGCTTCCAAACCAAGATACAGGCTTCATTAGTGCCAACCTCATCATAGCACTTCTCATTTGATAGCAACCTCAAGTAATTTTGGAGCCTATTTCCCCCCTCCCTTCCATATATTGTTTGTGCTTTCTGCTTAAAACAACTGGTTGTATGCTAACAGCCACTATAAAAGAAGCAGTTCAGGTACATTTTCCCATCCAAGAAAGCTGTAACACAGGATAGTCTAAAAAACAGTGATAATTCAGTACGAGGCCATTTGCAATAAGAAGTTGCCAAATGGAACCATATGCAAAATGGCAATCTATAGAAAGAAGTACTGGAACTGCAACTCTTATCCAGCTTGATATGTTTTTTGAAAGGGGAAATCACCGATTATAGTTTTCAGCATAACACACTTCAGAAACTACCAATAAACGAGTTTGCCAATTTAAAAGTTGGTTGATCGTACAAAGAACGAGCCAATGGACTTTCCATTCTTTGCATCTTGGTTCCCCTCACGAGTCCATTACCTTTCACAAAGAAAATTTTAGCTATCAAACTTGTCCATAAATTTTGCCGCTGAGTGTGAAACCATCCAGTTAGCATATACACTATCATTTGCATATCTTGAAAACACAGAGTTAGTGCCATCGAATCTTGTGAGTGGAACGGGGCTCTCCTCAGGCCAGTTCGGGTATGACATGCCTAAAAATGAAAACAGATAATTTTTTCTGCACTGAAGAACCATAACTTCATGTGCAGACAGTAAGGCCCTTGGCAAAACTCCCTTCAATATTTTAAGCCAGTCCACTGGATTTTGTCCCAAATCAATTCATATAAATGGTGTTTCAAACTCCCTGAAGCACAAATTCAGATGCAGGCAAAAACCCTGAAAAAACAAAGTGCTTACTTGATAAAAAAACTTGTGTGCACACATGCACATGTGCATAATGGAAAGCTAATAATTTTTCTTTTGATGAGCCTCCAACTTTCCATAATTTTATTTGGTAACAATCATGTAGCAATATATTGCTTTGCAAGAGGAAGTTCTTGCTGTACAGGAAGTGCTCCAAGATTTAATAAACCTATTTGGGACAGGATCCAAAGTCCATTCCAATGACTGAGAGTATTTCCATTTACTTAGATGGGCACCTTTCCTTTGGCTTCAGTGAGGTTTTGGGGATGCTTTCACACCCCCACCAGGGATCCCCTGCTTAATATTTTAGGAAATCCCAGGAGCACAACTGAGTTAATTCCAACAAAGTCCTCAGCACTCTTGTCTTGATTCAGCATTTAAACGTGTATTTCAGGCATGTAATTATTTGCATTGAGTACAGTAACTGCTTCTCAGTCTAGTTACAAGCGATCACCAAAATGGAAGCAGAGTGCTTAGCACCGTGCTGTACAAGCAGAGAACCATACCAGGGTAATTATTTTCAAAACCAGATACCTGATTTTGTTGCTTATTAAGCATTCAGCATCTGCCATTGACCTCAGTGGCAACTTTTTCTACTACTGCATTCTTTTAACAATCTGGCCACTAAGTGCCTCACAGTGAACATGAGTTAAGGGAACCTATTAAAGAAAATTATAGCTAGGGTACAGATCAAAAATAGACTGAAAGCCATGTAGTAATGGCAACTTTTAAGCTAAAAGATCCAACTTTTCAAAAGTCATACTGCTTGAAGAATGAAAAAAAAAAAAAAATCTGTGATGTTAGTAAATATCTAAAAATGTGTAGAATATTTAATCAGGAGACAAAATGTAGGAGTTTTGGCAAGAACCATTTTTACTGTCCATCTCACCATAACAATATGAAAGCATATGTTCTTTTTAAAAACACTCGCTACATCATTCAATCAAAGTTTAGTACTGACATTTTCATAATAAATCAAAGGACGTGAAAACAGCTGAGTGTATTTTCAAAATGTCCATTGTTAATTCAATTTTCAAAGGACTTTACATGTTGATTTAGTCTGTATATAATACTTATATACAGTATTTCTAACTTCTGTATATAATACTCTGGTTTAATTCTATGATACATTAAATAGACAGTTCAGCTTATGCCTCCAGAACGCATTAACAGCAGCTGAAATCTAGAAATCCAGCTTGATAAATGAAAAATCTTGCAGATGGGTCCTACACTGAGCTATTGCAAAAAACAGTATTTTAAAATAAAAAGTCTATTGCTTAAATTAGAGGTGCAAAATCTAACATACTTTAAATGTTCCTAGCCCCCCCCAACAGGGTAGTTGAATTAGATATTCATTAACCTTTTTTATTTCCCCTGAGAATACTTCCCTGATCTTTTTTTTTCTTTTACTGTGTGATATCTAGTCATTTTACTTATTTTCACATCCTTTTAAAAAGGTTTCTTTTAAACACAGCTGCAAAATGACTAAAGGATGATCCTGATGCAAACTTTGACATTTACCAAAAAAAGAAAGAAAGAAACAAACAAACAAACAAAAAAACCAAAACAAAACAAAAACAAAAGAAGCTTCCAAGCAGATTTTGGTTGGCTTCATTCAGACAAGAAACACTGTAATGGGGTTACAGAGTCTGAGAACAGTGCAGAAGAAAAATCATTTTTTTGTGTGTTGCTAGAATCTAGTAAATGCATGTGAAATTCTACCATAGAGTTTGTTTTCAATCCATGTGGAAGGGAGGGTTCGAGGGAGGGGAGCATTATTACAGTCCACGAGTGGTGTCTCCTCTTCTGAGAGCCCATCATCATAAAGTAAGGAATCGGAGGGTGTGGAAGCTGCGAGATCTAAGTAGTCCTGAGAAGTGAACAGATAAAAAGCTGGGTTAATGTACGTGGCAATGTTGCTGGTTGACTGTAAAAGGCTAAATGTGCATCTGGTTTCTTTAAAACAAGTACAGACCTCACTGCATTTTTCTTTCGACAGTACCTCTGGCACCTGAGCGGGCTCTCTCTTTCTGCAGCTATAGCACCTTTGGAAATATCTGATTTGCCAGAACACTACGCATGCTAGAGGCATAGTAA
Source organism: Pampusana beccarii (assembly GCA_013399365.1). Lineage (NCBI taxonomy): Eukaryota > Metazoa > Chordata > Aves > Columbiformes > Columbidae > Pampusana > Pampusana beccarii. The sequence continues at coordinate 446,071 of VWYH01008418.1, forward strand.
TACTTTCCTTACTTAATTCTGCACATCAGTAAAATAACCGAGAAGTTAAAGAGCTGTGCTAATGGATTTGCTTGACCTTCAGTTTCTCTTATGCCTGATACATATGTACGAGTGAAATATATATATAGGTACATATACGTGCTTAAAGGAGAAAGGTACTCAGATCTTCTCATCATTTTACAAAAGCTATTACATAAGCATAGAATCATCTCGGTTGGAAGAGACCCTCAGGACTATTGAGTCCAACCATAACCTAACTCTAGCACTCAACCATGTCCCTAAGAACCTCATCTAAACGCCTTCTAAACGCCTCCAGGGATGGTGACTGCACCACAGCCCCGGGCAGCCTGTTCCAATGCCTGACAACCCCTTCCGGAAATAATTTTTTCCTAATATCCCATCTAAACCTCCCCTGGCACAACTTGAGGCCATTTCCACTCATCTTATCACTTGGTACTTGGGAGAAGAGACCAACACCCTCCATTCTACACCCTCCTTTCAGGCAGTTGCAGACAGCGATCAGGTCTCCCCTCAGCCTCCTTTTCTCCAGGCTGAACAGCCTCAGCTCCCTCAGCTGCTCCTCATCAGACTTGTGCTCCAGACCCCTCACCAGCTTTGTCACCCTCCTCTGCACTCTCTCCAGTATTTCAATGTCCTTCTTATGATGAGGGGCCCAAAACTGAACACAGGATTCAAGGTGGGGCCTCACCAGTGCTGAGTACAGTGGCACGATTACTTCCCTAATCAAATCTGATAATTGTCCCTTTATTTCCTCTGTTTTTCATTTGTAACTGCTCCCTTTCCTGTAACTAGACATTTTTTTAAATTCTACGTTTATGTGCAAGTAGATACATATACATTTTATAAAGATATGCAACTTGAACTTATTTTTAGACCTCAGCATCCATTCCTTCAAAGAAAGTCTATGCAGGATTATAATAGTTTTAAAGTAACTCAGAATGGTGGTAACTCATACAGCTTGTGTATCTGTTGCTATCATGATATAACTAAATCAGATTCAAGGAAATACTGTATTCTTCTAGGCTCACTAGGGTTATTTATTCAGAAATGCAATTTAGGAATAACTTTTCACAGTATTTTTTTTTTTAATTTAAGAAAACTAGGCAGATTAAGGATAACTCATCTGCATTTAAAGTCGAACTCACCAAAGCCACTATATTGAATAGTACTGTTTTTAAAAAGCTGGATGCTTCAAAATTTGATGAAAAGTAAAGTACTTTCCTTTTTTTAAAAAAAATCATTTCTATTTATTCAAACTCAGTTTATGATGACAACTTTCAAAAACTCATGCTTTCCCACACTTACCCTACTCTTCACCATCATTTTCTCTAGTTCCTTGCTGATCTCAGCAAATGTTGGTCTTTTATCGGGTTCTTGCTTCCAACAGCGCAACATCAGGTTGTACCTGTGACCCGCCACCAGGGAGAAAAAGAAAATAAAATTGTTAAGAGTGGGTCATGCTTCTGCTCAAATAATGTATAGTACTGAAGCTGAGCTGTGGCGTGAAGGCCATCCACAAGTACATCCATCATTTTGTCGTGTGTTCTGTTAAACATTCCCTTGAATCAACAACTGACGTTCACAAGAATGGGATTTTACCTTCCTAAGTCTTTATGAGTTTAAATGATGATGTACTTGGCTGTCCTTGAAGAACCATAGTCGTAGGTTTCTTTCAATATTTTCACTTTCTCAAACTACTACCTCATGTATAGGAAGCATGCCATATTTCTAATTGATTTTGTTTGCACATGACTCCAAATAAATTTGCATATCATCTTTAAATCTGGAAAACTCTGCTGTTATATCAGAAAGTAGGATTTTGTTCTTTATTTGTACAAATTCTAAAAAGTTTCTGTAAACTTTCATTCAAAGTGAAGCCTAAACTAAGACTATTTGCACAAACTAACATTCTTTTGATTACTTCTATTATTGTTATTTTGACTATATCTAGTCTTATTCTGTCTTTAACTGCTTTCTATAGTACATAGTGTTTAAACACAAGAGAGCAGAATTAAAAAGTTTTATGGTTAAGTGACTATCATCAGACAGACATTGGCAAAGTTCTGGATGTGTAACTCTCCAACCTGTGTTATTTTTCTAGCTCAAGTGTTTTCAGGACTAAGTGATCCAGTTACAAAAGTGCTCTAATTGTGGAAACAGTTGGCTACAAGAACTACAGCAACCTGTTAAAAGCACTGCATTTTCTCCCTCATCTATGACCCATCTCTTTCTTGACTGGAGAATGCAATTTAAGAAAAATAGTCCTTAAAGTGCTGGCTATCAAAGGCTGTCAGAAAAATTTCTGAGCAAAACAGAAAAAAATCCAAACCAGTCAGAAAGCCATGATGTGGCTTGAATTAAAAAAAGAAACTCAGACATGGTCACAGTTTGCCTAACCTAATAATTATCAATGATATAACATGTGCTTGAAGAATGAAGTCTCATTCCCTCTTGAGACAAAACAAACAAACAAAAAAAATTAGGTATTTCCTAGAGGATATTTGCCAGCGACACTTGTAAGCCCTTGATGATTTTTCTCTGTATATGGTATTAAAAAAAACCCAAAATTATATGATTTATACTCTGTTTTCTCAGCCTGGATGTGGCCAAAGCATCCTTCATAATAAAAATCAGTCAAAAGAGATGTCACAGTAATTATAACCTGGTAACTTCCTGAAAAAAAACCTGACCAGGACCAGATTTGTAGGCTGAATATAAAATCATACATCATCTCCAAATGCTGCGGAAGAACCACAGAGAGCATTTTACATTGAGCACTTCACATTGAGAGCATTTTAATAAATTAGCCAATAAAATATGAACTGTCTCCAAATAGAAAAGAAATTGCCACAAAGTTAATCAAGTCACAGAAAATTTGTGTCTTCTAGAGTATATGTTTCTGGGTCAAGGTACCTTTTCTCTCTTGTAATGCCAGGAAAACTAATAGACAATGACTATAGATACAATACCTCTCTCATTTGGAGAAAAGTACTGAAACATTTTCTTGAATATTTTAGCTACCACTGTTTTAAGAAATTCTCCTCCTCGCCTCACCCTCAAAAGGCCTAAATATTCAAACTCTTAATTGTTTGGCATCTGTGTTATTCGATATCCACAAATATTTTGGATAGAGATGCAAGCTTTTCCTGCACTTTACTGTTCACTAATTTAATTACATTCTTTTGAGTACTACATATTTTGATTATACATCTGAGATACACAGAATAGTATCTATGTGGTATTTATTTAAACTTTTTTTAAATGTATTTTTTGAATAAATGTTTTATGAACATAATCAGATCAAGAGCTACTTACATTTCTTCACTGCAGTTTTCTGGTCTCTCCATTCTATAGCCTGTTTTTAGGAGGTTAAAGAGCCTTTCGGGAGCAATACCTGGGTAGGGATTGCCTCCCAAAGTTACAATCTCCCATAGCAGAACTCCAAATGACCATCTGAAAAAGCGAAAACAAGCCTTTATTTAGAGTGGTAGGTTTCAGGAGCTTTGGTTTTCACCCAACGAATCTCTTTCTAGTGTTTTGAGAACCCAACCAAATTCAAGACATTAATGAGCCAGACAGGCCATACAGATGCATGTAAGGCCATTCTCATTACCAAATACTGTTCATTAGTAAAGATCAGCAACCAAGACAGTAGAGATAAGGATGGCCCTCTTTTATCCACTAACAAAAGCCAGTTGTATCCTGGGAAGGCCCATCTTCTCTAGACAGCAGAAGGAGAAAATCCTTCCTCTGGTAGCCCAGCCCAAAGCTTGTTCCTCTTGTACAGTGCTTCTCTCTTGTTCCCTTGGCTACAGAGGGAGTCTAACCTCCTCATTAGCCCTTGCAGTCCTATTCAGAAATAATTGTCTAAATTTACACATGCTAGCTCAACCAAGGGACTGGTATGCTCTCTTGACTATGAGGTTGTGTTTCTTTATACGTACAATGCATTTATTTCAATCCTAAGCAGCACCTTTGATTTCAGCTGGCCTGTTGGGCCATTTCAGTGATTCAGGAGTTAACTTTCTTCTTAGAGTTGATGAAAGAAGAGGAAAGACTTTATTCTGGAAATGCCAAAAGCCTAAAATATAGTTTAACGTAGAAGACAGAAAAAACATGTTTTCTGAAATGAACAGAAGAAATGGTGACTTTTTTAACCTACCTTTATTGATAAGTTATCTAACAGAAAGACCTTGCTCAATGGGTTGGAAATATTCAGATAGATTACATTAGTCCATTTTTGTAGGGCAGGCCAAGAGAAAAGAGACAAAAACGTTTTTCTTTCCTTAGTGGTAGGCTTTTTCGAGACATAAAGAAGCTACAAATTACTCTGAATCTGCTCAACTGATAGAACTGCCAAAATTTGGATGTTCAAAACTAAGGAAACCAGCCAACACTGTTTCACTCAAAGGGGATACTCAAAGGGATGCATCTGGAAGCAAAAATGCATACAATTCATGACAAATGTTAGTTCTTGTGCTCTCACCATTGAGTAATTTCTGTGAAAACTCCACTTTTAAGATTTTAGGAAGTGTTACACATCTAATGCCAAAACAAACAGCAGCGTCTAATTCCCTTTGAAAATTCCATCTCAAAATGTTAGTCACAGAGCTCACCTCCTGTCTCACTACATTCCACCCGTGCTTCTCACATGTTAAAGAACAACTGTAACCCCAAAAGTACGGCAATAAAACTTCCAAAATGGGCAGAGAAGCCAAACTGGGTCTCACGCAGTCCTAGGCAGTATGCTGCAGTTTTTCTCCCTGATGCCATTCACTGAATTAATTTTTAATCACTCTGCACATTCTTGAAAGCTAATTAATATTTATAACATTTTCATATACTTTATTAATATACCTCCTCATACCCTTTTTGAAGCCAATTATGCTCTGCCATCAGGTTATAATTCTGTCCATGATTAATTCAAGTAAACTTCGTAGTGTGGCTGGTTTCATTTTTAAAATCCACCTCTTCTGCTTAAGAAGAATTTTACAGAATATGGAAGGAGGAATCAGATGAGTAATTTCTTCATTAAAGTTGCTTAGTAAATGAGCATATTAGAATAGAATGCTGTAGAATGCTGCTTCAAATCATTATACAAATTAAGTACTATGGGAGGAGAAACAGGAGATGAAAAATTTCCCATTGTGCCATGTTTACTGCTGAATAAAAATGTGATCAGAAAAGAAAGAAAATGAAAGAATAATATACTATGAAGAGGCAGAGTAGGCTAGCTTTCCACTGATTTCATCAACCTCTGAAGCAAAACGGAAGTTTGTAAATGGCAAGTAGTACTGCTATTAAGCACTGCTAACCCCTAACTATATAGAAAAGCTGTAGAAGGAAGAAGTTGGAAAATAGAAACACAGATTGTCAGAAAAAAATTAGCATATTGGAAAGGTTGTTGAGTATTTTAATATATACTTTCACCTAAAATGTCATTGCATTACCATAAACAACAAGGAATACTCACAAAATAGTATTTTCAGTGACTGTAAGTATCTAAAATAACCATCAGTGCTGAAAATAAGTATTTCATTTATCCATGTGCTGCTGTTGGAATGGCATTTGTGGAACAGCGCTGGAGAGGGCTTGCTCTGCAACTCTGTGTGTCTCAGTACTGTTCTGCAGGGTTAAATTAGGCTATATAACACTCTTAGATTACATCATGTGTAATGACACGAATAGTGAAGGTGACCTCACCAGCGAGTCAAAGGCACTGAGTAAGTCTGGCAGATACTTAGACCTTTTATGCCGCTGTGCTGGAGCGGACCTGCCAGGCACGGTGCGGTGCTCTGGTAAGAGCACTTGGTGCACCTCTGGGAAAGCAGGTAAAGCAGCACGGCTCTGCACAAGGACACCGGCCCATTCGGGGAACAGCAACGCTGCACAGCGCCAGCGTGCTGCTGCTGTGCTGAGGCTGCTGTTGCAGGCCAGCTGGGCAGCCTCTGCCTGGCATCACATCTGGTGCACCAGAGAGGGGCTTAATAGCAGCACGTCAGGAAAACACACAAGGAGGAACGGCGTTGGATCCAGAAGAGCAATCAACGATCAAAGAAGAGGCAGTTACATGACAACACAATCTGTTCTGGCCCCAAACCATAGTGACAAATCTGTTTTGCAGAAAACGAAGAAATTAAAAATGTGCTAAGAAGTTTTTAAAATAATGTTAATAACTCTCTGGGAAAAAGTCATAGGGAAGCAAGTCAGCACACCAAATACTCTGAGGAGGATAAAAGAGGCCCAGAAAAACCTGTAAACAGACCTAAGTAAAAGTGACATTCTCCCAAGAACCACTCCCATCTTTTTCTCTTTTCTTACTCCAAATGAAACAAAGTAAATGAACATACTTTGGAAATTCATCTCATAAGGAATTTCCAAGGCAAGCAAAATATTTTACTCCACTAAAATTGTTCTAACTTGCAGAGAGAATAAAAAGTAAACAAAAGTAATTTTAGAAGTACAAATTGAAAGGTTCCTATTTGCACATACTGCTATTATCAAAGTGTTTTCCTCCAAAGTGAAACGTCATTGAGATTGGTATGTTTTACTCATTTGAGTTTAATGAAAACATTATGTTAGTCAGATTATTTTTCAAGGGAAACCTGGAAGGTATCAAGATGCTACTCAAAATGCTACCTAGCAGACAATCAGACATAAGTACTACTGCTTTTGCAGTCCCTTAGAGGTTTTTTTCCAAAATGAAAAATACTTAGTTTTACATTGTCTGCCTGGTTACTAGTCACAAGCATCTTTCATCTCAGAGAGAAAGAAATTAAAGTACCTGATTCCTCAGTTAAATGTATATAAACACTTCTCTGCCTGGTTCGTTGCTGATCAGATGTGAAAGCATCTTAGCTGTGGTTGCTTTGGCACCTCATCATCACAGGTGGGGAAGGAGCATCTCTATCTTCAGGTTCTCAGTTTCCCTAATCATGCAAATTAACTTGCATCTTGGCACTGGAACTGGACTAAGGCCTAAGGTTTGAGCTGACTGTCATTAAAATTAAATGGAATTTTGTAATTTATTTCAATAGTAGCGAGGCCAGAAGTTAAAATCTTCTTCCCCTCTTCCCACCCCATCCCTCATCTGCCAGCAAGCATTACAGACAATTGATGAACAGGGACTGGAAAGTTTGGGTACAACCATTATCTTTAGCAAAGACCAAAAATTTGTGTCTATATATTCAAAGGCAACCATGTCACATCACCAGATCCAGCCCTTGTTGATTACAACAGAAGTTATGATAACCTTTTAATTCTGATAACCTTTTAATCAGATTTACTTCAACAGCAAAAAAATCTTATGTATCATTGCCAGCTGATGGTGCCATCCAGGCTGTGTTCTTCACATCCCTCTGTAAGAGTAACAGCTTTAGATACCTTATTGTGCTTCATGCCTCATGTCCTTACACAAATACATAAAGAATGAAAGATTTTATACTTACACATCACTTTGTGTTGTATAGATATGATCAAATAGGGACTCTATGGCCATCCATTTAACAGGTATCCGGCCCTAGGAGAAAAAAAACCCCACCAATATATTAATAATTACTGGTCAGAAAATTAAGTTTCCAAGTGGAAAAGCAAGCTATTTGTCTTCAAAACTGTAACAGATATTCTATCCATACTCTAGTATTTTCCAATGGACTGAATGATTTGGCATTTCATAAGAAAAACAGCAAGGAGAACAACTGTAAGAGTGTTTAAAATCACTCATTCATTTCATTCCACACACTTCATCAATCTAATTATGTATAGTAAGGTGGTGTGTTTTTTTCCAGATGGTCACCATTTTAAGTTCGATAAACTTGACTCTCCTCTTAATGAAGAGTTTCATCCAAAGAGTTATATTTTTCAGACATGAATGTCTATCTTCCCATTGCTGTTGGGAAATGTGCAAATGCAAAAACTATGGGGAATCATGATTAAAGAGGAAGAGCTATTGCACTTATATCAGGGATGATGCATAAATGGAAGCACCTAGACGTGAAGATCTCTTTGGTTTCAGAACTGTACGTGGACAGTCATACTCAGTTACTGGTTATTAAATTGAATCTCCAAGTTGCTACTTTCCAGTAGCAGAAATTCACTGATAAAATCTGAGAAATCTGTCCCTGATACTCATAAAAATCTAGCTTTGCAAATTTTCGTAGATGTTTCATAACCTTCACAATATCATATGCCCTACTTCTTGTTCTCATGAATTTCACATATATATGCAACAACTGTTTCAGTAGGATTTGAAACTTATCCTTCCTTTCTCCCATTTTTTTCTTTTCCCTGTTTCCCTATGCAAGCAGACAGATGCTTGTTAGGCTCTGAATAAATAATCCTATAGTGACTAGTGTCTCAGAAGTGAAGAGAAAATATCCATTCAGTATATCAGCACCCTGCCAGATAAAATTAAACTGCCTTTATGTAAATGCATCATACTTAAAATACAGAGCAACTGGTATAGACCCACGTAAAACACATATATCAAAAGATAAATAAATTAATGTGGCAAACCCCTTTTACACATGAACATGTCTTCCAAAGTGGAATTTTTTTTCTTTGTAACTTATTTTGACTTAAGAAAAATTCACACAAACTGGCCTGAAAAAAGCAGGGGAAAACTAAACTTTAAAATTCACAGTATTAATGGAAAACGTTTCCTAAAATTCTAAAATATTAACATGCAAAAAATTCTGCTGGCAACTCTTTTCATATTAAGTCATAGAGGGAAGTGAACCAACACTGCTCATCTTAGAAAGAGTCAATTGAAAGCTGTGTTAGTGAACGTCACAGTCTGGCCTGGGATTGACTCGTACAAGTTCTGCTGAGGTCAGTGACAGGTGGATGCAAACAGGCAGAAAGCAGGATTTGGCTTGCTGTAGCTGGCAATATTTTTTACAAGCATAAGTAAATGACAAGCCTTAACTTATCTTCTTAGCCTCAAAGTTATTATGCTGAAGCGTTTCTTCTCAGGGAAGTAGTGATGTGACTCAACAACTCATCTTTTTATCAACTTTCCTTTGTAAAGTCCTACAGCTGGAATGTTACCATATGCTGAATCCTGCAGGAGCACTGTGAGCAGACAGAACTGTATTCAGGCACCTGACAATAATTTACTAGGGCAGGCAAAACAGAATTGCTTTAAATAACCTCCGGTAGGTAGCATTAGCTCCTAATCTACCCCGATCTGTGATGTACTATTTTGATGAAGATTTGGTATCTTTCATACATTTGGAAGTATTTGTAGGAGGCCTTTGCTTCAAGTTTTCTATGTAGATGTGATAACTCCTGAAATTAGGATCTTTATAGAAATTGCATTTTTTTCAACTCCTTGGGATTTTTTTTAAAAAAATTAATTCTAAATAGGAGAAGACACAGAGACAACTGATGGGGTTTTTTGTTTGTGTTTTCAAGCAGGTTGACGAGGAACTGGATAAATGAGAGGGCCCACCTTGTTTAAAAATGGGCTGCTCTCTACCTGTAAAAAGGTTAATAGTTAAAAGCTCCATCAATGAAAAAGGTGTCATTCTTCTGTATTTACATTAACAAAACACATGCTATTTTTAAGCATCCTGTGTGATCTCTCTAGCCTTAAGAAATAATTTATTACAGGCTATTTGGCATATTGGTTTCAAAAAACAGCAGGTCTCATCTACTCTTTACATATTGTCTTGTGACTTTTGACAGATCACAGAGCTGCCGAGGTGGGCAGGAACCTCACCCCTCAGCTCAGAGCAGGGTCAGCCTGCAGGTTTCTTGAGACCATTTCCAGCCAGGTTTTTAATATCTCCAGGGACAGAGATTCTCTGGGCAGCCTGTTCCAGTGTTCAATCACTGTGAGGGTAAAAAAGTTTTTCCTTTTCTTTAAACGGAATTTCTCATATTTAAAATAGCGTCCATTGCCTCTTGTTCTGTCACTGGGCCACACTGAGAAGAGCCTGGCTCTGGTGGCTTTATTCCCTCCCACCAGGTACTTATATATATATATATGTATCAGTAAAATCCCCCCTAGCCCTCTTTTCTCCAGGCTCAAAAACCCCAGTTCTGTCAGCTTCTCCTTGCGTATCAGATGCTCCAAGGCCTTAATCATCATAGTGACCCTTCTTTTATTTTTATTAACTTTTATATATTAGAAATAAATTAGTTTTGTTGATGAGTCAACAAAAAGAGGTGAAAGAGGTAATCATGACTTAAATATTTTTTTAACACATATATGTATTACTGTCCCAGTAATAAAGCTCATAATTTTGCTTCATCTTCACTTTCATTTCTTTAAAACAGAGAATCATTCTAAGTTAATAAAAATAGCTATCTTTTATAAATTTTTATCTTATTTATCTTTTATTTTTTTATTCTATGCTCAATGCTTCAGTATAAATTCATTATTTTAATTAGGTAATAATTCCCACTACTGTATTCAATATGCACTGTACCTTGCTCCTCTTGACATATGAATCTTCTTCATATACATCACGGGAGAGGCCAAAATCTGAAATCTTCATTTTGCGCCCTTCTGCCACCAATACATTTCTGGCTGCTAAATCACGATGCACGAGCTTTTGGAAGAAACCAACAATAGTGTTTATGCTTCTTGTGGAGGGACCAACTGCTGACACATCCATCTATCACAAGGACATGCTCAGATCACCGTTATACTGCCCTACCTTCATTTCTGCGAGGTACTGCATTCCTCGGGATATCTGCCATGCAAACGATATCAGATCTCCCATTGTTAAGGCTCTCTCATCAGGATTATCCAAATAACTTGAATTTCTGTTGCCATCACTACCCACGTAGCTTGGTCCTACTTTTCGACTTTCCCTGAGAAAACTGCGCAAGGAGCCGTATTTAGCATATTCCACAATTAAATACAGTGGGCCTGAAACAACAAACACACTGATAAGTAAACAATTAATTGATAACCATTTATTTTTTTTCAAAAAGGTCTCTTCTAATCAACACATTGCTTTGAACAGTCAGAGGCTCCAGACACCTCTGGCCTTTATGTAAAAGGCACTGAATCAGACATGGAATCATAAAATATTTTTAGCTTACATCCTCCATGTGAAGCGAATGAATTTCAGCCTAAATCAAAGCAGAATTCAGGCTCTTATATATGCTCTCACCTAGATAATTTGCAAATATAAAAGAGACAGCCTTCTTATAAATCAGATTTGTGAAACAGCCTAACTTAGAGAAACTTAAAAAAAAAAATCAAAATACTTTTCCGGAGTGCGTGATACTGAGCTCACAAATCATCTGCTAATTCCAGTGGTGTATGTAAGATGCCTTTTCATAGCACTAAGAAACATTCTGACATTTCAATCCATTAGTTTCTTTTCCCCATTACCCACATGAATAATATCCACTCAGTGCTTTTAATGCTAAATACATTTGTCTGCCGTATCAAAGCCCTCCCACCCCATACGCTAATGAATTAACTTGATATTTATTAAAAGCCTATGACTCAGAAACAATTCTCTTCCTTCAGGATGGAAAAATACATTGTACTGAAAAGAAAAAAAAATACATCCTGCCCTACTGGTTTATTACTTTACTCAGACTCAGAGATGACTCAATCCTGAGTTATATTTTCCGTCTACAACTTGCAACAGCACTGGGTGGGCAAAGAAGGCAGACCTTTACCCAAGGTCACAACATGTATACCGTGACTTTAGGCTGCATAATTACAGATGCAAAGGGAAGAGGATGTTGCCATGCAACTTCATTTAATATGAAGAGAAATTATTCAGATCAATTCCTATGCACAACGATGAAAAACCTGGCAGTTGATAATACACATCTGAAAATCTCCCACCTTGAAATAAACGTTTCAATATCTGTGGCTTTTAGCAAATATTTCACAACAACAGGGAGATGATGGTTTTGTGAGAGAGGAGGAGAACTGAATATCAATCTAACTATCCAGCTATATTTTAACAAAAGGATCTGTAGTTGTTTTTTTTCCTTTTTTTTTTTCTTTTATTTTCAAAGGGAGATCTCAGTCCCTGGTTCAGGCCTCAAAGCATTGTTTTAGTATGAATAAAAACAATAACGAAAACCCCATTAAACTTTAATTATAATCCATATTTGGAAACAATAATATAAATATAAATAGCAATACACAAACTAATATCGATTGGAGGAGAATTGGTAGTAGATTGGTTACGTTTAAAATGGCTTCAGAATCAAAATGTATATTGAAGAAAAATCACAGGAAGAATGCTTAGTTACACTGAATTGCATTTCCTTTTCCCTTTAAACATTGCTTTTCTTATATGTCCCTCATTTTTTCAGCCAGCAGCAAATTTAAAAGATGGTCAGCAATTGTTAAGCAGTGGTCCAAACCTGCTTTATATTTCTTTGGTTGATATTTTCATCTTAATAACAAGCTTCTAATATTTACCATCTTGACTGCAGGCTCCATAAAGTTTGATGACGTGAGGATGGTTCACCTGTTTGAGAAGGTTGAACTCTGAAAGCAGATCTCGCAGCTCGCTCTGGGAAGCATTTTCTGCAGAAAGTGTCCAAACACACAGCTGTGGTTAGGAAAACATTACTCAAGAGGTCTCTGCATACCGTCTGAAGTACAAGATCAACCGTTTTCTCCTGGAATTAGCAAGAGCTTGGAAAAGTCCAGACTTCTCCACTGGAGAGACATTTCCCCACCTCCACTCCCCTGCAGTGATTCACATCAGAACCAAGCGACTGGGGCTGCTGCTGTTCCGGCTCCATCACCTGCTCTACTCATCGCTCTGCCCTGATACAAATGACTACAGGAGGAGCAGGTCAGCTACGAACCAAGACCAGAGTCTGTAACGTCTTGAAGATGCCATGAAAGTATTGCAGACCTTTTCTAGTGTTCTAGAGTAACTTTTTACAGTGAATCAGTGCAGTGAAATCTTCAGAAGCATAAAAAGCCAAGACTTTATGTTTACCAAACAAAAAAGATTTGCTCAGTTAACTCCCTCCTCCTCCTCCTCAATACTTTTTCCAACAGAATAAAAATCCGCTAATCTACTGGTTTACACTTGTAGCACACATCCAGATCTAGAAGCTAAACTTACAGTTCAGATTGTTTTTACTGGGAGACACGTATGCAGACTTTGCTGCTGTCAGTGGAATCGAGTGACTATGTATCCCAAAGAGGCTTTCTCAGCCTTTCAAGCATTTTGTGTTTGCAGAATTCTTCTAACAAACTTCCTCTTTGAACGCACTGGGGCTTGAAGGAGACTTTCAGTCATAAAGACACCACAGGTCAGAGAAAACCCTTTTTCTACCTCATTCTTAATCTCTCTGACACATGCACCTCTCTGGATAGTTCCTACAGAGTGTTAATTAAGGGGCAGTTGACAACTATGTGGTCGCCTTTACTTAAAGCTAATAAAAAAACATTTCAGCTTCTGATTTCTGGTACCACACTGTATGTTTTTCCATAAAAGCTGTAAGCACCAAGTGATTTATTTACATATCCATTTAAAATACATGTGCTAATAGTTTGCCCTGGTCATGATATTTTTTTTATTCTGTTCTATTATATGTTTGAATCTGCCATATATTATTTATAGGGTGAACCTCCACTCAGACTTCAGAGTCTTCTACCCCAGGGAATGCAAGACTGAACGGTCTCTCACTACTGATAGTGACTACCAAAAATATCCATTTAGGTAAAGGAAAAATGAACATCAACTTAATGCCTGTGAGGAAATCCTATTTTTCTAGCTCTGAAGCTGCGTAGCATGTGCAACAACAGAACAAAGTTCCCCATGTACCATACCTGTTTGTCTGATGGAAAAAATAACTTCGCTAGTGCACAAAGGGAGACAATTATCTCTAAAGCTTTATGCCTCTTGTTTTTACAAATTTTGAATAGCGTCTGTTTACATATAGGCTGGTGTTTTCCCCTTTAATTTTATTGTAATGAGGGCATTCATATCATACAGGAAGTCAGATTTAATTTATATGAGAAAAGTGCCAATAATGGGCACTTTAAACCTCCAACCCTAGATCCAAAACTATTTCTGCTCAGCTAATTACTTACTGCTCCTTGTTCCCTCCCCAGTACTTATTACCAAGCTGGCAAAATAGAGAACATCCTACCCTGGTCTGTTCTTAACCACAGATCATGCCCATCTACACAGCTCAGGCAGGAGATCGCTTTTATGCAATAAGCCAGGGGCTTTCTCCATTATATATTGGTTTATGTACCATTCCCTTTTAAAATCAGGCAGTGTAAAGTCCCTAATACTTTGACAAATTACTGCTTTTGTATCTGTTATAGGGAAAAAATGGGTGATGTTGGCCTGATCCAAAATAACTGTCCTGACAGCATCATAAAGACCACTGTGGACTAACACATTTCTTATAATTGAGTTGTTACGTGTTAACAGTAAAGTTAAACTGATAAGAACAGATAAATATGCAGAATTACAAATGTTCTCCCCAGCCAAGTTGGAAAATAGAATTTCAGGTGACTATCTGCAACATAATTTACATTACAAAGGGATTCATTAGAGCCTGAAGTATTACTGTAAATGTCAGATCAATTTATTAAAATAAGGTGCTTGAAATAAAGGGTTACTCCTTCACATTATCAATTCTGTCAACTCTTTCCTTCTCAAGAGCTCAGGGAAGCTGAATGTTAAATTATCTGCAAGTAAAAGCAACGTTTTTACCACTGCATCTTGGAATCTTAACTCAGTCACATGTTGTTGACGGAAATGTGTTAGAAAAAATCAGTGACACTAAGTACACAAAGAAATATGAAATGAAATTATTACTAAGACTATTCCATTGATAATGGTATACAGGTCATTACTTGAGTATTACAAGTAATTGTTAACTAGTCTTCACTTCTGAACAGACTTAGTTCCTGGATTTCCTCCACATGACCTATTCTCCACTGAACCTCGTGCAACGCAGGCATGCACTTCTTAATGCATTTATTTCTGTGGTAAAATAATTAGATGGGCAGCATCTTTGCTCGCAAGCAGCAGATGAGGTCCATAAGGCTTTCTGAAGCTTGTTTCTCTATTCTGTCCCGTATATCTCTAAGTGCCTGATATGTAGGGACTACATGCACATATGAATGAGTACACAAGATGGTAGAGAAGGACACAATTTTCTTTTCATACCTATTTCATCTTTCAGGCTGTGGTGAATAAGCGGCCTTCTGAAGGAACCGATTTAAGCACTGACCTCTTTCACTATCCTTGCATGTCTAGTGAAGTCCTAGTGAAACCAGGCTCAGACATGAGATATGTAAAATCTATACTCACATATATAATTGTAAAGGTGGCAAAAGCCATGCATTACAACAGCTTCCACCTGAAATGTGCAGTAATACTGGAGACTTCCTACTTCAGAGACCAAGCAAAAACATTGATTTCTTCATGGTTTTCTTTGAGAACAATTTATTTTTCTATACAGGAAAGAAGCCAGTATATTTGCGGCTGAAACTACTAACAAAAACAGGAACAAATGGTCAAGGTCTCAGTGTTATCATCTCAACATTATCTAGGCAAACTTCTTTTTTTTTCCCCTGGATTTAAAGTCTTAGGAAAAATGGAAGAGCAGGAGATTGGACTGGGCTATTCAAGCCAGTTTGGCAGAGCTCCAAGTAACTGAAAAGCAGATCAGAAAGTATAAAAGTAGATGGAACTCTCAATCAGAAGAGTAACTCAATAGTTCTACTATGTCTCTTGACATTATCACTTTAATTTAAAAAATTTCATTTAAAAAGCTTTGTCAAAGAAAACTAGGTAGAGGAAAAAGGAAAAAAAAAATGAGAAAGCTTTAACAAGCCATTGCAATATTCCCATCAATGCCAAACAAAATTAAATACATTTTCTATGTTAAGTTGGGGTCTCCTTGCACATAATTAATTAGAATTTGTGGAAATTGCTTATATGGATAAATATGATGCTAACTCCCAAATAAGAAACCTGTCAGAATATAAGAGAATGTTGGAAAAAATTGGAGGTTGTGACAATCGTTGGTTTTAGCTGATCTCTTACTTTCACGCAAGCCCCTCTTAAAATCCATCCAGAGGTTACAAGAACTAGTTTTCAAATCATTTCAGACCCAAATGTGAATGTACCTTTTAGCATTTTTACTGCCACAGTGGTATAGCCAGCTCTTCCCTTGAGTCGGAATGCTGTTGCCTTGACAACCTTTCCAAATTCTCCTTCTCCAAGAGTCTTGCCCAAAACCAGGTTCTTCCGAGGGAATTCCCACTTTGGATCTTCCTGCAGGAGAGAAAAAGAACCCTATAAGATGAAGCAAGAAAAAGAGCGGCTAGCTGCACCCAAAACGTTAATGTTCGATGGGAAAACATTCTTCATGAATCGGTACAGTTTGGTGTACAATGTTTGGTTGCTTTTTTGATCAGTATCAGTGTATTCCTACAAAAGCTTCTGAATCTCTAGGTATTTTGAAAGTATTTTTCCATTAACTTGAAATCATCTACTTCAAAACAAGCTGTACACGTAGTCTATGGATAAGGGATGATATTTACAGGTCTGGAAAAATCAGATACAGATGAAAAATGAAACAATAAAGGAGAAATGCTTGCTTTCAGAATAGCTATGAATATGTGACCTTGGACTTCACAGAGAAGTATATCAGTTTTACTCGCAGAATAAGGATTTCTCTTAAAGAGTTCATCAGAGAGAACAATCCTTCTCTTATGAAATTAGCGTTATTAAGCCTTACGGTTGCAAAAATGATGACAGGTGGACAAACAAGACAAGAAATGAAAGCAAACAGAGCACAAGGTCTGTGAAGACCTCAATATCTAATATCCAAACAGAGTTGACGTTGCCACATGTCTCATAAGGTGGCACTGTTTCTCTACCATGTCAGTTCATGACAATGTGCCAGCCAGCAGGCATCCTGGATAGTATGTGATTTAACACAGAAAAAAATAGATTAAAGGTATGATAGCATGACTGGGAGAGAATCCTCAAAACATAGGTAAAACTTAACACTTCAACTGACACTTACAGCCTATTTTGTTTTAAACTTACCTGTGTTGTGATACTATGGCTCATCACAGAGACTACACACCTACAGATTATTAGTATTTAATTGGACAAAGTAAAACCACACTACTGTCAAATGTAGAGTTACATTTAGAAAAAAAAAAAAAAGGCTCAAATTAGGCCTAGGGTGCTACATTGCATTAAAACATAACAATAATATATGGTTTCTACAATTACTCACTAATTATCTTCACTTCCCTGCCTGCACACATGGTTTCTGTTTTATTATAGTTATTTGAAACAGGTATTTCTTTGAATAGATTGCATTTCTGTAAGATTTTCTACATGCATAAATATCCTTCAGGAACAATAAAGACATAGAAAAAGAGCGTGCAAAATGACATCAGACTTACTGGTATTTTAAAGGTGTCTACAGACACCTGGTTCTCCATGGAATCTAAAGAAGACCGGCGGACGTTAGTGGAAGAATAACTGATGGGGTAGGACTGGGCTGGGCGTCGGAATGTCATTTCTGCAGAGGCAATAGGTGGCTTCGGAGAATTCTTGTGGTACCGATGGATGAAATAGGAAGAAAGCAGCACGGAGATGATGAAGGACAGCAGCACTGCCCCTGCTATCACAGTCTTGCACACATCATCACACAGTTGCTCTGTGGACCAAGAAGAACTACTTAGGACTTTGCTTGTTGCCTCCTGCTTCCGATTTGGCAGCATACATGACACGCACATAGGTGTGACAGAAACAGAACTCAAAATCATTTAGAAACTTAGGAAACCCTAATAGCTAATTCCCAATGAAATCTCAGAATTTGCAAATATGCCCACTGCACCTATCAATTCTTTTTTTTATTTTGGACACCAACAGGCAATTGTTGGCCTGTTTAAATGTAAGTGCAGGTAGTTTGACCCCATATTCCTGATCTTTATAGATGTAGGCTACTTCTGACACTATTCTTTAAGACCCAGCCTACCGTATATTGATCTTCTGATGCCACTTACATCTCTGGAGACATGTGACTGAATTACTCTTGTGGACAACAGTTTATGTTAGAATCATTCAACTCATCCAATAAAATTTTCAAATGTGAATTTAATTCATTTTTCCACTCATTAGACATTAAATAATATCTCTCTTCAACTTTTTAGATTAGGAGACTTAGAATATTTCTGCTTTGTATTTAACAAAATAATTATTTCTGAAAACACTGCCTAATCATGCTGCAACTGCTTCTAAAGCAATATGCATTTTTTTCCTCCCCATTTCCTACTTCGCCTTTTGCAGAAGCACTTTTAGTGTCTTGCTTTGGAAACTGAGTTTCTGTAAGTATGTGTGCCACTAGACAGCATTTCTAGGGAGTCACTTCCTGAAGACACTGAGAGATCCAAAATACAGTCCTTGCACTGTTCGTAAGACAATCCTGACTTCAGATCCATAGTTAACTTAGCTACATCTGCAACCTGTACCTCGGAAGTGGAAACAGCACAATATCTCTCCATAATTTAAAAAAAAAAAAAGGCAAAAGCAAGAAGCTTTATGCTTCCTCTTTTTCTTCTTATGCCTACAGAAAATTTACTCAAAAGAGTAAACTGAGATATATACCAAACAATTCAGTTGATGCGAAATATTTCATGTTATATTATAAGCAATAATAAAATGTATTAAAAAACAAAAGAAAACAAACAAACCACCAGTATTTAATCCACATCAATCTTCTTTAAACAAATGTATAGAGCTTTTCTGTTTAAACAAAGGTCAATGAAAAAAGTAATCCACTAATCCACTCCTCCTCCTAACACAATGGGTGCTGGTTGTCCCTGACATTTGGAAGCTGAGACTTTTCAGAAATGATTAGGAGGCTGGAATTACTTGAAAGTAGTAGAAGTCGTTATTCTAATTCTGCTAGCTGTCTTTGCAAACACCAGGTGAGTCTCACTGAAATGCAAATGCTGCTGGAAAGCAAAGGATGACCAACCTGTTTGTCATGTAGTAACGGATAAAAGGATTCTTTAGCCAAAGATAGAAATAACCTCCCTCTGGAGATTTTCAGGCTCCATAGTAGAAGGTGCCAGTTCTTAATTAATTTAATATTAGCAGTCTCTGACCAAAGGTATTGCTTATTAACATGCTCACACATTTAGATAATTGTATACATACAGAAGGTAGATACAAACAGAGGAAAAGACTAATATGAGAACAGCAGATAATGTTTAGACTTACCCTGGATATCATCTTTCTCACAATAACAGTTCTGTCTTGGGAAGCAGTAACAAATCCCATGTCCTGACCTAATTCCAAGATTTCCAGTGCCTTTCCCATGACCACCAATAATGTTTGCACCTAATCAAACACAGACACAAGCCAAGATTCTCACATGTAGTCAAAGGGAAAAAAAAAAGGCTCAAAGTTTTCCATGGGTTTATCCTAGTACGCATCTGAAATTTGACGGAGCAGCACAGTGATAATGACAGGGATTCCTGAGAATTAGGGGAGTGTCTAAATTCTGGAATTTCTGAGATCCTAAGTTAAGGGGATCTTGGAATGCTTGAACATTAGACTTGATTAGCAGTTATTCCCATTATAGCAAACTCTGGATTAAAATTTATCTATACTAAATATATAATTGTTCTCCTTGCACCACATAGTTGGGACACTTTCCTCATTTCACATACCCCTTAAAACCTTACATAGAATCCCATTATTTATGCCAAACATCTACCCCAAATCTTCGTCTCATGGCTGTCATGATTCAGTTAGCTCATAAAGCTTTATGATTCTGTATCACTGAGGTCTTACATTTTAAAATTCTCTTTAAAATATCTTCTCTATTTTAGTTTCTCTCTACCATCGTCTTATGTATTTTTTTTTACACATGAAGCGATGTACCAGTGGTATAGACCAGCAGTCTACAGACTTCAATTCTATTCCTGGTATCAATGCCAATTTCCTCTTAACTTGGAAAAGCCCAATGCAGATAACTATACTTAGTCACATCTCTAAAATGCCACAGGAGAGTCTAGCAAAAGCACTAAGAGGAAGTGTCAAGTGATTAAAGATGAATTATCTAAAAATGTATTGTTTAATGTTGGGAAAAAAGTGCAGCAACTCATACAGAACTACTCTTGATTTCAAGCAGAAGTTCTTCATGCAGAGTGACTGCAACTGTGTTTCCAAGTAAGTCACTTTTTTCTGGATACATATTACAAAAATGACCATTAGTTGCGACATTTTCCATTCATAAACTGCCTTTAATCACAAGCAGCATTGTATAGACAGAAACTAATCAAGCTCTGCAAGCTTAGCTGCCTTCCAGAAAAACTGCCTAAACCATAAAGGGACTCAAAAGATGAACAAGTTATTTTCAATATAGTCTTCTTTTTATTTAAACTCATTTTCCTCCATTATATCTAATTCAATAGCAGAGTGAATGACCATTTCTTTGACATTTCTTTGGATGCGTAACGTGACTGTGGAAGAGGATGTTTTTTGGCAACGGCAAGGCAAACATCCTTTTTTAGAAGAAGTGAAACAACGACTTGAGTATTTATGCAAAATAGACAGATTTGACCATCTTTCCAGAGAGGCCATATCTACTAAATAATGTGCAGCTCGTATGGTTAATTTTGGAAGAGACTGTGCTGAGCAGTGCTCTCTGAGCTGACACGTGTTTGAAGAAGCGCGGGTATTCCCAAAAATTCTTGCTTATCCCCCCCCCCACCAGCCAACTCTGTCTATCATGAAGAGGTGATGACATGAAGTTTCCATTAGCCTCAGAAAAATCATATGTATTTATCTATATCTGGATATGCTTGAGGACCTGGAGGAAAGGGGAAGCAGGGAATGGGTAGGTCCTATCTAAACTGTTCACAAGGGAGGGATTTGGGCACAAAGGGTTTTTACACAGCATGGAAAGGAGTACACATTCACTGCAGGTGTACATTGGAAACATAGAGCTTCCTGTATACATTCCAGAGACTCAAAAATGTATTTTTTGCCAATGCATTGCTGGTAGGGAAATTCCAAGAGCTATCAATATTGGTTTGAACTGTGTGGTCTTTTACACGCTCCTGTTTCCATTGCCCTGTGGTGGGAAAGATCTTTCCCTGTTTCAAGACTGTTTGGAAAAAGGAAAAACAGTGGCCATATCCCATATCACATCACAATTCAGAAAGTAAAAACACTGGCTGTTGGACAAAACTAAATATCATGTCCAACTACCACTGAAAACAATGACATGTAAAGCAAGGGAGAAGCAGTATGGGGGCTTTTTTTTTCCATTATCAGAAAGCCAAAGTTCAGAGGAACTCTACAAAGCTCATTTACAAATGTTTAGCTAGGTTCTCACAATGCAAACAGACCCGAAGCAGCAGTTACTTGCTAAAAGAAAGTCTCTTGCTTAGAATGCAGTTAGGTTGCCTCTATTTGACAGGCACAGCCACAGTTGTTTCAGCTGAGTGCCCTTAAATGCAATATTCTAATGTTAGTGTGAGCAAGCAATTCTGGGACTCAAGTACATAGCCATCATAATGATAGATTAATCATAAAAATAAGTATTTTAGCAACTGTTTGTACTTAAAGAATATCCTTGAACTTAACACATCCGGGGTTTTTCTATTTATTGCTTTCCATTGCCAAAGAAATGTCCCCTGCCAGTAAAAGCCAATCTAATTGTACTCCTGCACCTCTGAGCTCCCAAAACACACTCATTTCTTTGTCTCTAAGTGTACTATTTTCAGGCACCAGCCCACGTTCTGAATTGCATCATATCACGTATAAAATTATCCAACTCAGGCATTAAAAAGGCATACATAACATCTTGAAAGCTTGTCTTACTTGCCTGCTTCTATTATCTAATAAGACAGTATTTCTTTCAGACTTCTACTGAGCAAAACATCTGATGCTGCATATGTTGTGTATTACGTGTTTTAGCATTGCAGCCTCTGGCACAAATATTTCCACTTTTAGAATGACAACTGATTCTGGTTATTACCAATAAAGATTTCTTTCTGGATGATTAGAGAAGTAATTTGCATTCACTTCTAGCATTTCTGCCACTTTGACTGCTTTTTATGCACTCTAATGAAATAATTAGCTTTGTGATAAAAGTCATTTACAATACACAATCTCATTCTTGCATATCAGAAATACAAAAAAAAACCTCTTTAATTCATTCCTTTTATAGAGGAACATAAGTCCTAGCCTGTAAGAACAAACTAGTTCCTCTAAGACTCAATTTCAAAATGTAAACTTGGGAGTATAGAATGCCAGACCCAAGAGAATTATTCAAGAAACGTCTATGCCTTTATTCCTGAATTAGATACTGGATGCCGTATAAAGACATCCACTCAAAAATTACTGTCTCGTAGAAGACTGAAATTGCTCAAGTGCAATATGCTGTTTTTCTAACCTCTATATCTTCTAGGGTGATTTGTGAACTTGCCGGTATGAGTGGATGGAATGTAGATAGATGTGCTCATGAAAACACACAAAGGCATTTCAATTCTTCCTTCATAAATGCTGTTCATATGAATCTCTGCCTGTATCTTCAAATAGGTAAGGCATTGGATCATTTTGATGGTCACCTGTCAAATAAGGCCAGGTGCATTTCCCCAAATGATCCTTTGCAAGCACATTTATTTTAAACAGAAATTTGTTTATTTTTATTCATTTAAATTTGAGTTCAAATAGGCATGGTTTCTATCATATTGTGCTCAAATTTGGAAACATGGCATTAACCTGTTTAAAACCTATACTTGTTTCAGTAAATACCTCCACTGAAAAACACTACCTGTGAATTAACACAGGGAGCAGAACAGGAATTACTGAGAATATCTTATCTTTCCACCACTGTCAACCAAGACTTGTTGGCTGACTAGCTTAATAAAGAACGAGATTAGTCCCCATAACCTTAACTCTCTCCTATGATTCAAACACCGGTGTGGCAATGCAGAGATGGTAAATATGTTGAGCCTGTAAAATGATTTGGGATCAAGAAAGTGGAACTTGCACAGCCATCAGTGGTGACACAAAAAAGGCAATCCTAAAACACGTCCGTACTTGTGCAGTCTTGGGGGCACACGTCTGGGTCTTTGCTCTCAATCACGTCACAGGTGCCATCTGGACAAGTCTTGATACTCGGGGTGCACGTGGAATAGTTTGTGGTGATCCCTGTGAACACAGACACAGACAGCTGCACAGACACCACGAGGCTTTGAAGGAAACCTAATTGCATCTTAGTATATGTTCACAAACCGAAAACAGGTCACTTTTCTTTTTAAAATAAACACTTATGCATATCTATAAATACCATCTGCTGAACTAACACGCAAGAAAACAGCTAAAAGCAACTGGAAGGACTATATTTTTCACTATGTTTTCTGCTTTGTGCCTTTGACAGCCCTTTGGGCATGTCACTTGCAGTTACAGCGAGTATTACTTGAAAAAGAGCTATTTGACCATTTTGAGTCTCAATAGTGGCTTTCACAACTAAGGATGCCTCTACACAATTTCACACATATTTGAATATGAAATTACAAGTAGTCAGAGATAATTTGTGATACTCATGCAGTTTGAAGGGATAAAGCATGAACACAGAAGCATTGTTCTGGAGGAGTTAAGAGTGCTGTCACCCACCAGATCTGTGCTACAGACCACAGGAAACAGATACAACGGAGACACTGCATCTGTGCTCACAGTCTGCTGGGGCATACCTGCTCAGGGCCTCATTGGTACGTTTCAAACTCAATTCATGATCACAGAGATTATCTTGCAAGCCATAAATCACCTGTTCCAGTTACACTGGTGCAAAACCAATTCAGTACCTTGCATTTTATGTGTCGTGTTCAGTATCACCAGCAACAAGATCAAGAATGACCATCCCAACTTAACAGCATTTTCCTTCCTAATGCATGTTTCATTTGGGTATTATGATTAACTTTTTTAGCCACATCTTCTGTGTAGTTTACAATACCATGTTGTCCAGCCAGAATAAATCACCTTACATTCATGGAAGTCAAATGCACAACTATGACTAAGCGGAAGCTTGGTTTCACACGACAGAAAGGTACCTTTTCCACTGCCCTGTCTCCACTGGCATCGTCCTGTCAGCACTCCCAGGCCACCACACTCCTCGCATTCAGCGTGGTGCTTACTCACAGCACACGAGTCAGGGCAGTCCTCCTCTTTCTTTAAAACTGTTAGGAAAAGCGTTTGCTGTCAGTTCAGGACAAGAGAGGTGAATACACAAGCAATTCAGCTCTAATCAGGAGGAAAACTCTGTTCTTAGGGGTGGATAGGGAAAAGATGAAGAAAGGAGAGAAAGACTGAACACTGACTGACCCAACTATCAGGAAACTTAAATAACAATTAATGAGAAGTCCAGGTGTTTCTCTTCTGTGAAATAAAATATAAACATGATGGCACAAGTTATCTCTGCTTGATAGCACACTGTCAATGCCTAGAACTGTAGAAACCTGCTAACATACCAGTAACAGAAAAATGGGGACCTTAAGTACTTATAGCTTCATACAAAACTTTTAATTAAGGGAAAACACTCAGTACCTGGGCTAACGTGATAGTAGCCCAAAGAACAACAGCTAGAAATGTGTGATCTCAGACAGCACAAGGCTCTTGCAAGAAGCAAAGTCCACTGCAGGATTTTGCTGCTTCTTCCTCAACATGTTCACTCTTGGCATAGGAGTTGTGATCCAATACAAGGAAAGGGAGGCGATTGTTGGGTAGAATTGTAAGATTCTGCACAAAGTGTGATATGGTTTGGAGAGAAATGATTACGCTTCCAGTGTAATCCTCCTCTGCTGTGGCTGTTGTAGAATATTTCTTACATTCTGCCCTTGTGAACTTTCCCATAAAATGAAATCAATGCAATTGCTACATGAATGTAAAGCAAAATTATTTTTTAAAAAGGTAAAAATTGGAGAGGGAAAAGAGGAGAAAGATGATTGAATAACTATACTTAGGCCAGAGACTTGTGCTTTCATACATATATAGATGGGGTTTTTTTTCCCCCATAGGAATACATGAAATAGAAAATAAAGGTCACACAGACACACAAAAAAAGATTCATCTATATCAAATGTCATCATGGTCATTAGGAATTGCACATGATACACCACCTCTCTGTGCATTAATTCTTCAAATAAATATCTGCTACAGGCGGGTCTGAATCAGAACTCAAAATGCAATCTTTGCAATCTGTATCTTGTAGCTCAAGCTCATTTTCATTGTCAATGCCATCCTTTTATAGATCACCCTATTAATGCATCATCTAATACGAGTAACAGTTTTACATAGTAAATAGCTTTAATTCACTCAGGCACTTACGAGTTCCTTCCAATACAATAGTGAGGAGGGTTTTGGTGTGTTTCCTGCTCTGCTTGTCTGTAGCTTGAATGGTGTATTGTATTTCCTTGCATTCGGGACTGCGTAGCACAGAGGAATCATTCACATAAAGGCTTCCATATTTATCTTCTCGGCCTTGAAGTACGCCGATGGCATAGCAGCTCGTGTTGTGGGACTGTAACTTGTAGGTGATGTTCACACCACGGAATTTCATACAGTTTTCGATGCAGATTTTTCCTATCTAGGCTCAAACACCAACAAAGAAATCACAGACAACAGAAACAAAACTATACATCACAAATACTCTGTGCTTCCCAAAAACACCTGAAGGAAATTTGAGCATATTACACCTTGCAGAGTTCAGCGTTTATCTTGGGTTTACAGAGTTGATGCTGAACTACTAATGCAGTATGTGAATGCTTCAAATGGGATTTATTCCCAGGAAAAATGAGAGGTAAAGCATTACTATTGTCTGCAGTCTAACAGTGGAAATACGCAAGAAGCCTTGACCCAGAGACTCGGTGATACTTGGTGCCCACTGTTGATGGTCAGCAGTGTTCGGTGAGAACAAGGCCCTGTGATTTGAGAAAGTCTGAGTTCAGTCCCTGCTCTGTCCCAGGCTGATCAGTGAGAAAAACTTTGGTTTTGCTTGAGAAAGCAAACAGCTCAGTGTGAACAAAGCTGAGACTCTTTTCAAGTAAGACAGAAATAGAAATTGCTAATACATAATTTTCAAAATAACACAGTTGAAAAGCTTCTGGCCAGCAGAGTTCTCTGAAAGCCTTAAAAGAAATAAGAACCTCATTGTTTCCCATTTGCAATTTTTTGAACATTTTAATCTAAAAATGAAAATATGTTGGTTTGCCATATTTAACTTCTGCCTGCTAGAATATCTATGCTAGAGCATTCTTCAGTCTGAAACCATTTATCTATGAAGCATGGGAATGTAAAGCCCTGTCTCCTGTCCAGCTCCTATAGGAACTGATCCAAAGCTCACTTTGGTTTTTCCATTTACAAGAGTGGGATTCAGATCAGGCCCAGAGGCATTGGCTTTCCTTGCAGGGAAAACCACAATGTGAAGGGTGGAGTGTTATTCTGGGAACTTGGTGATGAATTCTTTTCAAATGCTGCAGTTAAGATGTGTTTTCAAGTAACACCACTGCTGGTAAAAGCATATCTGTACATCTTAGTCTAGCATTCTTATTAAATAATGTAAAAAAGAAAAAAAAAGAAAAGGTTTTTTGTATTAAGACCTCTTCCTGTGAACCTGGATTATTTAAAATCATAAAGGAAGCTTTTGCAGTCCTAGAAGCATACTTTGTCACAGCATAGTCCCGCTTCATCTAACTTATTCCTATTGACATCACTGACTGGTCACTTGGCACCATTTGCTGGGGTTTTTTGGTGGGATTTTGGTGGCAGGATAACATGCAAAGACTATTAAAGCAATCAGAAGCTAGGCCATTTCTTCTATGCTGCCTCCTCTCCACAGCATGCTGGGACTGGCAGGAAGAAAAATAAAGACTTCAACTGTTCACAAACTCTGTCTAGACACAAGGTCTAGACACAAGGTCTAGACAGGTCCCTTCCAGAACCACGTCATCTTAGCTTGGGTGCTGTGTTGCAACTGGCAGTGTTTTGCAACTGCTTAAACGGTGTTTCTTTGAGGCAGGAGGAGAACATAATGATGTTCCATGGCATTAGCCTTCATACAGATTAGATTAAACTGTCCTTTCTGCCTACTCTGTCATAACTGCTTTTTCCAGGCACCTTTTTGATCAACAGAAATTTCCTGCAAAGGGGACGGAGAATTCTCCGTAAATTCAGGGTCCCTAAAGAACAGATTATCTTTAGAGAAGCACGTGGGCCAGTTTTGCTTTCTCTGCATAATTTGAGGAGAAGCTAAAAATTCCCCCCTCAAGAAGTTTCTACAAGAAAGATGGGCTTTCTCTTTTTGGCTGATTCCACCAGGTGAAGCCCAAGCTTGTAACTTGGCTCTGGAGCCAGCACAGCTCTCGGATGCAGCAGAACACAACACCAGGGCAAGGAGGAAGAAGGAGCCAGTTCCTCTCCCTCACGAGGAGGGTGAAAAAGAGGCTGGTAATCGGGATTAACATCAACATACACGGGAGGAACCTACAAAGGTGCTTTTTGCAAGGCACGCAATAGTTAACACAGAAAAACCATTATCAGAAATAAGAACAGAAAAATCCATCTTTTGAGCTACAGAGTTTAATAAAGTCTGGATAATGATAATGTTCCTCTTCACTGAATTCCAGGGACATTTGGACATATAACCTCTCTAAAAATCTCAGCCAATGTTATTCATCATTTGTCTCAGTAAATGTCAATAGAGCTTTAAGTCCTTTGATAAGTTAAATGCCACTGGGCAAGCCTGTACCATCAGGCCATGCTTCTGTTATTGAATTCATTTAGCTGCTCAAATAGACAAATGGCATCAGCCCAGCAGTTAATAATTTCTTCACGTTCTTGTGTTTTCCTTATGGCAAGAGACAGTTCAGCCTTCATATTGATTTGGCCCAGTACTTTTCCTCACTGCTCTGGCACATCACAGCTAATTATGCAGACGATTTTAATAATATGAAGTGCTGGGGACTAAGCTCCTTCCGTTGACTTGTGCTCCAACCTGAGCACACTGTAAATTCAAACCCAGCCTCAGAAGTAAGTGGATGACACTAACTGATCGAGACCAGCTCCAGAGCCAGTCTGAGTTTTGCATTTTGCTGGTCAAGAACCAGAACAAAATCTCTTTGTGAATTCGTGTTTAGGCAGCACAAAGAGAGATCTCTTCCCACAGACTTGGGAGTCCTTATTGCCAGAACAGTTTTCCCTGCTACTAGTGCCACCCAGTGAAACCGCATCGTTAGTAGGAAGCGTCATTGTTTCCAGAAACCCTAAAATTCCCTTTCAGATGTTTGACTGTCCTGACAACATGCAAAATTAGCAGCTTTAAAAGTTTAAAAGTTAACTATTTTTTGTTTGGTTGGTTTGGTTTTGCATTCTGGAACTAGAAAACTAGATACTCCTAGACTTCAAACAAATGCATTCAGGCAATCCAGTGTATGCACAGATAAACACGGTTTAACCAATTTTAATTTGGAATTAATTAGTTCATAATATTATTACATGCATACACCCATATGTAAAATCTGTGTGTATATATATACATATATACACACACACAAAAATAAATTAATTCATATATATTCATACACACCTAACAGTTACGTTTCCACACTTTTACAGTTACAGTAATGTTGTGACACACATACAGTTGGGGACTGTTTCTAGATGCTAAGAGCTAGACTACGAGTATCTTGCGTACCTGTGCTGTTACTGCTTTCAGGGGGAAGCTCACTGATTTCACCCTATCTCCAGGCATGAGGTTTTTACACCACTGAGAACAGAGCTTTCACAATGTGGTGCTATAAAAAATCCAAACCTAACATCAAAAAATATTGTGATCTGCATAAAAGGCACAGAATGCGTTCTGAAGTTTGTAATGGTCTGCAAATTTCAAAGTTGCAGCCACAAGGCATCACAAAACGTGAAGTAGCTTTTTGTAGGGAGCCTTCTCTGTGAGCACACTTGGTATCTTTTTCTTATTTATGATATTCAGTGCAGACTATGGGTAAAATGTCCCGTGACTATATAGTATATAGTAGCATTTTTATTGGTTGTATAAGGCCTGTTCCATACTCTGAAGAGCTATCAGGCCACAGTGCATTTCATCAGATTAAATATAAGAACACGCAGTACATCTAACTTCCCTTTTACTTTCTTTTTACAATTAGCCAGAGGCTTAAAGATTAATAAAACTGAATTCTTCCTTATAAGTCTTCTAATGAATTGGTTTTCTCTGCAATTGAGATGATCATATTTTAGTCTCAGTCCTCTCTGCTACAAATACAGCAGCAGCTTTATAGCTTTATTTAGTTATGAGGTATACTTTCCAGCAGCTCTCCCAAAATGCCTCATCACTGATGTTTTTAATATTCACTTTCATAACATTAATTATATTGAACTAGTTCCTTATTAATGTACGTGTTCTGAAGGAATTACATTGTAATTTTCTCCTGATTAATGTCAACCTGTTGGAAAGTGTTTCTGGAAGGAATTATTAATGCCAATGGTAGTGATTAAGCTAAAACGAGGGTTAAATTAGGAAACACATTAATTACTAACTAGCCATTATCTAGAGAAAATCCATTAACATGCTGGAATTTGTAGAGCTGGGACTCCAATACCTGGAACAAATTTCTTTTTTGGCCTTAATATTTTTCCAGTTACTTATGCCTGAACAACTCCTGGTTGCAAGTCCTCCAGTCTCTATTTCTATTAGTACTTCCATGTGTAGCCCCTCTTCTTTAATTATGCGATGGGAGAGCTAGTGTCCAGTCTACCTGCTATCCACTGCATCCAGCAAGAGTCATATTGATAGCACATTTTTCATTGATTCTACTTAAAACAGCAACCACCAATCCTTTACCACATCTCTCCCCAGTGATCTGTCTACTAGGTTCTGTCTCTGACAGGCAGTGAAAGTATAATTAACACAGTTCTTACTTGTGCAAAACGTTCAGCGTTTCTGTTCACCATGAACTGGTAAGTCATGTTTGGAAACTGAATGCTGACAGGCAGGATGGAGACATTGAAATGAAGCATCACTGATCTTTCTGGGCCATGAAATTCTGTGTCATTCACCAAAACATCCAACTGGAAGGAACGATGCTCTGTGACTGAAATACTTTTATTCAGTACCAGTTCTGCAAAGGAAAAGATTACTCTATTAATGACCCGTGCTATCTGCAAATGTATATTTTGATACTGCAATCCAAACAAAATTATAGACATCAAGATTATACGTATCAAAGTTATTCCCGACAGGAAACAGAAGATGAGTTAAATATGAAAACATGCTCCTATGGAATTATGCTCTAATTCAAGATGTTTGGAGAGGTTTTATTCCCTTCTACCTACCGTGCTGAGAACCCCACCATCAGAACTTCTTATCAGTATAGACAACATCATCCTGTACAGTCCCTGTCCCAGAGATGCCACAAACTCCAATTTTCCAGTTCATGTTTAAAACTCCGCATTTGTTTAACTTGAAATTTCTCAGCTTTCTTTGGATCAATATTTACAAAATATCAGGAAAAGTTCAAGAGCTTACTGATCAATTACTAACAAGCAACTTCTCCTTTATTTGAAGAAAGCAACCTTACTGTATTCATGCCGAGTTCCCCTCACTTGGCTGCCATTTGGGCTGAAGCGGATTTCTTCAAAGATGTGCTCTACCCGAAATGTTTCACTTATCCAGGGATCATCGGTAATGATGGTTCCTGTGTATTTCTTTCTGCTGCTTTCGAGAGGATAAATAGGTGTTGTGTCTGCATCATATACAGTTAGCGTTGCAAGGACAGTTCCCTAGAAGGAAATATTAAATGACATTGTTGAATGACCTGAAGCATTCTTCCTCTGACGTGCGCTTGGGAGATTGAAATATAAAACCTCACAACTTTCACTCAAGCCCACTTTCATTCAAATTCGTTTTAAGCTTCAGGTTACCACAGTTTCACACCTATTTGAATCTGAGTTAGAAGCTCAAAAGAAGATGGCAGTGAAAAAGAACTTGCCATATAATCATTTGAGTCTACATCTAAATACTATACTATGCTATACTTTTGAAGTAGGAAATGGATGCACACGCACAGTGCTAGATTTTTTTTCATTTTTTAAAATCAATGTTATTCCACAACACTACTAAAAAAGCAGATAAGTAACATGCGCACTTGGAAGCCAAGAAGTACATTCCGATGGGTCAAACTTGTTACCCAAATGACAGAAGTGGCCAGGTTGTCTGTCTTCTGCTTAGTCTACTAGATTGCTGTTCTGTCCCTGTACACTGAAGCCACAAGGCCTTTAAGATTTTTATTAGTCATTGGTTGTTTAAAATTTGTTCATTTACCAGAAAAGACTGAAAGTTTCCAAATATAATGATTTTTTTCACATTGCAAAATGGAAGCAAAATTCACTACGTTCTGAATGCTTTGCAGGCATATAATTTCAAAGGGAATATTTTACTTTAAATAGTTTTACAAGACATTCATTTTCTATCACCCAGAGCTAAATAAACTCCTAAATCTCAAAATTTTCAAGAGCAAAAAGGAATTCCTTTATGCCCATGCAATTGTGGTGTGTTCATAGGTGTTTTGTCAATACTTGTTCTAGTCGGGAGGTGGCAGCAAACTCCCAAAATAATTCTTTTCCCTTCCAGGCACAAAAACGAGCAAAATATTATTTGAAGGGAAATTTGACTACCAGAAAAAAGGATGTTGCTGTTATGAAACAGAAGAACTCTCATGAAAAATGCATAATTTAAGCCCCCAAAACAGTGTCTTCTCTATACCATTGTCTTATAAAGGGTTGTTCCTCCGGTGGGAAGAGCCAAAGAACCCACCTGTGTACTTGGTTTCTGAAGCAAGGGGTGCACGTGTGCAGGGATCTCACACAAAGACACCCAGAGGTTCAGACCTCTTGACAGATCACCTTAGGGCAGTCAAATAAAAGTGGGAGGGCACCATTAAAGCAAGACCCTGGAGCACTCCCTTAACATGCTGACATTGGAATCTTAAAACACCTTTGCAGGTGCAATGTTTTCTGGCAGAAGACAACCACTTCTCCTAACTTTCTGTTACTCCTACAGCATCCTAATAAATGTTCTGCATGTAGTTCTGATATCTTATATGTTTGCATATATGGGAAGGATACACACATACGTTTGCTCTAATAACATGCAATTTTAGTCAGCTGGGGGAAGCAAACCTGTAACAAATACAAGGGTTGGGGAGAGATGGGGAGATACAGCGAGACCGCAGTTTCAGCAATGGTCCATCCTGACCTCAGGAAATGCTCCCATTTCCTTACACAGTTTAATTCCTGACTCGAACTCTTGTTAATTTGGAGTCTGAATAAGACAGAACTCATCAGGGGAAGGAATTCTACATACTCAACATTTTACAATCACAGCTCTGAAGGGCACCGTGTGGCCATGTGCTTGATTACCGAGAGCGTTGTGTTTCCCAGTCATCATGCCTCCCACCGCTGCGCTCCTGCTTCAGGGCCTAGATAAAGGAGAACGTTACCTCTTTCCTGTTGAACTCCACGACAGCATCTGCAGTATCAGTGCCATTGGGAAGGAAGGGAGGAGAGTCATCTTCATCTAACACATTCACCAGGAAGGGCACCTCCACCTGCATTTCCCTGAAGCCCTCTCTCACTGTACATTTGGCAATCAGCTCGTATCTCTCTCTCTCTTCTCGATCCAAGCGCTGCGTCACACTCACTCCAGTGGTGTTCTCGTTGTAGCGAAAGGGCATACCTTCAGCTGAAAAACAGACACGGTATAAAAAGGGGCAATCACCTCCCATTATAGGACTCTGATAGGTTTTTTACTGGAATACTCTTTCGCAATCAAGTAAATCCATTTGGACATCATGACTGCATGATAAAATGCAGACTCAAGCAAAACAGAAGAAAGTTGTGGGGCTATATTAGAGTAGGCAGAAAACATGGAACTGATGGGAAGAATCTACAGTCTAGAAGGAGCACAATTTAAAGCTCAGGATATTCCCAATCTGCTCATAGCAGGTGCAGACTTCTAAAACAAATCTTTTCCTTAGGGAAGGAAATAGTCCTTCTTCCCATCTTCTCTGTATATCTCAAAGGTAAAATCTTCAGGCTCAGTCCACATTTGCAAGAGAATTCCCTTCATAGGATCAGTTTAGAAGATCTACTACACAAGACATCTTAACAGTGCAACTGTTTATTGTTGGTACGCGAGCGGTTGAGTTCCAGTTTTACCTGCCAGCAGTTTATAGGAAATGCTGAGATTCTGACACAGATGGTGAACTGAGGGCAACTGGAGCTGATGAAATGTGCCAGGTGGTTTATTCTCTTTGATGTGAAAGGAGAGATCCATTTCTGTGAAGCAAAGCTGCCTTGCTGTCAGGGAACTGCAAGCTGGGGCAGTAGCATTGATTATGGAGAGGAAAACTGTGGTGCGTGTAGCAGAGTCGCATTCCTTCTCTTGGAAAGGGTGGGATGAAAGGAAGACATACAGCATCACCTTTGATAACGGCATCCAGTTTCCTACAGCTTCAGAGAAGAAAACAAGCCAGAATAAATATTTTATATAAGGCAAGCTAATGTTTCTTTTACCCATTTTGTGCTCCAGTCTGTTACTTCACAAAATAACCATATATAATCCTAATAACCCCATCAAGCCAAAAAAACTGTAGGTGTTACCAGCAACTTTACACTGTAGAACCTCAAACAACAATATCAACATTCTGTCTGTAAGACACTAACATGAAACAGGTTACTGTTAGTAATCAGCTTTTTGATAGGACTGGTTTTTGGAGAGACTAGAGCACGGTGGCAGCAGGGAAAAAGGGTGCAGAAAATGGCAACAAATATTCAGGACAGACCCACAACAACTACTAACTCTCATTTAAGTCACAATATTCCAGTAGTTTATACCAGTGGAGAACACAGGCCAAATTATTTACATTTAGAGGACAAATTGCTTCATCATTTCAAAATATAAAGAGCTGCTCAAAAGATAACACAGAAGTTAAAATCAACCTGTGGCATCTAGTAATACAGCCTCAAGCCTTAATTATCTTGATTACCTTGGTTTGGCTACAGACAGAATGATAGCATCTCTGTAACAGATCTAATTCACTTGAAAAGATGCTCTAGGTCACTTTGATCCGCATGAACAAAACAAGACTCTCAAGTTCTGGGTAGCTATTGGTAACTGAACAAAGAAAGAATAGCTATCTGATATACATGAACACGGAATACTCAAAATGCAGCAAAAACAGGTGAGATATCAAGGACTTAGTACTTAAAAAAAATAAAGCAGTAAGTGTCTGAAGTTGAACATTCAAACATGAAGGCACCCAAGTCAAGGGGTAGTGTTGATATATGGCTCTTACAAACCCAGGACAGTTGCTACAGACTCTCCAACAGCAGAATTTCTGCAAGTGATCACAGCGGTATGCCATTAACTCCTCACCCATTTCCTCCTCCGCCATCTAATGATACCTAATTTCCTCATAGATCAAAATCACCAAAACCAATTTACTGCTAGATCATAAAAGAAGGGGGAAAAAAACCCTGAGATAATTCGTTTCTGTACTTCAATAGTAAGCTTCTCTAACAAAGCCAAATCTCAAGAGAGGGTGAGAGGTACACTTAACCATTTCTTCCAAGAGCTGTTTGGTGTTACAATACAAATGTACTTTGTGAATCCATGTTACCAGAGTTTAAGGATCATTTATATAAAGTTTGAACTAATCTAACTGCATTGGTCTGGGCACTAAGCACCCAGCATTAACACAGCAGAATTGGTTTAATTTGCATCAGTAGATGAACAAACTGCAAATCTCAATGTAAAGCTACGACTTATACAGCTGTGAAATGCAAAAAAAACCCCCAACATTTCAAGTAATGCAACTGACCCACTGTATTGGAGTCCACAGGGTGAGCACGTGCATCTGTTCCAGGCCAGCGTTTGCTTCAGCATACGGGTCCCTGCATTTGCTGTGGGTTTTGTTGGGTCTGGTTCCTCGTTTTAAAAGGGTAGATGAGGTTTTTTTCTAAATTTGATGCTCATACACTGATGGATATATCTCATTATACAAACACACTTGGTTTTAACAACAGACACTTCAACAAGAAGAACTAGTCTTCTCATACTTACACAGCATGTTAAAGTCTTCTCTGTCCAGACTTTTGCTGAGGTAGAGAAGTCCTGTTTTTTCTCTGATTTGAAACCAATGATTTTCATGGGATCTTGCTCGAGAAATGATGAGATTCTGGCACAGATGGAAGTGGGCCACTTCCCCATGTGAATCCCTCAAGGCATGGATGCGCAGGAGCGGCGTGCCCGCCGGCTGATCAACGTAGACGTTCTCCGAGTACTCTTTCCTGGGGAAGTAGAGGCCAAAGGCCACTGCAAAGGAAGGCACACAAGGGGAGAGGTGCTCCCAGTTAAAGTATTTTTGCACTGGCATTTTCTTAAGAGTTGCATTTCCAAAGAAGCAAAGGCTTCATACTCTAAGGATTAAAGAAGCATTAAAAAAGACGTGGAAAAAGGCAGATCCCTCATCTGGTGGAAACAAATGTGGTTTTACTGCACTTAAGCCAGGGACAGAGCCACCAAAAATTTGGCCTACAATTTATGTTCAAGTTATAAAATCATCTGCTTTTTGAAAGCAAAACTACTTTGCTGTAAACATGGCCCAGCCTAAGCAGAACACTTAGTGAAGCTCTGCTTGCCAGATTTTAGTTACGTTCATATCTGGAGCTCTCAGCTGTACTTCCATTGTCTCACAGATGATATCCAAAGAAGGAAAAAACCTTTGATGAAATCACACACTTTAAAAGCCTAAACACACTCTCTGTTGTGAGAAAACACGGAAATGTATCAATGGCTCACACACTTTTCCCTGGATTACATAAAATCTCTCTTACATAGGAGTCTTTGGTGGCTCTCTTCCTTTCTAAATAGGCCTGCATGATACTTTTGGTACAGAAAATAAGAGTTGTTTGAACAAAATTTATATGAAATTCTTGTATTTTAAATATGACAGATAAGAAAGCTGAGAATTGACTTGCCTGAAGCAGGGAGGGAAATGTACATTTATTTTTAATACAACGGCTCTGACTAACCCATTGTTCTCCAGTCTTTCCCCGCTCTGACAGTACAGACATTATATTTACTAGGACTCAACTGCCCCTTCACGCCTGTTTCTTCTGCTGATCTCATCTTACCAGGTCACTTTGCAATGGCCTCTCTACCTCTTCCCACTTCTTTCCTTCCAATTCTACTGTTTGCAAACATGATCACAGTGGAATGCTCGATAAGCACGGAAGGTATGAAGTGATGCTTTTTTCATGCGTACACACTGAAATACTTGAACCGTCACTCTTGTACTTCACCTGTACTGACAGCCAGAAGTTGATCTCACACAAAACAACACTTGCATGTTGCAGAATTTTGCATCATTTAATCTAATTTGATAATGAGTAAGGCATATAAAAGGCTTACACATCTGCTGAACAAATGAAAAAATAATGATTTCCGTATGTTACTAACACAAGACCATCTTAGCTCAAATCAAGCCAGATACAAATGGAAAGGATGGTAATACAGCAGTAAAATTAGAGATATAATGCCAAAACGTCTTCAAAATAGCATCAAGCTATAGCACATATTTATTTTTTTTAATATTATTGGATCCATACACTGTTCTATTAAATTGAGAGGACCACAAACAAACTGTAAACAGGGGGCCTCTAATTTAATTTGGAAATACCACAGAAACCACCATACCTTGCAATAATTCATGACATCAGCAGTACCCCTGGATGCAATTCCAGCCATGAGATTTAAAGAGGCCCATTATTTTTCATACATACACTTTGCAATATATAAAGTGGTAAAGTAACAGTAGGTGAATTCGCTCCGAAGTAATTAATTCTAAGGGAAGCCAACAATAATTTTTTAGAGAGTTTTAGAAAAGCGTTAACTCCTGATGTCCTCTGTCTGGAAGAAAACTTCTGACTCTGGTGCTGTCATGATCTGTTTTCTAAGTTAAATTCCTGAACATTAGTAATAAACTTCAAACATTTTTCCAATGTCTCTGTCTTTTTTGAAGTGCAGGAAAACCTGAACATGCAGGTTAATACACATTGCTAGAAGTCCTAACAAACTGGTTCGTTAACAAGAGGGATAAGGTGATATCCAAATAGCAAGGCCAGTCCCAGTGCAAGCAAACAGATTTCCTTGAGGTATTTTCTATAAAATCTTGATTCTAGAATTATGAAAACTTCCTTGTGAGAAATTCAACACTGAAAATTCACTGCTTAAGGTCAAAAAATGACTTTTAACCCACTGATGCATACAAATCAGGCTTATACAACATTAGTGACAGGACAGAGGAATATTTCCTTATTTCTAAGACCAGGATGAATAGTTCTAATGTGAGTGATGCCGTGTGTTCAGCATCACCAACACATCACACAGTGCAAGAACCAGCACCATGGCACAGACATTAAATCGCCTCCAGTAAAAGGCACATATAGAAAGTAGAGTATATATAAACAGTATGAACGTATAAAGTGTGAAATTGGAAAAGAAAAGGAATAACAGGGTATTTTGAGTTGTCATTGCGTATTTCCTTGTCTTAAATACATGTGTTAATCTTTTATGCGTTGCTTTACAAATCTGGGCCCACACTGCATGTCAGTATACACACAGCCACATTTAACAAAACCAAAACACGTAAATAATTATCACACACATTGCCAAATGTCTGAAACTTCGCATGTAACCACACCTCAGCAGAGGTCAGCTTCCTAACTGCTCTGCATTTGGAAAAAAAAAAAAAGATTGTATTTATGGTACACACTCTGAAATCCTTTGGCATCAGTTCACAGGAACAGTCTTATCCATTCTCAGAAAAAAATATGTAATATAAGAATTTGATTTCTATATAGATACCAGAAATGCAAAACAATGCTTTGCATTTTGAAAACAGAAGGATTCCTTCATAAAATAATTAAGAGTTTGCATTGCTAATTACGCTGAAATATTCTTCACAAATATAAAAGCCACTTTAAAAAAATCAGTGAAAGCTGCTCTAAGAAATTGAAGTAGAAGCATGACCTGCTTCTTCCTGATTCAATCCTAAAAGCTGATGAAAAGGAATTCTGCCCATCAAAAGCATTAAGTTTTTAGTTCAGATCATACTTCTGTATTAAGCGCAACACCTAAGGATAGTTTTATGTGACACCAGTGGATATTCTAGACTTTCATGCTTTACTTAGACAAGAAGTATTCAAGTGAAGAGACTGTACAACATTGTAGAAAATTAGATGGTAAAATTTAAAAAGAAAAAAAAAATATATATATATATATTTGATTTAGCCATGTAACAAGATTCACCCAATGGCACTGATCTTCAGATTACTGGGATTTTGTAAAGTGTTTTGTGTCACACTCTAACTCCATTTCAAGCACTGAATGAGATGAGAGGTAAGCAACAGACTGCCCAGGTCACAACCACACTCTGCATATAAATCTCTGGAGGCTGATTTTGAAGGAGACCTTTGAAGTAGAAACACAGCACCCACTTCTCTGAGCTGCGTTCATTCCTTTAAGCCCTAGTAAGTTAAAACCAGATTCAATAAACTTGCCATCTGGCAAGTATGCTGCAGGAGGAAGAGGTTCTAATCCTGGCCACAGTTCTTTGTGTCCTGGAAAAAAAAAAGAAAAATCAATTTCCAAAGACTTGTGCAAGCTTCCTATGGATGCCAGATGGAGTTTTTATTGAATCTGCCATTTAAATAAAGAGGAATTGAGATGGTTACGCTCAGAACTGATGGTTAAAGTGCTTTTGCTTAGAAATTAAAAGCAGAAAAACTTTTCACATTACAATCTTAAAATACACCACAAGAAGGTTGTGCTCTGTAACACACAAGAGTAACATAATACACATACTATATACATACTATATACTATATTCAAAATATTTTTGAATTTCTGAATTTTTTTTTAGAGGATGCTTCAGCTTTCCTCTATTCTACAACCAGCACAGAAAACACAGCAATCTCTAATCGATGAGCAATATTATGTGATAATAGCATATCAGTAACATATAAAAGAGAAAAGTGATCACGTTTAAGCGGATGTAATGCCACTGACTAATAGCTCCTAAAGGAAATAGATACAGTTATGACAGCAGTTTTCCAGTTCAGGGAGAGAAGGCAGATAAAATGAGAGTGGAGAAATGAGATTATCTATACTTTGGAGTCTTCATAATTGCCTTTTGAAATAAGGCAATTTTTCATGTGGCATTTTTCAGACATGAATGATTAGGTAAATAATGCCTTTTTTGACACAATCTGTTTTGGTGTTTTTTTTTTTCCCAAAATTTGTTGTAGAAAACTTTACATGGTTTTAGTGCTTTTTAAGCTTGACACTACCATCTTGAGTAGCATTGGCAGACTCTTGATGGAAACTGTTGAACTGACTACAGCAACATTATACTCTTACCATGAACCACAGTGATGAAAAATATATTTTACATTTTTAGTCACAAATTGAAGTGGCATGACGTTTTTTACTAGTGTAGAAGAAGACTTCACTGTAAGAAATTCTTTCAAACCATGTTTGCAACTATCTTTTGAGGTACAACTGCAGACTTTAGAAAACCTGTTTTGAAGCGAATTATCCCACTCACGAGATTCGCTTGGAGAAATGATGCGCTTAGATAACTGGAAAACCATCTCTGCTTTATGTGGATCACTTGCAGAGTCTCAAAGCACATTGGAGATGGGGAGAAGAGAGAACAAGACAAGAGACCCATCCACAACACCCTCTTCTGAAGAGAGCTGGTGCAGCTTGCAGCAGCCAGTGAGCTGCTGGTCAGTAAAACGCAGCAGCTCGCTCGCTCTTGAACCCAGGACCAAGAACCTAAGAGATAAACCCACGGAAATAGTAAAAGCAGAGCACTGTTCCAGTTCAAGGCTCTCCCTTCAGCCAAAGCATTTGCCTCAAGCTAAGTAAGCAGGTGTCTTATGTAGTTCACAGTGAAAACTCAAGGCTTAAATGACCGTTGTGTGGTTTAAGTTACACCGTGGATTTGAACAAAAGGCTCGCTCTTGATTTAAAGACTTACAAATAACTGAAATCTAACATCTCTCTTTAAAGTTATTTTGGGTTTCATTACTCAAGTAATCTGAAAATTGTCTCTCTAGCCTGAATGCATTTGCTACCTTCCACCTTCTTTTTACCACTTCATAAGTTACACTTTTTTCCCAGTAGATGCAAGCCTTCACAGATCCCGTGGTGTCTACTGGGTGAACATGCATTTAAAAACACAAGGAAGGACTGGTTTCTGTCTTTAAGAAAACATAATAAAAAAAAAACTCAGCGAAATGGAACAAGGGTTGTTTTTCATTCAGCAAGTAATATACACCTGAATAACCTACATCTGACAAAATTTGCTCACAGCTCCCTAGAATTTTGGAGGACAACACAACAATTTATTATGAATAGAACAGCCTTCATGCAATCAAAATCCTTAATCAAGATTTAACATCGATCTCCG
Source organism: Pampusana beccarii (assembly GCA_013399365.1). Classification (NCBI taxonomy): domain Eukaryota; kingdom Metazoa; phylum Chordata; class Aves; order Columbiformes; family Columbidae; genus Pampusana; species Pampusana beccarii. The sequence continues at coordinate 486,656 of VWYH01008418.1, forward strand.
AGAAAAAGGGTCTGCTTTTAATGCAACGATAGCCCTATCATTGTAACACACAGGATTTAATGACATAGGAGACAAACATGAGAGTCTGCTGTTAATAATCTCCCATTTGTTGCACAGCATCAGATTTCAACAAGAATTTATCTGCCAAGGTTAATTTTGTGTTCCTGAAATAATTATCTTTACTTTTGATGAGTAGCCATTATGTTCCATTACTAGTATTAATATAGCAAATGTATGACTCAGAGAGCAAGAGCAGCAATGCACTTGTATATTTTAAATTAAAGGACTTGCCCACTTAATGCCCTTCTAGCCCCTACAGAATTAAGAAATAAACTTGCCCTCATAAACCAAAAAGTCAGTAATTTAGAAATAACACTGTCACTTAATGGAAGGGTAGCATAGAACAGCATAGCTGGAAACAGCGCTATGTGGATTCAATACCCTGCAAGGTATTTAAGACAATATCCACCATTTAACATAGGTTGATCCATCCCATAAGAATAAAAATGTTTTTACTAGCATTTAGATGAATGTTTCTTCAGTCAGAGATAATTTAACAGTGAGAACAATCTCCACATTACACAGGGAATCACTCCAACCTCTCCTTCAGTTCAGCAGCAGGATTTTAAATGAAGAACTCCTCACTGCACTATCCATCATTACACTGGGACTCATTTAAAAGGTAATCACAGAAGAACTATTTCCAATAGACCTGGCTGCACATCACCAGAGATAACCACTCAAAGAACTAATATGCAAACATAAGCATGGATTAAACAAAGCAGGCTGAAAAGCTATTTGAACATCTACACATTGTAATCTCATCTAGGTGCTCCTGCTCCAGCAGGTGGATTGGACTAGACGATCTTTTGAGGTCCCTTCCAATCCCTAACATTCTGTGATTCTGTGATCTCCGAAAGGGACCTGTCAACGTGGAGCTGCTCTGGGCTCAGCTGGTGCCCCCGGCTCACAGCAGAGCACAAGCTGGCACGTTCCTGCTTTAAGCCAGGGTGAGAAATCCTGTGTCAAAAACTGCAGGCTGGGGAAGAGCTGGTGCCAGGCAGCGCCGCTCACCCATCACCTCTCTCCACGGCCCTGGGCCGGTCGCGGCAGCAGCCAGCCCGTGCCAGACAGGGACCCCGGCTCTGCTGTGCTCCCCTCCTGGTGTCCGCACAGCCCGGCACTGGGGTGTGCCAGCCCCGCACCGTGCTGGGTACGCAGCCCCTGTGCAGGGGAGAATGACATTTCTCCTGGTTTTACACAGAGAAGTTGAGTCAAATGCTGCAATCAGCTCATTGAGCTCAGGCTGCAGCATCAGTGCCCTGGGTATAACTCCCAGTGCATTCCAGAGTCACCAGAACAACGATAAATAGAAGTAACTGGCATACACTTAAGTAACTAGCGAGCCGTTAACATGACTCAGCAGCATGACATTATTTATTTTTAGGTGTGTTATTTTTAAGCTGATCATTACAGAAATTGTAACAGATGTGATAAGAAACTGTATTAAAGTGAAAATTAAATTAATTATTTTTTTATAAAGCTGCTCCTCTGGACCCTAGGTTAGAGTGGATTGGGGTAGGATCACTGTAGAGATTCATACAGGATTTTCTGAAAGTATGCTCAGACTTTATGGAGCTGGATAATTACTAAGTTTCACCTGTTGTGTACATTTAAATGTAGCACCATTATTAGAGAATGATAGAATGAATTTCAATAGCAGCAGTGTCAGTGGAATACATGTGTTTTACAGAATATGATACTTCCAGAGGGAACAGGTCCTTACAAAGTGACGGTAAGCAGAAACAATACTTGACTAGAATATATTCCAGACCTGTTAAACTGGTCTGCTTTAAGTTAATTGCCTCTCTTGTGATTTTCCTCACCAGATTCCCATGCTCATATTGAAAACAATTCTGAATTTTCAACTGGAAACATAAAAATTAAGTAGATACAAATATCAGACAAAAATCTCAGTCAACCACCTGTATTAACCTGCTATGGAGGAAACTGAGAATGAATTCTACAATACATTAGCAAGACAGACCTGGTAAAGCCAAGGGATGGATCAGACAAAAAGAAAGTTAGCTTCCTGAATCAGACATTTTGAAGACGAATTTTTAAAAAGTCACAATCAAAGACAGAACCTAAATTTGTGAATTAAAAAAAAAGAAAAAAAGTATTTGTGAGAACTGTCAAGATTTTAATTTTTCTCTCAATTCAAGAATGGAAAAATCTGTGCAGCATGGTACCTACTGGAGAATGGGACAAAATCTCTACTACTAGTTCACTGATGCCCAGTTCAGACCCAGGTCAAACCTGTGCCTGCACTTTCCTTTCCGAGTCTGTACTTCCAGTTAATTGTACAAACTCACTTTTGAACTTCTGTAAGTCCAAAAAGGCTAGCAGCTTCCTTTCCCTTGCTTTCTTATGATTTTTTTTTTTTTTACTTTAGCAAGAAGTTAAGTTTCTGATGCTTCATTGTTCCAAATAGTAGTGTCACTAAAACTTAAGCCACCCCTCGTAGAAACTCATGTGCGTAGAAAGCTTCTGTAAGAGATTGCAGGAGCTTCTGCAAATTCTTCAGATCCTGATTGTGTCCCTCCTCCTGATTTGTGTGATTAAATACTCCTTCACTTTCAAAGAATGGCTTGATGCTTGAGAATAACTGGACATAATATGAGTACAGAGCTGAAATGTAAGACAAGGAAACTGACTGACTATTGTATTGCAGCACAAAGTACACTAATAAATGTTTAATAGAATTAATCTACATCTGGGCCAAATGTAGGGTGTTTACAAGGGAGCAAACAACAACAACAACAAAAAAAGATGACATGATGTTTCATTTTTATGCCACTCCAATTCAGCTCTGTACAGACACAATTGATCATGTTCCATGCTTCTGTATTTCACATGATCTCTCTGTAGTTTGCTTTGACAACTAATCCTGAGTTTACAAACATCAGAGAAATGATCTTACAGAGCCCATGCTAAAAGCTGCAAAGCTTGAGACTTTGTTCGGAATTGCTTACAGCAGCTGACAAATAAAAATCTTCACTTAAAACCTGTGAAGGCAGAGAAGGTGTGTGTGTGTACGCATACACACCTATGTATGTATGAAGATTAAAACAAGATGTTAAAAAAAACCCAGTTGGAGTATGAATTTGTGAAAATATACATGCATAGAACTTTTTTCAGCAATTTCTTTAAATAGTGCAGCTAAAACAACTATCAGGACTATCTGGACTGTTATGCAGAAGCAAAAGGAAAAACTTACACTACAATGTCCATACATAAGAGGCTTTCTGTACATCTCAGCTCAACAGTCATCTGCAACATCATAAAGTCAATGGTTGTAAACATAAAAGAAACATTGATCCACATCCATAATATCAAGACATTATTGCTTGTATTACCTGATCCTGAAGTAGCATCTATGTAAGTGTCAAACAATTAAACAAACAATAAAAGAAACAGGATTAATTATAGTTTCAAATTGTGTTTCCATGCACAAACTATGTAGCCTTTTCCAACCTTAATATGGAAGGTTGATTGGAAATATTTAACAATTATTTTTTATTTTTGCATGAGATAATGTAAACCACATTTCTATAACTAAATAGCTCCTTGTTCAGTGTGAATCTGTCTAAAGCAAAAGGAACACTAAGAATAAATGAAATTTATTTTTAAAAATAGTAGCTAAATCTTTGGAGATAGATAAAGGTTTCAGCAATTTCAGCATCAGAAACCAGGAAGCATCTCTAAAGTGATTGCTATAAGTACGTCCATATCACTGGAAACATCTTGTACAATTCTGTGTACCATTTTTCATTCTTTTTTTAAAGGTAAGTTGGAATAATAATGGTTCACAATATGTACTCTCTCAACATACCCCCTCCAGCAGGAATTAGATAGGGCTAGGGGCTAACCTAGCACTGCTGAAGACATACAAATAAGAGATTCAAGTAATCAAAGGTTCATCTTACATTTTAAACAATTCTCTCTTTTTTGTTTTATAGAGGTTTGTACAAAAGGGCTGAGATTATCAAGAAAAAAGGCAAAACTGAGAATGTTGCAATACCATGTTTATAAAACTTCCAGCTCTGTCGCAGACAGGCTCTGCAACTGCTGGGTCACCCTGAGCTACCATTTCTTTTTAGTCATTTTCTTTTGCTTTCACTAGTTTCAATGAACCCTGACAACCCAACACATTTGAGGTACATTTGTGCTGCACATATCGCTGGCAAGTGGAATTATTCTGCATTTTATGACAAGAGATGCCAAGACAAAAAAGTGGACTCAGTCTGCTGTTTTATTTCTAATTTTAAAAATAAAACCTATTTTTCTATTCACCCTCCATGTACACTCTCTCTGTGCTTTATTCTAGAATATTTATGTATTACGTATATGCAGAAACTGTGATAAATGAGAAGCCAGAGAAGACCAGCAAGGTGTGTATCACTGTTCTGTGCTAAAACTGACACACTAGTTGTAAATCTCAAAACCATAAAATCTTCAATTAATAGCGACTAACAAGCAAGTGCTCTAAACTTTTGTTATACTTCAATTAGCTTTCACATATATTTACTCCAACAGTGCTGAGCTCATATGCAAGGTAAACATTATAGCAGTGATTTGGAAAACAAGGTTTTGGCAACTAAATATATTTAAATCTCACAAAAAAATAAAAACAAATCATGAGAAACTCATCTATGGAAATTGTTAAGCATACTTGACAAGATGAAAGGATCTTTAAAAGTAAAGACAAGCTTAAATTCATTATCTTAGTCAAAGGGTCATCAGTATCACAATGCATTTTCGTACATTAAGATAGGGATTTAGATCAGCGTGCTGCTTCCATAATAAATACAAAGTACTAAAATTTCACAATCTCAAGTCATGAAAATAAACGGAAAACAATTAGCTGTTGATTTATTACAAAGATTTCTATATACACAAACTCCTGTGTTCCATTACTACTTTAGCTCAAGTTTCCGTATTTGCTTTGCTCCAGCTGCACTTGATTCTGCATCGTTAAAACAAGCATGAGCCTTCCTGTCAATTATAAGCAGACAGAATCAGACATCAGGAATCACTTTCTGACAGCTCAGTGCAATTCTGATGCTAATGACCACAAACACCTGCATCGATTTCCTATGCCTGAGCCATCTTCATAGGGCAAACACACTCAGGTTAAATATGTACCAATATTTCTCACAAATAGCTTTTTGTCTCATCACCATTGGATTGCAAAAATTAACAAAATGGTAACCCTTGACCAAATGGTAACACAGTATCAGTTCAGAATAATTGCACAATGTCTAATTCTTCTTGATCAACAACAGCAGTTTCTCTACCCAAGTTATGGCAAGAGAAGCCTGATTTTCAGAGAAAGGGCACAAGTGGCACCTTGGCATTTTCTAGGGAGTGGATGACTTTAATGCATAGTGATCAATTTTCATTTTGTATCCTCCACTGTTGCATTGGAAAACCTATTTTCAATATTTAGTGCAGACGTGTAAAAATTAACCTGCTAGACCTTGCATAGTGACATAGTAAATAGCTCAGCCTGAATTCTGTTTTATCCGTATCTGGTATCTCCAGCTTCCCTCATTTTCTCCAGTTCCTGCAGTTCATGAAAGAAAGAGACAGCAGTATCATTACTGCCTTACAGTAGGAGGCAATCAATGAAAACTCTTGCTGCTGGTGGTTGAAAATTTGCCAGAAAAATGGTAATGACATGAACATCCACCTCTAACAGGAAAGTGCTGTATTATTAAGAGCTGCTATTCTCTTTCCAAACACTCAAGGGAGCTATGAGCCCGCAATTCAATTTTTCAATCCAGGAAGTGAAATCTCAGTGTAATTGTGAGCTTATTTGTTTATTTAAAGTTTTGTCATGAATTAACAAAGCGTTTTGGTTTAGATTATTATATTTAAGGTGCAGTTTATTATATTTTATATGATCTATGAAATGAAATGCAGGAGATAAGGTCTTGCTATTTTGGTGGAGTTTTTTTGTTTGTTTGTTTTTAAAATTTATTCATCTCCTAAGAAATATATGCATATGCTTCAAATGAAAATATATGAGAAGACCTAAAATACTATTGTAACACATCTGCATTTGAACCTCTAATTCCTTAAGACATCCTGGCAAAGGATACATTTTCTTAAGTGCTCTTACAATACAGACCTGCTTTTAAAATATTTTCATAAAAATCTATATTACACCTGCCATCATTAAAAAAAAATAATAATACAAGAAACCCCCCATCCCAGCTGTGAACATCATTGTTTAATAAAACAGAAGAGCTTTTCCTTTGGGGACTTTTAGTCGTTACTGCACAGTAGCTACTCATTATGCTCTTGTCTTAAAGCATAAATGTTGTCAGCAAAATGGCAGACATTGTATTGACAAGGCTTGGGAACAGGCTGACATAAGACTAATGATATGCATTTGACACTAACAGCTTTTCCAGACAGCTCTTCCCCACTAGCTTTAAGACAGACATGAACTATATTGTATTCCTGACAAGCTATAGGAATGAACTAGAGCAGTCAAAAAGATATAGTAATAAAAGCAGCAATAAAACCTGGAATAGCAGGTCCATAACAGGAGTTCACAAAAGTTTTATTTCCTTTGAGCGACCTTCTGGGTTCTGGCCCAGTCCCTGGCTACAGGGCACACCAAACAACCACAGATACAAAACAATCCTCCTTGGATTATTAAAGACCAAATTTGCTTAATATATTTCATAGCTATTTCAACACTTTAACTTCAAATATGTTTTTACAAGAAAGTTAAATCTTTGCCCTCTGTTTATATCCTCTACTGCCAGTAGAAGAGAAGGCAATTCCTTCAGATCTCTCAGTCAGTCACTTTTAATAAAGGTTTCACTTATCAGAAAGCAGCAACATTTCTGTTGGGTAACTTCTGATCATCTCCTGCCTTTAATTGCTAGCAATTTCTACTACATGGAGGTCTGTACCGAGTCCTGGGTTGCACTGATGCACACGAATAGTCCTTGATGTTGTCGTTTGTTCTGAATTGGAAGACTACCAGAGGAGTCATTCCGATCACACGTTTTTGATGTATCAACGAAGTGTAAGTGACAGTCCCAGAGTCAAAGTACTGTCGTTGTGCAGCAACTAGGCCCTGGGCAACCCAACCCAGAAAGAATATCGAAGTACAAAGTTTATACATTTACATTTTTCTCAGACAGTGAAATTGATGATGCTTCTCTGATGCTTTCTGCTCTGTTTATGAGCTGAAAACACCTCCAGTGCCATTTCCAGTTGCAAAGTAATCAGGTCTTGTTGCAGCACACTATGCACATTTAATCAAGGCATTTTGATTTTTCAGCTCCTCCACAAAGGTGCTTGCTGCATCATTTCACCAAGACCTCATGTTTTAAATTCAAGTATCAGCAAAAAAACCTCATTTCCGCTGCTTCCCCTCTTTCCTTATCGAGGCAGTAATATTCACAGGCGAAAAGACTATAATTGCATAATGAAAACAGAAGTTCAGATTTTAATTTAATACCACAGAAATGTAAACTCAAAATTCTAGGCTTAGTCTCTCTGCTCAGAAACTCTTACCTGTGCCTTAAAAACAAACAAACAAACAAAGAAAACCAACACCACTAACACACTGGCATCAACAAACCAAGCAGGAGTTTGTCATGGCTAAGACTCAAATGCATTGACTTTTCCATGAGTGCTATTCATGAAATACAGACCCTGGAGCAGGAATAAATAGCTGCCTGGCTTAGTATTTTTTGTTGTAAAAACTTAACAGAGCTCAAACTTAAGGCATACACTTATTTATTCCCATTTTATCATTAATGATAACTATTGCATTTCATGCCAAAAAGAGACCACAACATACAAACCTTTATAACTGTCAGATTGCTTTCTATGCTACAGCTGACAATAAAATACAGTAGGGGTGTACTCTTCCTTTCATAAATCTTATCTGCTGACAGGTTCAGGACTCAAGACTGAAGTTAACTGTCCTAGAATTTGTGAAGTCAGTGTGACAGAAAGAAATGTAAAAAAAAAACAGCCCGCTGGACTAAACTCCTGGGATTCTCATGCTACATGGGATTAAAAAAGGCTGGATTAGGAAATTACAGATCAATGTTCCAATTTGCAGTTGCAATTAAAAAAAAAAAAGAAAAAAAAAAAGGAATAAGAAGGGAATACAACATGACCTCTGTAACATAAAGAAATGTCCATAACGACATGTTATCTGTATATCTTTGTATCCAAACCTGAGCAAAACTCCAGAGATTATTCTTTTGGAAAAAAAAAGTGACCTAAAGCATTGTTTGGTAACCCAGGCCTCACTGAAGATAAGAAATTCAGTTTTAACGTGGATCCACATTGACTCTAAACACTGCTGCATGTATGATGCAAAATGCATATAATGATCAACTAAGCCAGGTACCTAGGAACTTCATTGAATAACATTCTCCTAGTTTCAGGCTGCAGGATAAGAGGTCCAGTATATAAACCAATCTTCATGTCTCAGAGGTTCTCTGATGAACACTAATGCTATTTCCCAGACCATTAACCAACCACAGGTGTCGGTTTTTACATAAATTTGGTGCACACTTCTTTTGCTGATGCACTAACATTTTTCTGAGTGGACCACAGCAAAATGTACTGGACAACTGCTCACTTTTCTAATGAGACTTCAGTGTGAGAAAAGTGATGGCAGAGTTGCTTAAAAATATAATCTTTTGTGGCTTTCCTGTTGCTCTGCTCTGGAATGAATATTGACAAGTTCTGCTGGCACTCGCTGTGAGTTCCCATACACCGGCTGGCAAGGTTGAAAGTGGTCAGGAGGAAAATAAATAAGTATCAGTCCCCAGCATATTTCGCCACTTCTAAAGCAATTACCAATTTAATAAACATTGATTTCAAGGAACAAGATAAGATTCTGGCTTTAGGCTTGCATGAACCAGTCTGAAGGCACTGTTGTTTCCAGTCATTATTCCCTGTTTTTTACCTGTTATTAGAAAGGGTCTGACCTCCCATATTTTTCCATGCACTGGAGAAGACTTTCCTCAGCTAGCTAACTCAATTGACTCGCACGATCGGAACCCAGTGTACAATTAAGAAAACCCTCGGTTTCTGGTACAAAGTAACTGCCAGTGAAACTGGGCACCCTCACACCCCTCTGCCCATTCCTCTGGAGGTACTCAACACAGATTGAAGTATTTCAGCATAACAGTTCCATTTAATGCTGCAAATACAGTACTCCACTGAGATGAGACAATTGTGGGAAGCAATTTAGATGAAGACTATCTGATCTGCTCCGAAGGTGTCATCCTCACTAACACTGTTAGGGATAGCATACACATACAACATTTTTATACTATGAAAATTCAAGGGCGCTGGGAGCACTCAGCCTGTAGTCCCATTCCCTGCGATGCAAACGCAATTCACCTCCCTCACAGACTGTGTGGCCTTCGGCATACACTTATATACTTGCACACAGAACAGGGTGTCTCAGAAAGACAAAAAACAATTAACAGGCATCAGATGCTTTGTTACATAGGCTATAGTTAGTGTTGAACTGAGGATGGAAATTCAGGTAACAATATGTAAGAATAATAATCCTAAAAGTAGACCTGCTATTTGCCAATGCTTTTGACTAATTTTCAAGCCCACTATCTCAGCAGTCTTGCTGGAAGAGGAGAACCTTGAAAACACAGGCTGCTGACTCTCTCATTAAAGGATGCACAGTGGGCTCACAAGTTGCCTTAAATGCTTTGAGCTTTAAAAGATCAGGTGTTTTTCTTAGATTGGAAACAGTTTGGGAAGGGCTGGGTGGAAGGCAGAGGCTGGGAGATGGCACTGCTGGCACTGCTGTGCCAAGCCTGCCCAAAGCTCGCAGTGCAAAGCCTGGACAGAGAGCCCTCCAGCTCTCCTCCTCGGACACCGCAGGTTAAATGCACATCTGTAAATAATGCTGCTGTGTAAATAATGCCAAGCCTGTACCAGACTATAGACTCAGATCAACTGAAAGTGCAAGCACACATTGCAAAAATATATATTTTTAATACAATCACTGGCCTCATCCAAACTGGCTGAGGTCAAGAACCCCAAAGACTTCACCAGGTTTGAGACTAGAGGCAACACTTCGCAAATACTTGCAGACAGCATAAGAAGACAAATTTTGGTGTATTCACAAAGACGTAAATGTGTGAGAGTATGGGTTACACCTAAGGAGAGAAAGATGTATGCTTGGGGACTTCTGCATAAAAATGTTCAGTCCGTGAGAAAACGAAAAAATGAAGAATGAGAAAGTGCTACATTTCAAGAACTTATACTAAGGAAAACATATTTAAAAGTCTCAGTGCCTACTCCCTGAGTAATGTTATATGTTGCTTTAAACTTCTTTGTCCAGAACTTAGGTTCAAAATAGTATTTAGACTATTAGCACTATCCTAAGAGTTTAATGTGCTTAATGTGTTTCTCTGTAGCTGTAATTCAGTAATATTTTGTTTTTAAGGTTGGACAATATTCCCTTTTAAACCAAAATTAATGCAGCATATCGACTGTAATTCTTCAATGATCCTCATCCATTTCAATGAATGCTACTTCACCAAAAAGCTCAGTGGAGTCAGTCAGTCTACATATCACTAAACCCACTATTTTTTATTGGATGCCAGAAGGATGTTATGGACCTATCCAACTTGAAGCTCTTTGGCTGACCCAATTTTGCTAAAATACCACTTTTTACAAAGATCATATTGCTTTCTCAAAATGGGAATGCCTAGCTGCATATCTTTTATTTTGTATTGCACTTCATACATTGGATTGGCGAACCTCAGAAAGGATCTCACATGCTGCTGCGGTGATGATCAACAATGTAATTTTAAAATTCGATTTATTCATTACGGGTTTAATTCACTTTTCTCTGAATAAAGGCAGAGTAAATCAACTTATACCGCTGTATGAGCAAAATATAACTCTCTTCGGGAGCAACAGACAGCAAGTAGAGTTATACAGCAGACCTCTACGGTCATAAGGCTGAGGTCCAAAATAGAATGCGTAACTTCCGTAGCCACAGGGCTCGGATCCAGAGTAAGTGGCTTCCTCACCTGCAGACTGTATTTCCGTTTCCTCAGCACTACTCCAGTCATGGTAGATGGTTCAATTTTTGAGACACCTCGTCTGTCCCTCAAGCATCTCCAATTACCAATATCTTTTCCACTCTTAAAAGAAAATTCAGAAGGCACAAACAGATGGCACTTACTCAGAAATCGTTCTCTTGTGCTATAGATTTGTGAAAAACAGTGCATTACAGCACAACAGAACCGCAGAATGGCTGAGGTTGGAAGGGACCTCTGGATATCATCTGGGCCAAACCCCTTGCTCAAGCAGGGCCACCCAAGCCAGTTGCCCTGTTACTTAAGATAATTTATTTAATGCTGAGACCAAAAGAATGCTAGCCCAAAGACATTTTAATCACACAGGCATTTACAGTCTAAATGTTATTTCCTAGATTTTACTTTTGATTCAAGAAAATTTTTAAAGTTGTACACAAGTGAAAGATGACCTTCCTAGAAATGTTTTGTTTTACAAAATGAGAACCACCTGCCAATGATGTAGTAGCATCGTGCTAAAAGATTAGAAGTAGCAACTTTGTAATGCAGCTATGGATTTGATATTTATAAAAGCAGACATATATAAATAAAATCCACACTTAATAAATATATATGCTAATACAAACAGCAATGCATAGGTCTTAACTATAATCAGAAAAAAAAATTAAATTGCTCCTTTAAACTGTAATCATATTTCTTCTGGAGCAATCTGAATTAAATCTGTTTCTTCTTACTTACACAGAATACCCTGTTTTCTAAAACAATTAATTTACCCTGTGAAGTTCATAAATGAAGCTGCTTGCTAACATTCAGCACACCAACCAGTACATAGTCCAGCATTTAAACTACGGAAACAAAGCAAGGACAAGATTGATACTGCTCATATTTCTATTCCAGTTTAAACAATTTCTATCTCACACTTAGGTTTCATATTGGTTACCCACAGACTAGACTACGCATTAGTACATGCTCATTCATAAGCATGAATACACATCTGGGGAAATCAAACAAAAGTCATAATACAGATACACACAGACTTTGATCCTAGTCTTTTGGCTACAATCAAAAGCTGTTGAGCATAACTGCTTATATGCTGGTTTTAGATAGAGCATTCATTTAGTGTGTACAGATTTTATATGGGAATACATGACTACATCCAGTGAACCTTATAAAATCATAATTAGTTTTTCCAATGTTAACTTTAGAGAAGCCTTATTTTTCTCATAGTTTCATACCACTCTTAAACTCCTACGTGGCTTCCCAAGTTTTCTTTGAATTGTCACAAGATTGATACCTGCAGTGCTCCAGAGCTCAGGCAAGCAGAAAGCCATCTATTTCCATCTGAACTGGGCTTCCAGTTATTGATGGATAAAAGTGAGTGAAACTGGATTGTTTCCCAAAATAACGCACCACTGCGAAGTTTCTAGTCCTGGAAACATAGTTCACGTGGCCAAATATAGGCACATGAGCGGCCCCCCTGACGTCAAGAAAGTTACTGAGATGCTCTGTATTGAGCTTGCGCCTTGAGGCTCTGGGAACTCAGTGCCACAGACCTGTGCTGCTATTGACAACCCCAGCAAAAGCAGTTCTTACCCACATTTCATCTTTTCCCCTCCCACACTGCCACTTCAGCAGTGGCGTTGCGGAACTGTGCATGACTAAAGGAGCGAGCTGGGTTTAAATCAACTCTGCCCAGAAGAAAGGTTGTACGCACAACCCAGCTGTGCGGTGCCCAGCCCTCTACCAAGGCGCTCCAGCGCAAGTGAGAAGAGCGGTTACCCATCCTTTCTTTCCTCCCTAGCCAAAGCCAGGAAAACAACTCTTCTTTCCAAGCTCCTGCCTATAACCCAGTACATTATAGTACTATCAGCCAAAATATCCTGAACTGAGGATGATCATGGTTCAAAGGGATTTTCCAGAAGCTTTTCAGTTGCCACATGTTCCCTGGGCCAGGCCAGGCCAGCAGCTGTGGGAAGCACAAGGAGCACTCCGAGGCACGGCCAGCTGCGAGTTCACACTGTATCACAGAATGTTAGGGATTGGAAGGGACCTCAAAAGATCATCCAGTCCAATCCCCCCGCCAGAGCAGGAACACCCAGATGAGGTTACACAGGAAGGCATCCAGGTGGGTTTTGAACGTCTGCAGAGAAGGAGACTCCACAACCTCCCTGGGCAGCCTGTTCCAGTGTTCCGTCACCCTCACTGAGAAGAAGTTTCTTCTCAAATTTAAGTGGAACCTCTTGTGTTCCAGCTTGATTCCATTACCCCTTGTCCCATCATTGGTTGCCAAATCACGCTTTATGGTTTCCCAGGCTCCAGCTCTCTCGGCAGCACTTCCCCGCAGCAGCAACCAAGAGACTCCAGTTTGTTGGCACAACTGACAGGGTTGATGAGATAGCGGCGCTGAGTTATTTGTTTGGGAGATACATGTGACTTGGCCATCTGCATGGAAAACGTATGCTGTGGTCTTTTAATGAGGACTACATGCAATGTCTGATAAGAGAACAGATTGCTGTGTTACCTTTTCCATGATAATCCAGACAGATTGCCGAGCACAGGCTGGGTCAACTGCATGTATTTTTATTTTTATTTTTCTGCAATTCATCTGAAAACTAACAAAAAAACACAGCAAAACCCAAATGAAAGGGTTGATGGCTTCTGTATTGTTACATTACTTTTTTCTGCCTTCGGTATGATGAACTTTCTCACACATTTGATTGATGTAACTAGTTTAACTGATTAATCACTTTGCCTCCTAGCAGTTCCTTCCTGCTTATATCCAAGGAAACAGTCAATTAGGACTATAATTAATTCTTCCTCTCATGATGGGGTGAATTTGGAAGGTTGTGACCACATGAATGGAGGCAGTGCAGCTGGTTAATATGCAACCCCGAGCCTCATGCTCCTAATGAACGAAGTACAGCTCTTGTACTTCAAACAACAAGACAAAATACCCAAATCCTCTACTCTACAGTCTGTTTGGATACCTACAAAGCAGCACATGGAGGAAATGGAACATTTAACCAGTCAGCTGCACTGAAAAACTATGAATGTGCTTTTATGTCAAAGATGTATTAACGGATAACTCAACAGAAACCATCACAAACTACAGGAACAACAAAATACTGGAAACTAGTAAACCAAGATTAAGCACATACAACAACGGGGTGTGCACAGCTAAAGAAACAAGATTAAAACTTTCAGCACAAAAAAAAAAAAAAATGGAAAGCCTTATCTGGGTATACTGTAAATTCTCCATCACGACTATTTAAAAATCTAGACTAGTTGTTCTTCTAAAGCAAACCCCACCATAACAATGAGCCTTGAAAGGCGGAAATTCGTTCAGGGAAAATGCAACCACAGGCTCTTCAGAAGTCAGGCTACACAGCTACCGCACGCCTTTCTCCCCTTAAAGCAGAAGTGTTCGGCAAACCTCTAAGGAGGAATTCACAGAATATTTTAGTAGATTGACTGCACTCTTATAATTTCTGTATTACAGAACTGTCTGTATTACAGTCCGATAACACTGTCTCTACAAAATACAGAGACCTCCGCTCAAAAGTATTGCAAGTTTGGAGATTGTTAAGGGTTTTTTTGTGAAGTGGTTTTTGAAAACATGTTCTAATAATCTAAAATTATTCTGGCTGGTCAGATTATGTGAAATTTATAATACTTCAAATGATTTAGTATATTTTTATATTGAGTGTAATTTGCTACAAAGATCTGGTAAAGGCAAGATACAGAGGCAGATTAGCAAACTAGTAGGAATAAACTTGTGAAATGACAAGTGAGCTAAAAAAGATGCCTTAATTAAAAATGTTTGGAATGAGTGAAAAGGTGATACTGACTACATGTACACAAATTTGCTCTCAGAGTTACAGATCTGGATCAGACTTCAGACTGAGAGGTTTGGTTTCCTGCCCAGATCAGCTGCAGAGCAATTTCATGAAATTACCACAATTCAAGAGAGAGAAATGAAAAAATCTTAACCCTGTTTTGCTTCAGCCTTAAAAAGCTGATTTTACATACAGTTTAGTTTGGGTCTGTATTTCACCCCTTGGAACATTCCAAATGGAAATATCATTATTAACTTAATCCAAGTCAGCATTACATCCAGACATTCAACTCCTCCCCCCCACACACTTTTTTTTTAGTGAAAGGAAAAATTGCTTCTTTTTTTTTTCCCACTGAAAGGAAAAATGGCTAACAAACGTGCTATGTAACATATCGGTTCCTTATTGCTCATCATTATTTACATGGAAACAGCAAATGGGTACTTGAAATAATGATAATAGTGGGTTGGTAATTTGATCACAGATTCCAGATGACTTCCAATGTTTAAGGCATTAACCACAATAAAGTTTGATTTATTATTGTATTTTCTCTATTTCTTCTCCCATGAATGGAATAAAACTGTGTCACAAAGGAACAGCTAAGTAAGACAACCATGACCTTTTATTACCCTGCATGTACATGTGCACCCAGAAAAGCACTGGATGTATTTTTAATTAAAATCCAAAATATTTACTTTCAATCAAATAGTATTTTAAATACCACTCTGAAAAAAAATCAAGTGAATTTAATGTCTTTTTTTTTTCAAATAACCAAACAGATGTCCCAATGAAATTTGCCATTATTCTTTCCAGGAGGAAAGCAGCCCTGATTTTTCCAATAACTTCAACAGAATTCATTCAAATTCTGTTTTCCTGGACAAAAAACTAGGAAAAAATGGGAAACTGCTTTCCTGAACGTTTCTTATGAGGAAAATACCATTAAATCAATCTTCAGTCATACTACAATATCAGATTGTGCAGGCAAGTGCTATATTCTGCATGCTACACAATGAATTTGCTCTTTCCTTAAACTTTTTAGGTGGTTGCAAAGAGTACAGTTTTAGCAGGGTATCATACAAAAGATACTGCTGTACTGTTAGGCAGTTGCAAATACAAATCATCACTTAGTCCACATAAATAGAAAAGTGTCTCTCTGTCTAATTAGTATGTACTACTTCAATATAACTGTTCCCCAATTTTTCTTTCTGTATTTTCCTATACATTCTTAAAAACATGAGATGCATTCTGCTGAACTTTTCCCTTTTCTAAGGTTTTGATCACTGAACTAAATTTGTAATTACTAAAAATTTGCTATTTTTCCATGTAAGGACAAATATTACAGTTGTTCACAGAACTGGCGGAAAAAATGCCAAAACAACAAAACCAATCAACAGTGAAACTGAATTACTAAGATAATCTGTTGCTATTGGTTAGATATTAATAATGGGGAGGAAAAAAGGGTCAAAGTAAATGAGTACTTTATTAAGATTTTTGTCAAGAAGATATGTGAGGTGCACTGGACACATTCTAGTGTCAACCTAAAAATACCTTAGAAAATGAAGGTGTCCCACTAATACGTGGCTGACACAGGATGCAGGCTTGGAGCCCAGCAATGGACTCCTGATTTTATCAGCACTTAGAAATAAATGAATCTACCTCCTGCCAAGAAACCACACAAATGAGAAGCCCACTGTACTGATCACTGTTCCACGTCACTGATCTAACAGAAGAGGTTTTCAACAGCTGGGGAAGCAAAGCCAAGCCTGGACCGGGAGCTCTAAAAACTGGTTGAAAAACCACCCACTTAGAGAGGCCTCCTCAATCATTCCGCACTGTCGGCTAGATCATTTCCATTTCCTTCGGTTGTGTACATTGTCAGGTGTTTGGAAAAAAGGTAAATCTGAGCTTAAATGTCATTCCTGGCCCAAGAATCTCCTGTAAGTATTCAGTATGTTAGTTCTGTTCTCAAGGAAGAAGCATTCATTGAAAGATGTCTTTCAGGTTTCTGAAAGAATAAGGTTTCTGCCAAGTGTCTGATGGGGTACTGCCACTTCGAGGACCAAAACATCAACAAAGTATCTCACTGTCCAAGATCTCCCAGTCCACATTTCCTCCTGCCTGACCCCCAACAGCATAAAATCATCAAATACTTTTCATGCCAACTGGATGAGTACTCCTATGGTTTAATAACACATGAACAGTAAGAAAAAAAGTCGTCATGTTTGTTTAGGCATTCATATTTGTTTGTTAGTGTAAACAAAGTTTTCAAATCCCAAACATATTTCTTTCATTCCTTTTTACAGACCTTATGTTCTTTTCAGAGCATCTGACTTAGGACGAGCAAAAGCATTTCCAACACTAGGTTGATAAATATTTACTAGCCCAAACAGAAAAGTACAGGACAGCTTGAATGTGCAGTTCTACAGCAGCTATAAGCTATTCTAAGATGCAAAAGGTTTTTTCCTTGCAGAAGATTTTCATAGAATAATGAACACAAATTACAGAGTGTGGTTTCTGTGTGGATTAGTGTTCCCAAGCCCTTAAAAACAGAAACGTGAAATAATACCTCCTCATTAGAGAATCCCTCCCCGCCACTGTAGTACTAAGTAGTCTCACCATGTTAAAATGTATTCCCACTCCCTCCTTGAGTTGTCAAGAATATCTCCATTTTACGCCTGGAGAACTGGGGGGCACAGAGAGCTTAAGGACCATATATAAATAGGGTTTGCTAGCAAAACTATGTCCGTCAGGTAAAAGCTCTAATACAGATGTGTTTTCAGTACAGACGTAATCCATTTACAATCTGTGCCTTTAAGGATATAATTTCCTTTGCAAAGAGGAGCTGGAAGTAGTAAGGGGGGTTATGATCCAAATACAAAGTTCCTCTCTAAAAGTACTTTGCATTGACAGTCCTAATACACTGCATACCAGCGGACCCACGGGACTTAACCAAAACCACACACCCTGCTTTGTCACAGGCAGCTCATTTAACTGAGGACTAATAAATTATAGATTAAAGCCCTGGCCACAATATCATCTCTTCTCTTGCTGTGATTCTTATAAAATTGTACTAAAAGTATTTTTTTTTTAAAGTCTCTTTATGAAAGCAGATAAAGATATTTTAACCTAACAAAAAATCAGAGCATTAGAGCAGGACTTTGCTCAGATGCTATCTGCTAATGGCCAAGGCATGTTCTGCCTTGAGCACCACAGCCACCTCCTGAGGAGCTGGAGATGTGAGCACCCTGTTCCCACTCAGTGCATGGAAGTAACCTGGGGTCTGCAGGGTGCTGACGGGCCCCAGAGGCTCCTTTGGTCTCTGTGACCTGAGACCAGGGCTACAGCAGGAGATACTGCTCAGCTCCCTATCATGTAGGGAACATCATCCAATACTGCCTTTCATGGATTAAGGCAAGGCAGCAGTGGTGTAACTGAAACAGTTATGAGGTTGGCTCTTAGGTGTCCTTGAGTTCCAGGATCTTAACTGATTTTTTTGATGCTTGTCCAGCAAAATAAGAAGGATCTGATTGGAAATGATCATCGCAAACATCAGCAGCTGCTATGCATAGATGCTACTGATATGGAGACAGCTGAGTACACATTTCTGCGGTCATTTCCTTGATGAATAGAGAGTGCACTGTTGCAAATAAAAATGGCATTGTCAGCCTCGCTGAAAATGCTATAGGTTCAATTCTGATTTATATGACCAAGACTTGTCTTTAAGAGACAGAAAGACTCCAAAATCTATCAGTCCTTGTCCTGCTCACTTTCCACTCCTAGGAAGACAACAGCTTTCACCAGCAACTCTCAAACCTATAAGACATTCATCTGATTCTGTAGAAGGTCACAACCCACATGTCACTCGAGTGCACAGAGAACAGAGGTTCTACAAAGGATACCTGTCCAGCCAGCGAGGTCCTTGCTCCAGCAGGAGCCAGAAAAACAAGTCGCAAACCCTCTGGGAACACTGAACTGCTCAGTGCTCCGGGCAGACAACCCAGGACAATTGACAAAACACGTATGAGAGAAAAAGGAAATGTTCTCCTCCCAGGCTAACAGGGAATGGGGCAAAATACGAGTATGCTGCAGCCTGCTCCTAAAATGTCATTAATCGAGAGGAAGTTAATGACTCTTCCCCTCATCCACAGGATGTGTTCTCCCCCCATAAGCTATCATTTAAAGAATCAACTAGTACTAAGCAAGCACACTATTAACTGTTGATATTTAATAATACAGGAACAGAAGCTACAGTCCTGGCCTTACCAGGCTTCTTGATTAAGGGCAGCATTGTAAGTAACAGTGCCTTTGGCGCTTGGACAGTTGCAGGAGGTTAGTGCGAATTTCTGATAGGATTTGCACATTGATGCTTTACTGAATCACTGACCGATCATTCTGGAAAACAAAAACAAATGCTGTGGTTTCACAAATAAATCAGCAAAATTATGAAATTTTCTCACAAGGTATTGGTCCTGACCTTTAGACGTGGTAAAGGGCAGAGCAGCGGCTGCAAATCTCAGATAATTGAATTTCTCCACCGTATCAGCAAAACGAATATTCAGTAATTGACATACTGGTGCCCCAATCATAATGACTGATACCCCATGGCAGAAAGAAGAAAACTGTCAATAACACAGAGAGTTGATGAAGAAAAACTTAGAGGTACTTCTAAATTAAAGCAATCTATGTCAGTAAATAGCAAAACCTCAGAGCAAGGACCCAGCAATTTCCTTCTGTATAAACTACATTTGTACCCTGTACCACACGCTGAATAATTAAATCAGTTATGGATGTCTCAACCCTCAGAAAACAAATCAAAACAAACAAACACAAACCCCGCGCAACCCTACAAAACCATTTCCACAAAAGCAACAAGCCAAATCACAAAAATTCTGAAATAAAATACCACCTGCATTAACCAACTACAAGCTTTTAAAGGCTGTAAAAATACAAGAGCAGATATAGAGGAAAATGTATAAGCAGATGTAAAAAACAAGACCAAAACTTCAGAAAATTGTTTTCCAAGGTTCCTTCTAGTGAGATGAATTAGACTGTGGAACAGAACCCCATTGCTGGGACAGGTTGAACCAATTTGGACAGAATGATGGAAATGCATACTGTAGGGAAACTTTGAGACCAGACACTTGCAAAGGTCCTTTCCATCTTTAATATTTATTATTCTATTGTTACTCTACAACTAACAGGTCTAAATTTTTGTACAATTATGTAGTTTCCACATTTTCACTACAACAAGGACAAGATATTTGTCACTGCGAAGCTGCTTCTTACAGGCAAGCCACAGTAGCCCAAAGAAACGAGATAAACCAGGCAGATGTCAGAGCTCTCCCGCTGAGTGCCTTAGTTTAGCAACACGAAGATGTTTATGCTGGCTGCAAGAGGACTTCAAATGGCTTGTCTACAGAAATTACTTTAGAGGAATATTATACATGACATCATCCAACTACATTAAGTCAGTTCAATTACTGCTAATCAACTTAGAATATAACTGTATAGTTATTTTTAGAAGTTTTACTGAGGTTTATTAGGAGAACATATTCTAGCACTCCCTTTATTAAGATGCCATGGTGTTCAGCTATTTTGAAAAAAGACAATTTGATTTTTATGCCTTTTGTATAACATTTAGATTTCTCAACAGTTTTATCCTTTCTTACTCTCCCCAGGGTCAGTTTCCTCTGAGGACAAATGTCCATTGATTAACAATGAAAACACACTGGTAGAAGAGAATTTAATTAGGGGATATACCACAGATTGCCAGGTCTAACTATCCAGGAATTTGCTTCTCCCTTCGCATTTGAAGCGTGAGGAAAACACTCAAAACCCTGACAGCATCCATTGCAGTTACATTTCTTGTTCAGAGTTCAAAATAGCATCTACTGTGCAAAGGACAGTAAATCTCACAATAATACACCAAGACAGACAGTTTTACATTTTGGACGCTGGATGCTACTGCTTTAAGTTTTCATTTGTGAGTTAGAGAGGCAGAGCGAGGCGCGCAGCGGGGTGCCCGGGGATGCTGACGCTCCCTGTCTGCGGTCAGGCTGGGGTACCCTGGTGTCAGCAGCCCGGCTACGCACAGAGCCTCAGCACTACGGACACAGCACCGCTAATTGCTGCTGCGAAAGAGACATTTAGCAGAGCACCAGCACGGAAGACTCTTCTACACTACATGGGAAAACTTGTAATTCTTCTGGGAGCAGGGAAGGGGAAACCTTTTCCAGCCTCTTTAGTTTTCCCTCTCATTCTCTTTAGAATAAGTATATTTTAAAGTCATCTTCTGCTTACCTATTCCACATGGATCTCATCTTACCTCTCATGCCATAATAAATCAGGAGTGTATCCATAAAAATAATATTAAACTAACATTAGTTGAGTGAGGATAAGTTAAAGACAAGTTTAAAAAAAAAAAAAAGTCACCCTCCCACTCCCTACTTCCACACTGTCTTTAAACTAGCTTTTATTACTTGACCAACATTTTTTAAGGGTCTGTTTTGCTTTCAATACACATGTAACTCCCATTACTGTCAGTGGAAATTATGTACGCACATCAGTAGCAAACCAGACTGCAGGATATTTCGCTCTCTAAGGTATCCATGTCCTTGGTAGTCATGTTTCAGGAGAAAAACCAACAAATGTATTTGGAATTCTGCCTTTAAACAAACATCGTATTACAACAGACACAAGTACTGCCTGATTCTTCCAAATGGAAGAGATACCCAAGAGAGAATCCTACTGCAACCAACCAAGGAGTGAATTAACCGCATTTATCTTTTTCCACCATGCCCACAATGCTGCAGTCTCTCACATGATTAAATCGATAAGAAATATCTCTCTACAAGAAACAAATACAAGGTTTTCCACTAAGCTGTATACTGAAATGGTTAAAAATTGACAACAATGCTTGCAAATAGAAAACAAGAAAACTGTAATATTTAGTTACTAGAACTAAGAGTACTTTTCCATTCATAGACCACAGAGAGCTTCTACAATATTGGATCTCTATTGCCATAAATTGGAGGAGGAAAAAAAGGGTGAGATGGGAGAAATTTGGCCAAGAACTGAAATGACAAGGAAACCATTTTTCCTAACTCCTTATCTGACATTTGGTCCACTGCAGCATGTCAAGCACTTTTTGACAAGCCAGTGTGATGCCCCCTCAGCAGCCAGAATCCCATGAGATCATGTAGGTTATTCTTTTCCATATCAAGAATGCTGATACGCAAAAGCTCTGACAATAAAGTTCTTATTATTTTCCAAAGTATGAACAAACCTCCTTTCAGATACCTATGTCAGTTTTCTTTCTACGGCATTTATATTCGTATGGCTCCTAAGTGTTCCTCTTTTACTAAGGCTAAGAATGAAAAATGCAAATTAGCAGCATCATATTCATCATGGTATGCCTTAAAATCAGACGAAAGCACTTGATTTCCAGTAAAAGCATGTCTTTTCATTCCACCACTAATCATCTGTCACCACAGTGTTTTCCCTAAACCACACTTAATGTCTTTGTTAAGAAATTAAATCTAATCACGAACACAGGCATATGAACTACGACGTCTTTGGACACAGACGCTTGTCCTGCTAGGTTGCATACGTGGGACGACAAAAGCAATCATGGTTTCTAAACCTCTGTATTTTCTCAATGAATTTACTGCTCGCTCTGTGCCAAATGGAATTCTGACAGGGTCTCAAAACCAACACAAAAGGTGAAATTGAACTTAATGAGAGTTTTGCCACTGAAATACACAAAGCTTGATCCTATCCAAAGTTATTTCTATCACAAGGGGAAAATTCATAATAGACCTTAAGTTCCCTTTGAACACCTCTGTTTGAAAAAACAGGCCCATATTAGCAGTGTATTAGAAGTCACGAATGCTAGTCTAGACATTACAGCTACAGCCTCCTTCTTTAATCTTCTCTGAGTCATACATATCTGCATGTACCAGGTTGTGTTTGTCCACATGGTTTTCATGTTAATTTGAATATCTCAAAGACCCTGGCCTGAAAATTGCTCTATAAATATCCAGTGCATCACTTCTAGTTATAAAAGTGATTAATTGAAGAATCTGAGCTGTTACTACCTTGAATAAGAAATAAAATGTCACTCAGCAAGCCATGAATCACAAAAGTTGCCAATAAAAGACGTCTGAACCATACTACAAGTCAGACGCATGCAAGCGTACTATCTGGAAAAAAACAAGGACAGCCTTGCAACAAAAATATACCATTTACTTGTTTTATGAAACAGCTATAAACTTCTCAGACTTTCTGAAAAATATCCTTTTCTGCTTAATCATAAAACAGATTATAAGTTTGTGGATGAAAACATTCAGAGGTGGGTTTTTTTGGGAGAGTGAGTCATAAGGACGGATCCAAGCCCTTGAAAGGCAGCAGAGCCTGTCACAACGTTTGGAAAAAAATTCTTTTTGGTGGATGGGTATCGTATTTCCTACTAGTTCATTTATTTATCTATTTGTTCCTTATCATTTAACATAGAGGCATCAAAGAACTTCCTGATTCTCAAGTAACATATTGACTTTATAAGGAATAAGTAAAACAAATTAATTCATTTAGGAAAATTTGCTTGTAATAGAAATACATCTATCATAACAAGATTAATGTTATCAAGAACACTGTTGATTAGCGTGTAAAAAAAATACTGGAAAATAAAAGCAGCCTTGCTGGCATATTGTATTGTTTTCCATAAGGCGTTTTTCAAACAGTGTAGCTATATTGTGATGATGGTTTTCACTGTACATCTGTTTATTTCATTACTGTTTTTTTCTCTATTTTCAATAAACCTCTTTTGCATGTGGTAGCATTGGAAGAAGACCAGTTTAGTAAGACAACTCCTACTCTGCTTTACAATGACTATGGAGCGATGGCATTGAAAATTTGCTTTGTTTATCTTTGACAGAGCTGATAGAGATGTATAGCATGTTAAAATGTACATTCACATTTTAACACACACAAGCTACCACATTTTTCACTTTTCCACAGTGGGAATGATACACAACAATTATTAACAGAGTTTTCAATACAGGGATCTAGCGGTTTTCTAATAAATCAAACAGCCTGATGAAGAAAGGTATCTTAAGTTACACTGTTCTCAGGAAATTAAAAATGGTTCACAATACAATACATATCAAGAGTTGTGAGTAATTATAACCATAAGCTAGCAAAAACAATCTATTTCATAATTTTTATCGTGTTCGTGACTGTCATACCTAAAAGCTACCTAAGTAAATTACTTCTATACTCAATGATTAAGAGTGGCTGTAATAGAGGAATCTGGTCTTTGCCTGTCTTTAAACAGAGCCTCTCAGAACAGACAGCTCTTTTTAGGGTTTCTGAGGTTCTTAGGAGCATTTGGAATGGGTTGCTCTCGTCTAAAAGCTCTGTTTTCACCACTATGCTTCCCCATGAGCAAGAAGTCTGATTCTGAATTTTCACACACTCCACTCTAGATCTTCCAAGGTTCCTTCCTTCAGAAAAGCACAGTAAACCAAGGGGTAACACTATTGATCTAGACCGGATCCAAACTTAGCAGGCATGTTTTCTTGGTCTGGGCCCACATCCGCAGTAAATAACATCATTTCTCTGAAGCAGCTAATGACAACAGCAACAATCTGACTGTCAAACAAAACAGCCAGCCTTTGAGGATCATAAGCAACCCCAGGTGATGAACAAGGAAGTATGGATGGAGCTGTCAGATGAGGGGAGCTAGATACAGCTTGTTTCTAAAAAAATCACCTCTCTGAAATATCCTTCTATGGCTTGTTATTACATTAGATTTTCTTGTTCCTTCAAAGCAGCAGTATTAAAAAAAAAAAAAAAAAATATTTAAAAACACAGGTGTTTACTCAAGGATCAATTCACCTGCTGTTGCGCTGCTCCACCTGCCCCTGTCGCCTCACTACCTGGTCCAGCCGTTCAGCTGGGATGACTCATCTCTGCACGAGTACATTGTTAAATGATGTATTTTCAGGGGTTTGTTTCTGCAAAAGGAGAAGGAAGGATAAAGACCTTTCCTTAATACCACATCACTTACTTTGTTTGCCTCCCTCCTTTGCCTTTTTTGAAGCAGAAAAAGCACAGTGGCTGAATCCTTCAGGCTTCTGAATGCCAGGCTAATGTGCAATTCCCTGCTTCGTAATGAAAGGCATCATAATTCAAGGGCATCTGCATCATCCTCCCTCAGATAACAATTTACTGAAGCAGCGAAAGGGAAAGAGCTTTCAAAGTTTGTTGCAAAAATTTCAGATCTGTGTTTGAACAGAGTTGATGGATTTCCAGAAGCAGAGTGAAGTGATCTGCTTTGAATTAGCCATTATCTTTTACATCCCTCCGTGTTTCCTGTCATCACAAAAGAAGATGAGTTACCCTTTAACTTACTGTAGAACAATCTCTGACTACCAGCAAAGGGGTAGTTAATGCTATTGGCAAGGGTGATTTAGGAGACAATTTTAAAGCCCAGTTAACTATAAAAACAGAAGACATTAAAACAGCCTCACTCATTCGGCATATCAAGTGAAGCAGGGCTTAATACCACAACTGTTGGGAGACGTGACAGTATGACGAGAAACGGTAGTTTCTCACTTTCTCACTCGACAAATGTATCCAGCTTTGCTGACAGGAATAGGTGTTAATCAACCGTTGGTAAAATATAATATATTATGTATGACATCAGTGCCCAGAACTGTCCTGGCCCAGATCTGATGGGCCTAAGAGTACAAAGAAGAAATCCTCACCTTGCAGATCAATGGGATTAATCCTTACTTTACAGATTTCCTATTTAAACAAGACAAGTAACCTGATAGCTGCAGACAGGCCAGAAAAACCTTTACTATTTGGAAGAAAGCTTGATTCTAAATTTATTTTTAATACATTTTAAGCCTCCTATAATGAAAATGCCAGTTGTTTCAGAAAGTTCCTTTACAGCACTTTTTGTGTGCCTTAAGAATAGCAGCAAATCATTTGACAGTCATACATTTTTGTTTGCTTTGAATTTTTTTTCTTCAATTAGCTTTCTATTCCTAATCTTAAATATGTACACTTAAGTTTTTTCCACACAAAACCAACACACTCTCCCACAAAATAAAAACAAACAAACAAAACAAGCAAACAAACAAAAAAACACAAACCAAAACAAAAAAAAAGAGGAGGGGCAGCTCTGTATTCAAAACTAACACAAATTTTGTAATGGAGTATTATTGTCACCTATAAAATGCTGGGAACCCATTTTGTATCTCTATATGTCCCTCAGTCCTCATCCTCTCTTTCACAACAATACGCATGTTTATCATCAAGGATTTAATTGCAAGCACTACTTAAATAGTAGTACAATATGGCTCCTTAGATCTTTACTATGGTTGACAGACCATCAGTAGGAGGGAGCCCATACGTCAAGAACCAGTGACAAAAATGTAACACATTTTCCCATGCATATTCAGCTACTGGAGGCACTACACAGAACACTGACATACAGGCCACCAACATCTCTGGATCAGGTATTGAACTAAACCATAATTTAAGAAATAGTAAAAACAAACTTGCAGATATTTTCTCCATGTACTTGACAACAAGTTGACACTTAATTTTATCATGAGAAATCCAGACTCCTCCAAATGCAAAGCACCTTAAATGCACCTGATTCTCTTCCAGCATTTTCAAAATAGCAGTAACATTATTTGTGAGATAAAATCAGCAAAACAGTCCATGTGGTGTATTTAATTCCTAGTGTAATCATTTCATGTCAGTCTGCAACCTCCCACTTCATCTATTACCACACAACATCTTGTTATTGAAAAACAACCACCGATATTTTAAAAAGAGAGACACTGCAAAATTTCTGTGTCTTACTCCATTGATATGATTGCTAGATGGTCTTTGCCAAGGGCTTGAAGACCCTGCTAAATATTCACCTAACTCTGGCCATTTGTTTCCCACAACAATCCAAATGGGTAACTTGTTTATCCAGACAGTTCTGCTAAAACAATCGGCAATGAGAGAGTTGCCAATGGCCACATTTAAATGGCTTTTTAAGTCTTCAGTGTTAATGTCTCATTGACATAAATGGAGCAAACCCTCCCCTTTTACAGCTTTTATTCCAAAGTAATGTGCAAACTCTGGAAGTTGTCACCAAACTGAATTTGGCTTTCATCACTTGATGATGAGAAAAGTTACCCTGGCAGAAGGAATGGAAACTAGTCTCAATGTGCTCTTCAGGAGCAACTATAGCAAGTTGAAAAGAAAAAAAATCGCTATAATTAATAGTGGCAATTTCATTATTGTCTTAATTATTTTGCAGTCTACAGGTTACCTGAAATCTAGGGGGAAAAAATTCTTCTTTAAGTGAAGCTAGAAAAGACTATGACCTCATTAAATGCACTGGAGAACCATTATAGTAAAATCTTGTCTGTTCTGCTGCATTGACAGTTTCCCAATTTCCTCTACAGTTTGGTCTGTTTTCCCTCATTAAGTAGATCTGACATTAGCGAAAGAAAAGAAATATGCATTTTAACACTAACTTGGCTGGAATTTTTCCAAGCTAGTAAGGCAGATGCAGAAGCTGGAGTGTGGTACCTGAATTAATTTATCTTTTTTTTTCATTTTTAATTTCTTATTTCATTGACAACATGGTTTTTTAAAGCTCATTATTTCTAAGCAGCACTACATTTGGGGGCTCTGGTCAACCCTAGCTACATATGGACTAACAAAAAAGAAAGGTACAGGTAGATCTTTGCACAAATAACTTCAGTGTTGTTAACAGTTTAGGCAATATACTCGATGATATATGGCTGTATCTGCATCTATTATCTAGTGATATCTAAGGGCAGTTGTAATCAGTGTTGCTAAAAGGCAGTATCTGTTGTGAGAAGGGAAAGATGAGGCATTCTGCAGTTTCTCCAGGTCAACTCTGTAACGATAATGCTCCTCGCTATCTTTTTAATTAATGAAAAAATAGTTAAGGCTTAAGGTTTTCTTTCTATCGTGAGACTGATGGTACTCACAAGCTATTCAAAAGCTAGATGTGAAAAAAAAAAAAAAAGAAAAATTCAAACAAAACATTCCTCCCAGACAAAAATCACACGTCTAAAGAATCACAGATGCTGTGATAGTGTCTGCACTCTTTTTCAGGATGTTTGGAAAGGTGATCAAGTAGCCCAATGCAATTTCATTTTCAATGGTAGTTCCACACATTCGAAGGTTTCTGTCCAAATGCCAGAAAAGGTGACAAGGTAACAATTCTGCTTTAAATCAAGACTAACTAGGGTTGAATTCAGTCCTTGGAAAGGAGGAATAATAGTCTGTTTCTTCTTCATAGTGATTTCCTACCTCTATCTTGCATTCGGAATGGGATACAACATATTGTCATGCCATGCTGGCACATACAGGATAATGGAAAATGTTCTCTACCAAATAGGAAATAGGATAACATTATAGGATTGCACTGTTTTTCCCCACAGTTTTATCTGTAAAACAACTTATCAGTTCCTTCCATGAGATCAGTGCTGCAAACCAACAGCAGTTAAGTAACTCATGCCTCAAACCCCACTTTAAACTAAGCACATTTAAACATAAACACTTATGAAAATGTTGGGGAATTACAATGAAAGCATTATTGCAGTGAAAGATACTAACTGTGAACCAAAACCAACAATGAAGAAATGCAAGCTACAGTTCTTCAAAGATTAACATCTAACAAAGCATTGCATTGATAAAAAGGAAAACTAGAGGAGAGCTATCAGCAGCAGAAGTCAAAGACAGATAAATGGTCCTGGCAATTGCAATTTAGGATTCATGGTGGAAAATACTGACAGCAGAGTTATAATCCCAGTGCTGATTTTTTCATGGTCTTTCTGCTGTCATTAAATTCTCATTTAATAAGAACTGCCTACCAAACCATAAATCCAGTTTAAGTCTTAAGAAAATGGATCCTCAAATCCTGTGTCTACTTCAATAAATATTAGCCTTCCAATGCATTTCCCCTTCTGTCTGAAGAAAACAGCACTGTCTCTATTCTTCTGGGTGATAAGGTCAGGCCATACGTACACAGACTTTTTCAAGGCCCTAACTGGAAATGCTCAGTGCCAGTGTGAGGTCCCCAACGTATTGCCCACTCAACAGAATGTTGAGTGTGGTATTAGAACTTGATTTTTTAAAAGACAAAGAGCACCATATAGCAAGTATATCCCCGGGGATATTCTGGAAACCAAAAACTCCAGAAGTTCATCTTGACATCAAAGGCATCTAGCTCCTGTCTATTCAGCTGTTGATGACTAACAATACAAGTATTTTGATATCAAGTCTCAAGTTGCATTGACCGCAGACTTGTTATCACGATCTCTTAAAGAGCCCTAATTGATCAAACAGCAGGCATTAACTTCAGCAGACATACAAAGGCTCCGTTTGTCCTATTTCTTGCACACTAAGCACAAAACCCTAGGAAGATGAAGTCAAAAGTTTCCAACACA
The DNA here is from genome assembly GCA_013399365.1 of Pampusana beccarii. Lineage (NCBI taxonomy): Eukaryota > Metazoa > Chordata > Aves > Columbiformes > Columbidae > Pampusana > Pampusana beccarii. Next base: position 516,104 of record VWYH01008418.1, read on the forward strand.
GGTCATCTAACTCACTGAAGGCAGGACCGATTATACATAACCCACACCAATACACTGCTGTCCCACCTGTTCTTCAGCTACTTCCGGTGACAGAAATCCCACAGTGACGCCACACAACTGATTCCTGTAGCTCTGTTACCAAAATGCTTCCTGAATCTTACTTGCTGTGATACAAGTCTCAGGTGTCTTGTTTTCACCATTACTCCATTTTCACTATTACATCCATCTTTATAATGCTTCTGCATAAACCAAAAAATTTGAACTGTGCTTCCTCAGTTGTCTTTACGAATAAATATTGCCAAACATTTCTATTTTTCTTTAAAAACAGCATTTCCTAAACTTCTTGTTACTATCCTTTGCATTCCAAGAGTTAGGAAGGCTAGAATGCACCATTCAGAACTGGATACTCTCAGTTATCATCAGGAAATAGGCTACTGGGCCAGATGGACTTTTAGTGTGATTCCATGTAGCAATTCTTACATTATCACTACCACCAAGGATTAACAGAAGGAACAAAACAACAACAACACACAAAACACACTAACACATTTTGTCAAGTCCTTGTTGCTAGTCTCCTTATTACTTTGCCATATGTAACTACTACATTCAAGCTAATTTCAGCTTGTGATTACCAACATAAACATTTAAATAACGTGTCTTTCCCTTATTGTCTCCTAGAAGTTGTGTTGTGGACAAACAAATTCTGAAAGGCTAAAGTAGAGGCTTGTATAGCTTCTTCTAATTTGTTTTCTAATTGCCAGGTACTTAAGATGTCTATGCCATAATGGCAAGATTTCCTGTGCTGAGACAAAGGACAGAATATTTTTAATTAAGTGGAAAAAACCCACCTAACTGCATGACACCAAGAGACAAGGCTTTAATGAAGTATTGGAAAATTTGTAAAAATACGAACAAACCCAGAGTCTATGGCAGCCAAATAATTAAAAAAAAAAAAAAAAAGGGCAAGAAGTAAAACCTTGGGCTTTCTTTTCTTAATTATTTTCTTTAGGCATTTTCTGCCCTGAAACTTTTGCTTCAATTTTCATTTAAAATTTTATTTTAGATTAAAATCTAAGAAGAGAATGAGTTAAAGACCCTTTCCCCAACGATAACAAGGTCACTTAAATGCCTCAATATTATGTGACAAAAGTAGTTTTATAAATGTTTCCGTTCTTACAGAGGTTTTGTGGGTGACCTTCCCCAGTCTCTTAAGATGATCTTGATTGCTGTTGAATTTAGATAAATTAATTTTAAATATTTGGATTATTTTCTGGGTTTTTTTCCTAATAGAAAATAATCTGGAAAATTCATATTATAAACTTGCTCACTATCCAAAAAATCCTTAGCAAAGCAATTTAGGACAAGTCTGATCTTCACAAAGGCACAAGTTTATCAAAGCAATAAAACTGTTTAAAATGCTTTCTCATTCAGAGCATGTCAGCAATGCTGCATTGAAATGTGCAATAAAATTTATATTACAGCCATATTGTTCCCCCCTCATTACTTTAAAACGTATATGTTTTACTTTAAAACGTAGATGTTCAAATGCCAAATTTAAACACTTTCATTGCTTTTTGTTTTTTTCATAATTGGGACTAGGATGAGCCACTATACAGAAATAATCTTCCTCAGTCCTTTTTATTTCAATGACATCCACAGACTCAGCCAGAGAAACCTCTACTCTGAATTGCTCTAAAGCAGTAAGAGGCAATCACGATTTGTTACTGTATTTCCTTCCAAAGACACTGTGACTATCAAAATACAAATGGGGTACCCAGCATATAACTCACACCTCAAAAGCAGCACAAGTGATCCCAGGTACGAGAGCACAAGAAACTTTTGCCAAATGTCTTTAGTTCAAGGAAACTATAGGCCTATAGAAAGGTATAAGGGCAGATCTTACCTGGTCTAACTCAGGGAAGTTAGTTCGACTATTAAGAAGGCTTCTCAGTAAAACTATCCAGTTAAATAAATAAATATATATACACACACATCGAGAGAACTTTGTTCATGCTGTCAGTGAAAAGTATCTCAAATGGGTGTATTAGCCACCTTGAGAAAGTGGTCAGGAGCTTTGTGCCTAACCCTCCGGTGACACGGCAGGACAAAGATATCCAAATTAGCTCTAAACATACCAGCCCAGGTATTGTAAACTAAAGCAACACGGAGCTCGAGACAAGCTAATCTCACCTACCTCTGAGCAATAAAATGTGCTGCCTCCAAATTAGCTGGATCTTTGTGTTCTGCAGGCAGCAAAATAAGTTTGAGATGTTACACTTGTAATGTGTTTCTCACACAACAGCACAACCTACATTGCGGAGCCACGACAATCGCTAGTTTGGATACACACCAGGAAAGGGGAACTTCACAGCAAAGAGTAACAGAGAAATTTGCCACCTGAATGTACTGACATAGTTTTAACTTTGGGAACTTGTGCATGATTCATTACAGCGCTTTGACTCAGTGGTCCCAGCCTAGAATTCTTTGCTGATATGGGATAAACCTAAGCATATGCCTAAGTACTCAGAGACGTGAGAAGGCTCCACTAAAACGCTTTACAAAGTGATGTTCTTCATACTGGAGGCACCAAAGCAGCACTTTTTTGTTGTTAATAATGAGCACTGGATACTTTCTCCAAAGGTCCTATCAGAACTTCTGTTATCACAGTGTGATTTCACATGACAGCATCAAAACAGCCAAAGTCCTCTACTCAAATCCACTCTCATTCTCCTGCTCCTAATTTGAATTTTCACTCCTCCTTTTCCTAGTAAAATAAAAACTTTACACCTTTCCCTGATGAGTTTTTGTATCCTCTACTTTTGCCCTCCTGTTATTTAGATTTCACCAACAGCAGCGCTTTGTCTTGCAGACCACAAAGCAATGGCAATATAATTTAGAAATATTTTCATAGAATTTGCCAGTGTGTGATTTTATTCTTTGAAAAAGAAAGCCTGATTGCAGCCCTAGAGTACACGCACATTTCAAAGCCTCTCCTGCTTTGAGATTATCAACTATCATAAACGTATGTATTAATTATTCTGTAGCAGGTATTCCCATCCAAATAGACATAATTCATTTAACAGAAAAAGTCAGCTGTTTAAAGCCATAGATGACTGTTGTGGATTCAAATTCAGTAAGCCATAGCCTCTGACTTTGTCCCATTTTATCTGTATTAATCCAAATTCTTTCTCCCCTCCCCTCGCCACTTCTCTGCAGAACAGCAGGCACATTGGTGGTCAGTGTCTTCCACTCAAACACACAGCAGCAACACAAGGAGCTACTTTCAACCTGATAGGTAATTTTTGAGGAACAGAGTGGCAGAGAAGACAACTAAATCCATTCTCACTGACGCTTTGTAAACTATTCCTATTTCTTACATACTCGTTTCTCTTTGCACAGAAATACTTTTCAACATCTATTTTAGATAATAGGATATGGATATGGGTAGGATATGGAAGGCAATACCATACCAACAAAGGCAAAAAAATCCACAAGCTAATCCGTGCAGAAGGACCCTCTTAAAGGAGCTGCTCCACAACATCCTCATTAGAGGGAACAATCTGAAAGTCTCAGCTCTTGATGTAGGAACAGTGGGGTAAAGAACTACCCAAAATTATGCATCTACTCCTCACAAAACCAGAGAAACTTCTCTGTGTCTTTAAGCCCCCTGGAGATTTAGGCTCATCTCCAGGTCAGTTTAGGAATGCACTGACAGGACTACAGGATGCCTGCTCTAATTCAGTAGCACGTTAAAAGATAATGGAATTGTCCATAACAGAAAACTTGGTGTCTCTGAATTAGAGGAAAAACCTAGATTTAATTTTATTATCTGAGAGATAAATTTGTCTCACTTAGAAGAAAGCCATAATGGACACGAAAAAACCCCCACCCATTACAGTAACACAAGCAACTTCGTATATATCAGTTAAATATAATGTTTAATTAGTTTCCTAAATGCATACACAGAAAAGCCATTAGACAACCATTAGGAGTAATATACCCATTTTCTTTTTACAATCACTTGATTTTGTTAGGCAAATTTCTAATGCAATTCAGTCAAAAAACGTTTTTGGCAGTCTTATCCCAGTAAAGTTTCCAATTCCCTTTTTTCGCTACGATCACTGTAATTTTCCCATGAGCTCTAAAGCGCTGATGATCATCTTCATTTGCGCAGATTTACAGAGCACCTCTTTCAGGTGAAAACGTGCCTGCTATGTTTACGGTCCCATGTCAAGATCCAGAAATCTGAAACTATTTAGTTATTTTTATAAAGTAATCTTTAAGAGAACAGTTTTGTGTTCTCCTGACGGGGAGGGAGGGAAGATAAAACATCTGATGAATAAGATGGCTTTAGATACCTCTGTTGTCCTTTTAAAAACAACAGAGCTCCAAAAGGAGCAAAATCCATCTGACTGTTCACATCTCATCTGACTTACTCTTTCATTAACAAAAACTTTCTTAATCGTGTTATTAAGTAGCAACATATCTACATAAAAGCTGTCAAAAGGCTCATGACTTTACCAAAACATTGTGGAAGCGGCCAATATGTCTTACTGATGAAGGACAAGATGCCATTGTAAAAATAAAGCCTGTAAACAGATCTTGTTCTACAGCTACCTACAGCTTCTCTGATGTTGTTTTTTTCTTGATGCATCATCACTAGAGATTCTGTAAAGTTTTCCAGTGTATTTTCCCCACTTTGTGTCAGCTCCAGTAGGGGGTTATGTGATACGCAATCAACATATGACATGCAAAGGAGAACGTTTGTGATGGTACTATTTTACAGAAAACTAAGAGAGAGTGTGAGACAATGAGCAAATCTGTAGCACAGCTGTTAACTGAACTTGAATCCTGATCTAACCAAACTAATATGCAAACCTCAAGTCTATCCTTCTCCTACGGTAATTGCTTTATTTATCTTTGCAATGCTTCAGTTGTTTGCTTTCCAAAAATGTAATAGACAGTTTAAAAAAAAAATCATCTGGAGAATAAACAATTCCAAAGTTTCTTTTGAATAATTTGGTGAATTTTTAAGCTCTGCTTCTGCCAAACTAAACAAAAGTAAAAACAGCCAAGAACAGACTCTGCACCATGAACGTGCCTCAATCCCAAAAGGGCATGTTCTCAACATACACCTTGTTCAGATACGGAATCAGCACTTGTGGTCAAGTTTTGCAACATCACTAACAGAAACACAGACACCCAACAAGAAGTGTCGGGCAGATCATTACATTTCAAAACCAAGAGACAATTCCAGTCAATCACCAGCTGGCACCACTCTCGGTTCTGCAGGAAAGCTGAAGGATGCCAACGCATGAATAAAGCAAACCTTCTCCTCACTGCAGACGGGCTCTAAGTGACCTTTACGCAAAAAGGCTCTCTAGAAAACACTGAGCTCCTATAGCATGGATTTTTGCCAACCCAGGCCATGTTTGTGTTTGCTAGTTTGCATCATGGGGGAGACAGCAGCCTAGGAAGAGCAGGAGCTATGAATTCTTGTTTACTTTTAGTATATCTCCTTTAAATACACAGCATGCATGAAACAATACATTTGCCAAATGAGGTACTGAGGAGAGAGCTACTACTTGGTTTCCCTCAAACCAGTTACCTCAGTTTAAATTCTAAAAAGCCCAGAATTAGTACTGGCCTCATTACCAGCCTAAGCAGTGGTGCCTAGAATGCAAGTACAGCAGCAAGCAAGGAAACCCTTTCCCTCCTGCCAGGGGCCAAAGTAGGGGAGAGGGGAAGAAACTGAGATTAATAAAATACAGGTTTTCACACCAGTCATGTCTGTTATTTCAGTTACATTTAAAACAACAACAACAACAACACAACCACAAAACAAAACACTCTAAGACTATAATACGACATACAGATGGAAAACTAAACATGGGCATGCTACTGAATGTACATCTTGCTTACAGGTGCTGTACCAATGCTGTCATACAAACTGACTGCTTATATTAATATTACAAGAAATCTTGTTTGTTAATCAAAGCCTAATGCATGACTTTTTCAGCATTAAAATGCTGGCTTTTTGTAATCTTAATAAATTTCCGTTATAATGTATGATAGTAACAAACCCCATGAATGAAGCTGAAGACCAACAAACTGACTGGCAGAACTAATCAAACCAATACTGAATATTGCCCTGACACATACCCTGAGAAGACAGGCAGATAGGCAAATACAGGCATCCAAGATATGGAAGATACAGCAAAAATGACAATGAGAAGCAAAGGGAACTAAATATAACACAAATACAGATCCTATGGGCACAAGTTAAAAAAACCCAACACGGTACATTACTTTTTATGAAATGGAAAACGCTGCAGGTTGCGAACTTCAGTGCAAAAGTTCATTTGTGGAGGAACTGGAAGGTGAAGGACCTGGGAACAGGAATAAAGTGAGGAGAGACACTGAGCCTGGAGGGCCCCAGAGGGCCCAGGCACCTTCCCTGGGAGTTTGTAGGAGCGCTGGGATGAGCCCCGCGCTGGGATGAGCCCCGCGCTGGGGCTGAGCCAGCAGAGCGGCCACGTCCCGGTGCAGGAGGGAGCAGGTGAGCGGGGCTGGGAAAGCGCTGGCCCCAGCAGGGCTGCGAGCTGCCTGTGCATGAGATGCTGAACCTCTGGGCAGAGAAAACAACAAAGTAGGAGAGAACCAAACTGTCGTAATTGATACTCTTTTCACAACCAGTAAGAGCAGCGAGATTTGAATTTTACATCAGAATAACGCTCAGACCCTCTCTAAACAAGACACATAGGATCTAATGAAGTGCCTCTCATCTGTCTCCACAGATTCCCTTTGCCCTTGCCCTACAGCCATGGTTATAATCTAACAAAATAAAATGAAAATCACATGTTGTCAAACCAGAACACTGCCAAAATGACAGGTACACAAAGAAATTTATGTCTGTCTTTACCCTGGTCCCTGACTCAAGTCATGGTCTGTGCCCCACCATTTGATCTCATTAGCACTGTTTTAATCTGAAGATGTTTGTGTACAGAGCATTTTTTTTTGAAGAATGACATAGGTGTTCTTTTCCTAGGGAAAACATCCATTTTCTATCATGAAATACAAATATTGCACAAAATATATAAACTTTGAGAAGAATGTCAATATTTACACAGTTTGTTTCTGAAGTCTGTCCTTGATCTGGATGCATGAGTTGAGCCAGGACTTGTAAATTGTAACTAGTGAAAATAAAACATTAACAGTAACCATAGCAGCATGAAAACGCACTGAAAGAATTGATGCCCTGCTTAAATGGATATCAGAACTAATATGTTCATCAGTAGTTTCATGCCACAGTCAATAAATAAAGAAGAAAGTTTGAATAGTCTATATTCAAGAGCACATTTGTTAACGTAGCATCTCTTATTATTTCCATGTAGAAGCAGGTTTCTCTTCTGATTTTACAAAATATGCATACTGTAATACTTACAAAATTTAACTGAAAATCAATTATCCCTTCGAAAGTATTCCCTTTAATGACAAAAATTACTTTCCAAATAAGACAATCCTCCCAAGTCTTTCCCATAGGCACTCTTTTCTATACTTAACAACGTTCTTCTCCTACATCAATGAGCTTTTAGAAATGAATCGAAACTCCAGTTCCAAACAGCCGTGCAGCATGGTGTGCAAGTAAACACCCTGAAGCCCTAAAACTGACAAGATGTAAAACTTTTGAAAAATACATGTGCACACTCCATAATAAAAATCTGCATTTCTTTTAATTGATATTGATGAAAAAGAATGTATAATTTGAGAAGAAACATTCCTTTTACTTTCTCTATTTCTAGGCTGCGGCACGTTGATACCAGTGCCTGCAGGAGATTCACGCATTGCTTACGGTGCAAAAGCAGCAAGGCTGCAGCCTTTCTGCTCCAGAACAAATGCTCCAGTATGCTTTTGGAAGCCTACCAACACAAACGAACCAGATCTAACCCCTTCAGCTAACAGCACACTCACCAGATTGATTAACCCAGCTCACTTGGTAAAAGACAATCTCTTCCTAAATTAGAGATAACCTTTGGGTTAGTTCTGAGCACATATTTCAAGAACCACTGCAGTTTTAAGCTTTCAAAACCCACCATTAGATAAATCAAAGATGCACCGACAGGAGCGTATCGCTGCATGTTAACTTTGGGTGGTGAATCCTCTATGGAAAGGTCTTGCCTGGTTGAGAGAGACTCCTTCACAACACCCAGTAAGAGCTCGACACAGTTCCCATTGAACAATCTCTGGCTTTCCCCTGGGATGGAGCCCCGCTGGAGTTTCACTGCATTCCTCCTCCTGCCAGTGGACCGCAGCATCACACATCAGGTAGCTCTGTTTCTAAACAGGGACTCTATGCATGCAGGGATTTTGCTAGTACCTCCAAGACATAACGACTCACCCCTGTTGTCAACTCAGTTTTTATTACATAAATAGGAATTAGTGTCACACATCTAAACAATGTGAAACAGTGATTCTCCAGCAAGACACCCATATGACATTGCCAATATGCTAGACTTCTGGAAATAACTATGAATACAATTACCCTAAAGTGTGATCCTAAATGTATACAACTTTTCTTCCCCATAGTTTTAGTAAAAATTAAAGGAAATCAAATATTAAGCTCACCAGTCAAAGCTGAGAACATAAACAAAATTACTACTTGCAATTATAAGTATAAGCAAGTGGTATTAAAAAAAAAAGTCTACTTGGCAGTCTATCCTGCTCAAATAAATCAACTCCTATAATATTCCTCCAAGCTATGGACAGATCCAAGAGTTAACAATTTATGGTCACATTTAATAATAAAAAGTCTTTCAAACTGATTTCCAACAGCCTAGGTCTGATACTTAAAGAAGGAGGCTTTAGATACCTGTCTTGAGTGGGGAGAACACACAGAGACAATTCCCTTTCCCATCCATTACTTTCAGAGTGAAATTCATATAAAGTTACACAACTAAAAGTAAAATCAAATAATAGTCCAACTGAAACAGAAACAATTAAGAAAAAAAAAAAAGTACAAGAAAGCAGCTCAGGATTTCCAAGCACCCGTTAGTTCAGTACACACAATATTCTGGGGCATCACAGCATTAATAGCAGTAAGCATCTGTCCAGCTTAAATGGAAATCACTGAAAACAATTTTCAAGCAAATGCATGTGACTCATTTTGGCTAATGAAAACATAACCCTTAAACTGAAGAACTTAGGTAAATTACATTTCTCCCAATTCTGCCAAAAACATTAAAGGAAATGGATTTGCCAAAGATAAAAGCAAAGTAGGCGTGATAGATCATCCATTAGCAATAAAAGTATGGCTAATTCTTCTGGACAGTGAATGAACTGCGATACAATCCATTCTGGTTGTTATGTGTTCGGTTTTTGTTGCTCTTGTTGTTTGTTTGTTTGGGGAGTTGAGTTTGTTTGTTTTTAAATAAGTGGTTAGACGTAGTATAATCCACATATTTTATTCTCAAACATCCTAGGTTTGAGTACCAGTGAGTTTTTAGGAAGATCAGGCCTTAACAATAACGTAGTAGGAAGAGAAAGAATAGGGGCAACTTGAAGTATTTTAGCATCCTAAAGAAAAAATAAAATAGACACTTTATAGTCTCTGCAAGTTAGAGAGAGTAGTTTAAACCAGTGTGAACTAATAACGATTAATTTGGAACAATAATGAGAAGGAACAAGTTGCACTGTTTACGGAGAATCACAGGTACAGAATTAATATTGCACTTTACTTGCTGTCATACAAACTAATAAACTACTGGACTGGTTTGGGATTTGCTTTTTTTAATAGATACATTTTTGGTGTGCAAGGTTGTACTCCATTCTCAAGCAAACAACAACTTTGATTTATTCATGTAAACATCAGAAATGCATTGGCAAACAAAGCCATATGGAAGAAAAAGAGATAGAAGGGATTTTCTGTTTGCTTTAGAAACTTGACATCTGCGGGTAGTATCATCTAAGTTACGATCTGATAACTTTTCATATTTTTGGTCATTTTCATTTATCAATCCAAACCTCATTTAATTTGACGATGCAAAAAGCTCTGGAAGGGGGACAACGGAGAAGGAATAATGTTTTAGAAACTTAAAATAGGAACACACTTGAATATATTCTTCCCTTTCACATCATAAATTTAAAGAACAAGGAGACTCACATCTGTTCTGACTTAACCTTAGAACTTAAAAAGCAAAGAAAAAGTATTAAGGTTATTTATATCTTGTTTGTATTTTGAGAAGGGTTTTCGAAGCCGGACCCAGCCGCCGGTGCCATCGATCACCAAAGCCCGGCAAACGTCCCGCGAGGCCGGTGGCGGCGGTACTTACCCCCGCAGAGGAGGAGAAATCCCGCCGTCCGCCCCGCCGAGGGCATCTTCCCCCGCGCCGGGACTCCTGCGGCCCCGCCTCGGCCGCCGGCGCTCCGGGCAGCACCGGGCGCGCTGCGGGTCCCCGCGGGCTCTCAGTCGGGCCGGCCCATGGCGGCGGCAGCGGGCCGCGATGGGACGCACCAAGCCGAGCAGGGACGGGACGGACAGCGCCGGGATGCTTCTTCGGGATGCAGCTCCGCCTGCTCCTTCGTCGGTCCTCCCGGGTCCCGCCCCGCTGCCACCGGCCGGGAAAACGCGCCCTTGTGTTCTCAGCGGTGCCGGCGCCCCTCGGGCTCTGCGGGGAGAAGCCGAAGTCACAGGCGAAGCCCCGCTCCGCCGCGCCGCGCCTGCCGCTAAGCCCCCCGCGCTGCCCGGGCGGCGGCACCACCCGGCTCGGGCCAGCCCCCGGCCCNAGGTGCGGGGCGCCGGGCGGCTCGGAGCGGCAGCGCGGAGCCGCCTCCCGCGGGGCGCCGGTGCAGCGGCCCGAGTCCCCCGGCCCCCGCAGGGAAGTAGCGGGGCGCAGGCGGGAGGAGGAGGCGGCTGGGGGGGAAGGAAGACCCGCGAGCCGCGCAAACACACCAGGTGCGAGACAAAGCAGGGACAGGCGCTGCGGCACCAGGATGTATCCAAGTGGCCGCCTACCCCCCCCGCCCCAAACACATTAAACGTGTTGAATAATTAATCCTTGGGAGAGGAGACAATTTTTGCTTGATGGTAGGAGGATGCTGTAAGAGATGAGCTCTACCTGGCAGGCAACCAAAGTAACCCGCAACGCAAGCATCCCGCTTAGCGGCGAAACGCCACTTCTAAACCGCAAGCGGAGAGGAAAAAGAAAAAAAAAAAAAGGGAATCTAACCAAGCCAGACCAAAACTACGCTTTAACAACAGGTCAGGCTCGCTGAGAAAAGCCGTCCGAAAAAGCCGCCGCTAACGAACACCGCCCAGCGTATTTGGTGCGGCGCTGCCGGACCTGCCTCCGCCCGGCAGCCCCTCGCCGCAGGGCCGGCACTCGCCCACCGCCGCGGTCCCCAGCTCCGCTCTGCCCGGCCGCGGCAGCCGGGAGGACCCCGCCGCGAAGCCCCGGGACGGGGCGGGCTCAGCCCCGCAGCCACCGCGCCCGCGCAAGCTCCGCGCTCCCCAGCGCCAGACAACGGCCTCCGCCCGCCGCCCGCAGGGGCACACCGACCTCTCGGCTGAGGGAAAACCCTGTCCCTCTCTTCACCTCTCTTCCCAGCCCACTTCGACCTGCTGGGGATGTAGTTGCTGCCCCTCCCTCCCCAAAGCTGGTGTCGCCTCCACACAGCCGCGCTGCTCTGGCGATCTGGACGTCAGGATTCAGACACAGATCAGCAGCTACAGCTCTGATCTTGCTCAGCCACTTTGAAACGCCCAAGCAAGAGCAAGGAGTCACACACAGTAGGATGATAGTGCAAGTTCACTTAGCAAGAACTGCCATAGATTACTTCAATACAAATCAAATAGGAAATTCTCTCTCTAGTCCAGTAAATACTCTGCTTAAAACACCCAACACTGTAAGAGGCAACATAAAAGAAGTGACCTTATAGAACTGATAAAAGAGCCAGCCTATTTTAACTTTTCTGTTAGATCTCCATCAAACATTCCTATGTTCTTCACCAGGCTCAGGAAAACAATAAGACAAGTGCAAGCACCTGAAGGGGTAATAATGAATTTGAGATGAACACTAGCGACCACCATAAATTGATTGCATTTGAAGCTGTCTGACAGATAATATAAATTAAACGCTTGAATACTTACATTCACAAGTGTTTGTGGGGCTTTCACAAACGCCTGATAATAGAGGGAACCAAGAAGCATATTCGGGATGTCTCCATAAACCAAGGGAAAGGCTACAGCAAAGAAAGGCACATAAAAAACATTAACATTAAATCAATGCTTTGTGGAGAAATGTCTTAACGTTAAGCTGAGCTTTATCTTAAATCATATTTAAAAGCTCGCACAGTATACAAATCAATATTGATGCCATCTATACACCACTATCATCTGCACTGATAAATGCCAGTTTCCATCCAGGACAAAGTGACTTCTTGGAAGAATTTCAAGGACTTCCAATCTCTTCTGGCATCTCAGGAACTGAAGCCAAAGCTGTACTCTTCTGCCAACTTCAGGCTCCGCTCCAGTGCATTAAAACTGGTTTTAGATGCCATCGTGTTCGTCATACAAGGAGCAGAAGTAAGGTCACCAGAATAATTTTTTTCATTTGATTTCCTGGCTTTTAAGTTAAGCAGATTTATATGTTTTCAGGGGATTATAGCTTATGCACAGCACACATGGAAAAAAGTTGCCAACTTGGATGGGAAAGGAACTAAATACTGGTGTCTTTGGTGTTCCAGCTGCTGTGATCATCACTCTAATGTTAATGTAGTCACCATCCTTCCTGGAGCTGTTCTCCTTTATAGTCTCCAGCGTACTGTAAGCCTTCAACAAGGAAAAGTGATGGTATATTGAGGAAATGTTGTTCATCCAGGAACGTAGCCTACCACACAGAAGACAAAAATAACTGCAGCATCTCATGAAACCCCACAAAAGCCAATCAAAATGGAGACATTTCAAATTTTCATTCAGAATTCAAAATTCATGGGGAAAACCAGAAACACTTCCTGCCCAGCCTTTTTTCCACACCCCTAAAGAGGCCTCACACAGATTGTGAAGCATCTGCCTTTGAGTTACTAGAGGAATACAAGCCTACAACCACCTCCTCCTTCCAACAGCTAACTTCTGCTCCAATACGTATGAAACACACGCTCATGTCATTCACTTGGTTTCTTTGTCTGAAGGCCTTTAGAAAACTGAATGAAAATCAGTGCTAGTAAATGGGGAACAAAAACTTAGGTGTCCTTAATTCTCCAGACAAGCTCAAGCTTTATGGTGACATGTCCCATCACTTTCCTAGCAAAAATGCTTTAGAAATTAATTGGCGCTTTCCTGTAGGCTGGTGTAATTGTGAAACTATAGGTCATACTCTTTTTTTTTCCTGCTTTGAGTCATTCATTTGGCACAGCAGACTGAGCTATTAAATTATTGTGTTTTTTCTCTTTTATAAAGGCACCCTGAGATGTCTTGATATGATAATGCTTCCTGAAACTGATGCTAATTGATAACTGTTTCTTGGTTTCATCAGAAGTCTTAGTTCACGCTAATTTACCATCAGGGCAGGACACTTAAGGACTGTTTCACCTTTCCATGTTTTCCAAATGTTCACACACGAACACTGAAATATTTTCATAGACAAAACTCCTCCTAGAACATTGTGATTGAAATCCAGTTGTTGATCAGTCCAGGACTTAAACACTTTTTTCCTCATGCTATGAGACTGGTTGTTGTAGAGTCTCAGAATCTGAAGTGCTATTGATGATCATGTTAGGAAAATTGATTTTAAAATTATAGAAATTGCTTATTAACACTTAACACTAGTTTGTGACCAAATTGTCGAGTCATAGTTATGACTAGGATACCACTGAATAGATATTCTTTCTGAGGTACATCTAATGGTAAAAGGACAGATCAAAGACAATTACAGAGAATTTATGTGTTTGGCATACTTAATTCAAGTTGTTATATACATGGTTTTCCACAACCCATGGGCTTTATTTTCTTATCCTTTTGGCTACTCCTTTCTTTCCCACTTGTTACATACAAGCTAACACTTAAACTGCACCATATCCACATCATCTATTTAATTTTTGTCCATTTGAGAGCCTTGAAAGAGCTAAGAGCAGCATGTTTTCCTGGATTTCTCATCCAGAAGTGCTATGAAATGGTCAGAAACACCTGTTACTATGAGAAAGCAGCAAAAGTATGTTAGGGATGTCTACATCACAGCACCAAGATAAGAGAACCAAGAAGATGTTGCTTTCATGTCAGAAGGAAATAAATCATTCTTGCGGAGGAAGAATGCCACTAGCTGTCCCGATCACAAGAAGTTTAAACAAGCCTCAGCATTGTTCAATACATAGAATTCATGGCAAAACCAGGATTACTGCAAAAATAGTGACAAGGGACCGGCATAAGTGAAGATGCTGTGCAAGGGAAAGCAGAACAGCAGATCATGAGCCAAGGTGAGACCAGGAAGAACCAAAATCCTTTGGCGACCTGACAAAGCTGCCCCTCCTGTGAGGTGACTGCCACAGGGACTGCCCTCAGCAGACCCCAGTGCTGCTTCTTGGCAAGAAGATTCCAAGTTCCTCCAACAAAGGGTAGCTTGTGTCACTGTGAAGTATAATACAGAGCTTCTGAAAATATGTTAATCCAGACAATGCCTGATTAATGGCCATTGGATTATTTCACTGAAAGCATAAACTTAAGTATCAAAACCATCATGAAGTCATAAATTATAGCCATCTGTTTTTGGGGGGCAGAACAGACCTTCATGTCTGATACCATCAAACCATTGATTTATCTGAAATTTTCACCTGCTTGATTTTATTGCTGCAGGTTGCTGTAAAGCATGGGATGACAATGCTAGAATGTTTCCATGCAAAGAGGGAACAAGTTCTCCCAATACTTGGGAATAGAAGGTATTTTCTTGTTTCATTCCCACTAAGAAGGTCATGTTGTCTTGCACCTGTCTGTTTACTTTAGCCCTCAAAACTGACAGAAAACTACAGCTCAGTCCTTGTATCCTTGTTCTAAGGATAGTCCTGGGAGTGCCATGAATGCTCCCCATTAAAAGGCACATGGACTCTGTGTTCACCACAATACACACCAACACTCAACTGTTGTACTTCCAGTAGGCATAAGTTTCCAAACTCAGAGCCAAATCCAGATCTCCGTTTTGTATACTGTTGTGGACCATCTGGATTACAGGAGTGCAATTAAAACAGGATGTGAACTTCTCACTGCAATGATGTGCGCTGCCCCATGCAAGAGAGTCTGCAGCATCGCCAGGGTGATGTGCATGGTGCAGGGCATCCAGCAGAGCTGTGCCAGCCGCTGCCATTCCGTCACCGCAGGAATCAGGGATCACCATCAGGGACAGCATCAGGGCTGATGACTCATTTGCACAGACAATCCCTTTTGCCTGGACCCATACTATAATATAATCCCAACAGTTGTAACCAACAGGCACCTTGGCATTGAGGCTCAATATTTATTCCTTTATTCAAGAAGCAATAATTTCCCTGAGGTATTAACAGACATGAGTATGTTAAATCTCTCCACATCAGTATGAGCAGTACAGTTCTTCTGAACTTTGAAGACCAGATTTTTCTAGCTTTTAAACAAACATTTCGAATGTGCCTGGAAACATTATGAACACGCACAAGGACATTTACACATCCCCCATTAGAACTAGAATGGTAGGGGGTTGATATTTTTCCAGAAGTTACAGTACAACTAGTTAGAGAATTATATTGCAACTGGCAGCTGATAAATTAAAATCAGCTAACAAAATATAAAACATTCTTTGTTGACTCTTCTCCAGGTCCATTTCCAGTAGATAATGTACTACTATGATCATAATGATGAAAAGGTTATTTTCATCCTTGTTTCTTAGAATTTGGTATCAAATATGATAGTCCACCTGAGAGATGTGAAACCTCAATTCCCTACTTATTCATAAAGAACTTACACAGCCCGGGTTATGGCCAAGGCTTCCTGCTCACTGCCTGGCTAAAGTACCCCTACAGCGACCTGGGGGACGTGAATGTGTTAGAGAGCAATTCTGTTAAATGTACAGTCAGATCCACCCACCGTGTTTTACAGCTCACCAAAACCATGTCTGAAATATGTAAACGACACTAAAAAATACTCCATTAGCAACTTGAATAAAAATAGTAACAGCCAGATAAAGCTATGATAACTTTCTAAACGTCCAGTAAATATTTGTGAACCTCAGGTTTTTTAAATTTCTTCATTAAATAGTACACTTGCCTGCTGAGAACTTGAAAATATGACCACGGCATGCCCTAAAGGTTTAAAACCTGAAAAGCTAATCCAAGGAGTTTCAAATACGATAATTTTTAAAATAACTAATAATTTAGAGAAACTAACTCAAAATATACAAATCATTGGGGTTCAATATGAAATGTAGTTAAATTGGACTGACGAAACCATACCTTCCTTGAGCAGTATAAAATCTGATTTGCTTTAAGTTCAGTAACAGAGCTCTGAAATCTTTTCAGTCTTACCTTTGCCACGCTGCTCCTGAGAAGAGGCCTCACCCTCCTTGCACAGACATCTCTGTGTGGGGGAGTTAAGAGAGTTTCCAGCCATGCTACTCTTCCTGGAACCCACAGTGGGTTTTGGTACATGCCATAGTGCCATTGGCAATGGCACCCACAATCACAGATGGGGTTCTGCAAGAGGCAACATTCTTCAGTCCTCACGGGATACACCGGTGAGAACGGGGCGCTTGGAAAAGCATGGTGGCTGTTGGCTCAGCACCTTACAGAGTTCCCATACAAATGAAACAAAATCCATGACAGAGCTTCTACAGAGCCTGGGGGCAAGAATGTGAGGCATGTATGCTCAAATCATTCTGTCTTCCACAAAAGAAGCCACTGGCAGCAGCAGTGCTAGACTCTGCTGTTCCTGTGTATGATCTAGTACCAGAAGAAAAATAAATAAATAAATAAGGCACATCTTCTATATTGTCTTTGTAACACAACAGCTTTGTGGTAATAACAGGTAAGGTCCTCGGTTGTTGTAAACTTTCAGAAATTCAGAGTAAAGCTACAATAATTTATGTTACTGGGGGATTTGCCCCAATACTGCAAGGAGGAACCTGATAGTTTTACATCATCAGGTCTAATTCTGCCAGAGAAGAGATGACAAAATCATGACCATTATTCAGTTATGAATATAAGCATGAAGGCACAATAAAGTTAATGAGGAGAAGATCACATTCAATGGAATAACAATTAATTTTGTCACTATAGGAATTAGTATAAAAATATCAGATTCAGGACTTATAAGGGACTTCACCTCTAAGTTAACCTGTATTGGGTTAAATGATCTACATAATCTGATTTACTTTCAGCACCATATGTTACTAAATTGTAATCATTAGAAACCAGGAAATATGATCCTAGGCTAATTCAAGAGATCTGGATTAATACTAAAATGTATCTTTAAATATATGGTATCATGGTCATAAAAGAAAGCACTCAGATAATCAGGTCACACATCTTCATTCACACCATGGTTTATAGAGGCACGTTGGCCCCTGCATTCTATCGATCTAACAGGATGTATTTTTCTATTACAGTGTACACAGTCTGTACATTTAAAGAACATTACATTAAAAATGAAATCAAGATCTTGCCTGTGAGGAAATGTGAGAAGGGAGATTGCCCCATACATTTTTTATTTGCTCACTAATATGCCTTCTAAGTCTCATTCAGGAACAGCTAGAAATCAGTGTCAGAAGTAGTGCCGGAACTTGTAAATTCCTGTGGTCCAGCCCAAGGATGTAACCTCAAAATAATATACCTGTGATGAATGGAGGACTCTGCTTTGGTTTTCCTGTGCACTGAGTAGGGCCTGAGTCCTGTAGATGCAATAATATACAATGACACATACTTTAACAAATACTTTGCACAAAGGTGGTGAACTCAGATTGAAAAGTTAAATTTTGTTCCTATTTTGAGTGCTTAATAGTGTAATGTTGTCTTTGAGTTTAATCTTTTCCAGTATGTAATTTCCTAAAATCTTGTTTAAAAATAAAAGTTTCGGGATTGCATTGTATAGAGCCACACTGAGTGCTGCGTAAGTTACAACAAGAGTTTAAATGGCCAAAAACAACCATTTCAAAGGAAAATAGCTATCTGTTGGACCAGTTGCTGTAGCTAGACGTTCTACATTATAAATATACAAGATGCCAAGTGTATTAGTATAAGCTAGTTTTCCTTAAAAACGAAACAACCCCCAAAACAGCAACTACCATAAAAGGAAAGAGAAAGTGCTATGATTTATGTCTGCCACTGAACTTCGGAGTTTGATCATAATTTGAGCTTAAAAAAGACTAGAAAGTTCTTAAAATCATCATGACAAATAACAGGAGAAACAGATGCTAAGTCATGGCCAGCCCAGTAGAGATTCACCTCAAGACAAGAGGTCCCTGACCCCTGACATCCTGCGTGTCCCTAAGGCTCTGTAGAGTGAAGAACACATTACAGACAAATGGATCACTCTGGGATTTTAGCAGAAAGTCCTCAGAAAGTGCTGAGTGTGCAAGTTCCTTTAGTTAGAAGCTTAACATACAGGCAGATGTGGACTGATTTTCAAGGACATGGGAAAAACCCAGTCCTCTCTTCCCTCAGGTCCCTACTCAAAATGCCAGGTCATGACAGGTTTTCAGAGTATATACTGGAAGAGCATTTCCTACCATTTCTTTTAGAAAAGCCACTTGTATATAAAAGTACAAAATACTGTACAAGTTGTGGTTTTGGGAGAGAAGGCAGGGTCTCCATCGCAGTGACCTATTATCTAGCACAAGGCTCTGACTGCAGTTTCTCTAGTACAAACAGCAACAACAGCACAAGATAACTTTAAACTAGACTCTGTCTATAATACATATATTATAAAAATATTATAAAACTGTAAGTATTTTTTGTCTTGGCATTGCAAATCAAATCACCAAGGGCATTTTCATATTTATTCTTCCTGTTTACAGATAGAAAATATTCCTGGTTTAGCGAAATTATGCCTACCTTTACACACATGCATAGAAATAATATAAGCCCTTAGAAGTTCATTCTACTATTCCTTTGTGTCTTGACTTCCATGAACTTAAAGAGCAGGAATCAGAGCCCAGGGGAGAAAGACAAGAGGAACTTTCAATGCCTAAAGCAGATAACCAAAAGTAGGTTACCTTCATATTTTTAATTTATGCATATTACAAGATGAGATGACAGTCATGTTATGTGTCTCCTACTATCAATGGCTAGGCAGCTTCTCTTTGTAAGTTAGCACAGTCAGTTCAGCTACTTAAAGTCTATTTGTTTGGGCTGTGGATCATCCTGTATTTTAGCTCAGAGAAACTTGCCTTGCTTGGATTGCCTCTGAAGCAGCATGTATGAAGGAAATAGTTTCTTGTTTCTACCTCACAACTACATGGTAACTCAGAGCAATTAACACAGCTGTTTCAGTTTGTTAGCAGGCACAGCAACATTTAACTAAGAGCTCAGTGAACACAAGTAAGGCCACACAGGTGGTGTTTGACGCAGCACAATAGTTACGGAGCAGGCGCACCACTCATTAATTGGAAGAGAAAATTTTCCAATATTTGCTATAGTTCCTTAAACTCTAACAGACAAAATTAATGAGTTACGATCTGAAATTATCCTTTTTTCCGTTACACTTACCACACTGGAACATTACTCAGTTAACACCTGGGAGAAACTGGTTTGACTGATCCAGGTAAACAGAAATCAGGTAAATCAATCCTCTATCAACTTGCAATCAACATTTTTACAGCTCCAACATTTCTAAGTTAAACCAGACCTTTTCAGCCCTCCTACAATACATCTCATGTAAACTAGGCACAGCTGGTCTCTCCCCCAATAAATCAACTTGTTGAAGGAGTAACACAATATACACAACTAAGGCACAGACAGGACGAGATTGCAATTGAAAGAGAAATTGTGCAGTGAACCTAAGAAGTCAATTTAGAGAGTCTTGACATGTTTCATCAACATGTACTGAGGAAGTGCTCCCATGGGGAAGGTGGTTTTGTCTTAATTTTCTTTACGTTGGTTCCTCAGCAAATGCTTTGCATAAGGCATCTCTGAATGAAAGAGATGTCTGGTTTACAAAAAAAGCTGCAATCCCTTTAATTACTGATGATGGAGACTGTAAGAAATAAAATCCTAGAGCAGAGTTGTAGGGATGTTGGCCTGCAGGATGTAGACTTTGGCAGCCAGGGAAGGCAGCCCCTGTCACACTGGCAGGCTCATTCATCTGGGGGAGACCCCAAGTTGTGGTGGGGCCACAGAAGCAGCCTGAACTGACAAGGACTCCGTGTATAATATAATTTGACTCCCTGTATAGTAGTAACTATTTTAATATTTTTTTAATGGAGTTTTAATTGTACTCTGCTGACCACAATCCCAGCTCTATCAGGAAAATTGTAGAGGTGTTGTACTTGTTTTTTTTTTTGAGGGGTGCTGTACATCTACATTGAAAAGATGCTTAATGTCAAACCAAATTAAACAAAAAAAATATATCGATGGCACACAGAAAAATTACTAATCTGAAAAAAAGCTTACATACCTTTCTATACCACTGGCCAGAAAACACAGAAGAGCATGGGCTAGCACACCTGAGACTGGCTTGATAGGGTCTTCTAAGAAGACAGATGGGAGAATGCCTTTGGTGAATCCACTTTTGTTACTTTACACACCTAACACAATAATTCTTAACGAGATTCCACAGATAAGAAGACACAAAACTAAGCAGTTCACATGGAAGTAGAACATTAGACGTTAAGCTGACAGTCCTCAATACCCACCATCTAAGAGGCTAGTAGGAAACAGTCTCAGAATAATAAGACATTCACAAGAAAAGGCCGTAGATTAAGACCCTTTAACCTTATTAACTACACTAAGGTAACACTGGTTGTCACCTGCTGACATTTTGTTCAGCAGAAAACTGAAAACAAGAATGTCTGCTCTGTCAGAAGTAATTTCCAAGTCACTGGGGACTTGAAGAAGTTTAAATAGACAGAAAATGACAGAAAGGTCTAGCACAAATGAACTGGAACCATACTATCAGAGCGTGAGGTACATAATATTCGGTGCTGATGAGTTTCTGTTTAATAACTTCTTCTAAGCTATTAAAACAACAAAATCACAAACCAGAAATCATCTTAAAGGATCTCGTGCCTTGAACATCTTCCGTCTTGGATTTCAAGGCTTTAACATCACCTAATAGTGTTCCACAGATCCTGAATTTGTTGGTGTTTGTTTAGGAGTCTTGCTCTAGAATAAGAATCAAACTATCTGCTAGATGTTTTCGGACAAAGTTATTGTGCGCTCTGTATTCATTGTGAATCCAATCCAGTCTTTTTAAATACATCTTGAAATGCCATTGTCCCTGGGTCAGAAACACGTCTATCCTTTTCAACTTCCTGTGAATACATGTAAGATAGAACTCCTGAGAATAGTTTTCCCCCCAGGAAATGCTTGAAACAAGACTGAAAATAAGTTTCTATTGATTACTGCCGTGAGAAACCTGCAGTGACTTCATAAAGATGATTCAGGCCTTAGCTTTGGCAGTGTGACTTAATGTCGCTATGAAAGCCTACATGAATAGAAATTCAAAATATCTCTACTGTGCGATCACACTAAAAGGTTGTCCTCTGAACTTTTTCATACTTCCAGCTTCCTCCATGAACTTCAAGATACTCTTTCTGCTTGTCTACATCTTATTGTACCTCTCCACTTTGTGAATCTTCTGCTAACAACTGTTCAAGTGCTACCCTGAGAACTGCATACTACAAACACAAGGCCACTAAGGCTGACGTGAGGCACAATGGAGGGACCTGAACTAAGGATGTGCATTGTGGAATAATGAAATGATGAATGCCATTCAACTGGATGAGCTCAGTCCTTGCCAACATCCTGTCCAACAGCCACCTTCCTGGCACCAATTTTGAGTGAAACATCAGGACTGACTTGAAACTTCTTACCTGTATAGGGCCCGCCTTTCCAATGAAGTTGGAGTCCCAGGTCCAAGTTGTCTCCTAGGCTGTAGAACTGGGTGGCTACAGACCAGCTGCAAACCACAGAGCCGTGACAGAGCGGCCCAGAGCATGCTGACAGAGCCCACGAGAGTGGCCTTGTTGCTCCAAGTTGCTCAGCAAGTGTTTTTGCTGCCACCCCTGACCCAGTACAAATTGGCAAGCAGCTCACATATGGCTCACATCAGCCTGCAATCCACGTAGTCAGCATCTAAAGCCAGCCACAGGTGTTAGAGCCTGCAGCACTTGGGATAGAAGTGACAATCAAGTTTAAAGGCAAAGGGAACAGAGTCAAGAAATTTATTTCCCAAGCAGAATGTTTCGCCTGTTCAAATGCTTTAGCAAGAGCAGAGTACTTCTCATTTACATAGTTGCTGTAGCAAAAACATTTCTACTACTTCTTATCTAGATGCCAGAAAAAGAGCTCACTGCAAGTATTAGAACAATGTATTTTGCTTTTGTTACTAAGTGAAAAAGCTTATAATTTATCTTTCTGTAATACAAATACAGTATCGTTCATGGAAATAACTCACGTGTCCATAGCTTTTAGTGTTTCATGAACATTAACCACATTACTCTCTGTTCGCAGAATTATATTTCCCACCTCAAAATGGATTCAGTCAAAAATACATTTGCTATTAGAGACCACAAAGGAGGACTGTGATATAAAGTGAGTTTCCTAGAGTCAGTAGCATAGCTGGGAACAGAGCTCAAAGTCAGTATCTACAGACCTGTTGAGTGGACCACAGTATTTGGCAGGCAGGAGGAAACAAAGGAAAGTTTCACCTGGCTGCTGGAAGTTTGCTGTGTACATTCCTCCTTCCCTGCGACCTACAGTCCTCACAAACCACCCACTACTCGACATGGCTGAAAATCAGTTACCAGGCTGCTTCACCTTGAGCCAGTTTGATGTCTTCTCCTTAAGCCTCCATCCCTTGAAAATCATAAAGATGTGATTCTTTCTGATGCTGCAGGAGTTAATCAAATTGCTAGGCTTGTGAATGAACTGACAATAATCTTTGGAGGACCTCAGTCACATTACTGTGTTAATGTTCGGGGTCACTAGTCTAATAAAATGCATGTCTCAAGACGGAAACAAGTAAGCATGATCATTTTCTCAATCAAGAGAAACAGCTAACATGGCCAGTGACAGACACTGGAACATAAAATAAAAAGATATTCTATGTTAGAACAGCATAAACCGTCGAGATGAAGAAAAATAAGATTGAATTCTGGTCCATATGCCGGGAGAAATTGCTTTACTTATCTGATTTATTTAGATTCTGTTTTATTCAAGGCTCACTCTTTAAAGCCTAGTGTCCAAGAGTGCTACAAGTCTACATGTAGTACAGCTCAGTCCATTTGCCCTGGAAGACTTAGTTTAACAGGTTACTTTCTAAGTATGCATTTAGATTGCTGATATTAATGGCAACTTAACTGCTCCATACAAGTTGGGTTGTTACTCTTTCAGTATTTCCAGGCATTCTGCAAACTTGTTTCTGATATATATATTTCACATACTTGCCACTTCATACACTGCCACAAGATATAACGACATACATGTGTGGTTAATCAAGATCTTATGGGCTGAGTCAATGTCATCAATTCTTCACTGTGATGGGTCCTGCTAGCTGCAGCAAAGCCTGCCTTAGATGGGAAATGCGCAAATTCACATGCACATAACTACCCACGATAACACAATTCGCCTGTTCAAAACAGAGAGGATGTTTGTGTGTATATATAACTGTGTTTGAGTTGACGTACTAAGAAAACTGTAAATAAGCATTAGCATTATTATTTAGTAAACGTAAGAGTATCTATGGATGATGACACAATTGGTGTTATTACATAAGCATAAGAGAAGTACTATAATATTAAACCTTATCTCTTTCATCATTACAAAATTGTTGATTTGTGGCAAATGGCAGTAGGTTTCAAAGAAGCGTGTGGACCCTCACACCTATTTCACAGAGCCTCCAAATAAATTTTATCACATTATCAGTAGTACCTTTAACATCTTTTTTCCCCCTCTGCACCATTTTACTCCTTCACTCTCTCAGAAATCATTAAAACCCTCTGCATTTTGATAATAAACTTTTTAGTTCAAATGAAAAACCACCTCATAATAAAGTGTTAGCAGATTAAAAAAATCAATTAATCAGTGAGGATTTTTATTAGTCAATCATGTAACTAATTAAAACCATTGACTGATAACAGACAACACTGAAACAAAGTTATCTTACTCCTAACCCAACAAAATGATCTGTCCGTTGCACATAGATAGTGTGGGGTGACCTGCTTACAGATAAGACTGCAACTGCTGACCAATCTATTTTTACTTAGTGGTAGTCTTTCCCGAGCTCAGCAGTTCTGACAGATCACAGCTTTGAGTCTTGAGACATTTGTGAACCATCTCTTTGTTAGTCACAAATAGCAAAGTGCACATCGATAAATCACACTCTTTGTCTCTTTCTTTTCCCTCCCCCACACAGTTGCTGCTTTTTCTTGTCAAACCAACCCAGGGTGAACACTCCTGAATCATCTCTATTAACCTGTAAGAAATTCTAAAGAACAGATCCTATGTAATAGAAAATGACCTCAAATAATTAACATTTTGGAAGTGGTTTTTATCTGAATTTTGTCCAAGGTACATAAATCATAATTTATCCTTCCTTTTCCTGGCAGTGCACTTAGATGTAGCAAGTCTTAAAATGATGACATCACCATCCCATGATCCTTCGTTATAAGTAATTAAAGCAGTAATATACCTTTTCTCATGCACTAGTCATCAAGCAGACTTACTCATATGAAATCTCAGGCATAGTGCACCTGAGGTGAATCAAGAGAGCACAGAACTCAATGTTTTTGGTGAACTGCTGGTACTTCTGTGTGAATTTATTGCTGCTGAGAGAATAGTGCATGTTAACAAGCAGGGAGACTAAATTCTGCTATTAATCCATGAGACAGGCACTCAGAGGTAATATTAGGTTTCCTATCCACATACAGTATCAAGGCCTTGACAAGGAAGGAAGGATTTAGTTTAGTCTGTGCCTCTTCAGGTTTTGGTCTTTCTCATAAACACACTGGCAAAGCTATCAGCAGTAACGTCTGGATAATATGTTCAGTAACAAGGACAGTACCCAGCAGGAACTCTGTTAGACACTCTAACACCTTCCTGCAAAGACTGATGATGATGAAAGTTTTCTTATGCTGCTCAATAAGCTTTGGTCTAAAATCAGTAAACTGGATTAGCTACCCAATAGTGGAATACCATTCCAACAACGTAGTCATTATGGGGTTTTAATCTGTTATTGCACGAAATCCAGATTATTATTTTTACTCGTTACAAATTTTCAAAATATGCACTACTATTTTCTACACAGTAAACAATAACGCATTTGTCTTCCATGGGCAATTGCAACACCATATATCACACTATATTTTAATTCAGATCCTGCTTGGTGATCTCATCTATGTATTTCTCTTTAGTAGTGACTCCAAAATATGGTCTAGTTTGGAGGACTCCTTGAAAAGCCCCACTACAGCTTTAGTTTCTTCCGTATATATAACAGTTTATAGTCCTACTGCCATAGCCATATTCATACTACAGCTTGTTCTGTGTATCTGTGTTTTTCTATCCCATTCTGGTTTGTACTGTCCTGGCATCATCAACACTACTCCTGCTACTGAGCTTAGTTAGGTGACTATTATGGCTAGACCAAAAATTTCTTGCAAGTAGACCAACCTGCACTGGCATTTGCAATAGGCATGATAGATAAGCAAGAAAAAAAAGGCACCTTGGAAAGGAGAAGAATGCTTTCAGCTTTGTTCTTTATCTATTGTTTTGCTTGTGACAAACAAATTTTGGATTACAATTAAATACTTTTATTGCTTTTGCAATTGTCTGGATTAAATGATGCTCAGTATCCAAGAAATCTGGAGGACTGACCGTTCAGAAACTGATAAGCTAGAACAACACCTTGATTTCTTTGGCTGGGGTGATGTGAACTACCTACACACCTGCCCCACATCTACTTTGATCTTTCAAGCTCATCTCCTCCCTCTACCCGTCCTGAATCCACACGATGGCACTACACCACACCTGCATCAAAAACTGCCCAAACACCAGAGTTTATTGCTCAGCATAAGAAAGTGGAGAAACCTTGCTAAAACTAAATGTTAGCTAGAATTTACCTTGCATCATTAAGTATAAATCTTCATTTTAACCTTCTCTCCAGCTGGGAACCGCAAATAGAGTCAAATCTGAGAGTACAGGGAGGATCCAAGGGCTGGGGTCATGGTTCTGCAGGTAAGATAATCAAACGTTGGCAAAACCCATGGTATGCTTTCAGGAAAACCTGTTCCATTTCACCTGGAAACAATGAAATGAAAGAAGAAAAAAAAATGCAGATACCATTCCATATGGTGAAAAAGGATGAAGTGCATACTGACTTTCTCATCAGTCTTTTTCATAGGTAATGCACAATTCCTTCCACACTCATTCTTCTACAAAGGTTACACAGTCTGTTCCCCTGTTCCAGAGGAAGATCAGACATGACTGTCATTTCTAACTAACTATTCCTTTAAAAAAATTGAAATTCCAGAACCTGGGTAGGCTTTCTGTTCCAATGTTTTATATCCTCAATATCAGAAGACAGAAGATGTTTTTCCTTATACCAAATATAAATTTTCCTTGCTGCAGCTTCATCTATCTTGCTTTACCAACTGTATTCCCACCTACCTGCAGCAGGCAAAAGGTACAGTTTTCCTTTGTATAATATCTACATTGCACTGATTAGGAGATCTGTCATTATTTTGATGATATTTTGCAGGTAAAAAGAACAGAGAAAAATTTACTACAGTATTTTAAGAGCGGAGAGAGAACTGTAATTAGAAGAGCAAGTAAGCAAACCAACTTGTCAGCATTTTTTGTGTTTAAAAATCCCCACAAAACTCAACACACGTAACCCATCCCCGCCGCAACCCTCCTCGAGATTGTCATACGAATAATACAACTCAGAAAGATAATAGGTTATATCTAATCCAGGATCCAAGATACAATAATGGGATCTTTAAGAGCAGATATTATTAGTTGCCCTTCAGTCTCATCATCCAGTATTCAGAAAAATATATTTCCCTAGATAGCTGTATTTCACCCCTATCTGCAAGAAAAGGTTGGGTAAAGAGCATTTTATATTTCTGACCAAAATGATATATGATTGGCTTTTGCCTTGATACAAAAAATACCTTTTATTTCTTCCCGTCATTATCATATCTTAATTAATCCAATACAAAGGGTTGCTTAATTAGTTAGTTCTTCCATTTATTTAATCTATTTACTAAGCAATTCTTTTCATTTAAAAAAATTTGGACTGCGGGCCTTAAAGTGTGATCACATCTGTAAGATTAAAGTATAATTGCATATTCAAGTATGCACTGATTCTTATAGGTAATATTTAGAAAAATATATGTTTCCTAATTATAATTCTAATCCATTTCATCTCTGTGTGAAGAACATTAATAAAAAAAGGGTTTATATTTCTTTGTTTGAATGACCATTCAGTTACAATTCGGGTTTATTTGTTCAGAGTGCTGACATTTCCATGGTCTTTTATTAAAGACCTGATTAACCTGCAGAAAGAGCACGATGTTTGTACAAAGCTTATGTTCTCTAAGCCTTCTTCACACCCGCATATTGCCTTCTGCTAGGGGAACACTGGTAATGTCAGCATCACCTATCGTATGACAACACCTTCAGAGGACTGACCCCTCTGTCGATACAGCGTGATGTATAGTGCTGGGAACCAGAACAGGAGTAACACCAGCGTCAGCCCGGGCTGTGGGTCAGCCGCAGCACTGCTGCTGGGCTCTGGCCATGCAGCTCTGCTGACACCTTGATCCACACTGCTGGCCACTGTGCTGGCATCCCGTTGCTGGAATAATCAACTTTCTCACAGCAGGTTTAATATTTCCAGACAAAAGTATTGGCTTAAAATAACCAAAGCCCTCTGCTACTCTCAGATGGGCTGAGGATAATATTCTCCATCAGCTCATCACTCTTTCCCTGGTTGAGGTGTATTTGGAAAGTTAAAGTACTGTCTGCGTGGACATGGAGAAAATGAATACAACTAAGATGATTTACCTACGTGCATTTTAAAGTAAGCTGTTGGAAAGATCTTGCGTCAAATAAAAAAAACCCAGTAGCATCCAAGATGTTTAATGAAACCAAATGCTTTATAGCCCCAGTATCTGTTTTGCTGTTACCTGGTGACTCAGGTTATGACACTAAAGAACAGCAGCATAGTCTAACCAACAGATCAGCAATTCCTCTTTTGTCTAATCCAACTTTTCAACAGTTAGAGATTCTAAATTCAAAGTGAATTTATTAACGTTACACAGTACCATGATGTCTACACTTGAGATGCAAAATTGGTACCAGGTAATAAAACGCAAGATATGACCCTACAAAAGTCATTATCAACTAATTTAAGATATGATATGGTAACACCAAAGGGAAATAAAGTAATTGTGAGGAGACATGACAGGGGGAAGGGATCCAGAGTTATGTAATTACAGAGTCAAAGGCAATTGCAAACCTGACCTGATTAAGCTTTCTCTGAACAACATACTTTCAATTTATTGATCTATTTTGCACAGGCTAAACCGCCACAAATATCTCATAATTTAAAAAATTGATCATAGTCAGGAGTTTCATTTTTCTGGACTGGCTGCATGCGGTTTGCCTTTGATTTGTATATGATGTTTATATTACTTCCCAACTTTGTATTTTCTAGAAAAATGAGGCTGGCTACATACTCAGCCCCAAAGAAAAATTTGCAGAAGTAAAAACTATATACCTAGGTTTATGTTCTTCTGTGCATCTTCTCTCAGTGCTTCCTTGTACACAGGCAAGATATTCAGTAAACTTAGGCAGGTGTTCAAGGAAGGCATGGACTTGCATACCTTGTGTAGGTCTTTGCCATGTTGGGAATGTCTGCTGAATATTACATTGTTTGTAGAGAAAACCTCTATGAAAATATCCGTGAAAATCTCTCTTATATGATGGGAATATAAACATGAAATTCTGCTTGTATATCGATGCCTACCCTTTAAGGTACACTGCAAATTCATGCATCAGTAAACTCTGGCTCTTTTTTTGACTGAGATAAATCGATGTTATGCCTCTACTCTTGCCAGATAGCTACGGGTTCCACTAAAGGAGCTGCCAAACCCACGCAGCAAAGGCTCCACATGACAGAAACATGAGACTTGGAGGATGAGAAGAGATTTTAATGCATTTTCTGTCTCTCTGCACATTTCCTCTTTAAACTCCTGTTATTCCCTTTTATTTCCTCTGTGCCTATTAGCACCTCAGCTCAGCCTGCTTCCTGAGCATCAGCAATCCCAGGAAACAGGAGACAGCATTTTCCAGCCAGCAAGGTACATATTGACAATCCAAATCTTCACAGTGCTCTGGGTGTGAAGATTATACACACTGAAAATAGCAGGGTAGAAGGAGAAGGTTTGTCTTTCAGAATCGGCAGGATAGCAACCTATATTACTATGCAACTTTTTAAGGACTGGTGAGTGCTGGAGTAGTTTGGGGTGAAGTTGTGAGTGTATTGTAGAAGTGTTCCACTTCCAGTGAATAAGTACACCTAAAGACATTTCAAAAATTGGATCCTATGTCTTTAAGAGTATACAATTGCAAAAAAAAAAAAAGTTAATGGAAATTACATACCATTTTTTAAAGCATGACCCTTGAAAATGCTAGATGTAAGATATATCAGATATCAAACCAGAGCTAAATTTGATCTTAGCTGAAAGGGCATTTGTCTGTATTCAGTTTTGAGTAACATCTATATCAGATTGGCACTCATAGCCTATACAATGACCTTTTTAAAATTCATTTTAACATTTGGTTTTATATAAGTGGGAGAAAACTTGGGCCCAGCTGCTGCCTTTAAAGGAGTGCCTTTGTACTACAGAAGGGAGGATGATGGGAGGAGGCACCTCACAAGGCCATAGTTGTTATTCAAAACAAAACAGAGCATCTACGTTGTTTAAAAGGTGTAAAAAGTCTCTCTAGGATATCAAAAACAAGTTCTTTTCACAGATAATTGATCTTAAAGAAATAGCTGGATGCCAGCTAGGGCATCATGGTACGTTGCATACATGTGAAATCTGGGATAAAAATGCAAGAGTTAATTACTGAGAAGATTTTTGTTTTTATTATGGAAAGAACATGTGCTGCTAGTCCTGACTGGCAACTGAAAAGTATAGAAATAGCAGAGCAGCTATCACTGATGTCTAGAATAGGGCAGAATATCATGTGGCATTTTGAAAAGGCTTTTCTTGCCCAGCTGGTTTTAAATGATACCAAAGTCCTTTGGACTTTAATCATTCCAGCAAAGGAGAGAAGGGTTGGAAGAGTTTAATACCTAGCTCTTAATCTAGTTGCTTTCTGTTCTAAGGATGCAGGGAAACCGCTCTTCCAATCTAATAACTCTTCCATTTCTAAATTCTGCCTCTCAGAACAACAAAACAACAGTGTTCTTTGCTCAATCACAAAAGGAAACTTTAAGAAATGCAACAGCAAATCTTGGAGGGTGAATATAAAGCTACCTTCTTCTCTGTACAGCCAGAGCTGCAGCCAAATATGCCCGAGTTGTGCTGACAGTGCTTTCATGCTGGCTCCAAGTGACAGCAAGCAAAATAATGTAAGAAATATCTGTAGGCTTGTCGTGTGCTAATATCCTTTTGATAATGCAAACTGTTAATCCTAACCTAGGTAAAGAGAAGAAAAGAGATTGGGTTCTTATCTTAAAGAGTCCACATTGGCCAGACGAACACTTCAAGGTCATCCAGTATCGCTACGAACAAAATAAACCTATTGGCTCTATTATGTTGCTAAAATCCCATCTGGCTGACAACATTTTTACCAAACACAACCAATTTATTTTTGTTTTAAGCTTTAATTAAGTATTATAGATTGAAGCAAAGTAATTAATAACTTTAAAGTACAGTGACCCACAGAGAGCCAATACCTCAATCAGGTGAAGCCTGGGTAAAGGAAATGCATGAAATAAAATAAAACAATTCTGCTCCCTTGGTCTCTCCTAGTAAATCAAAGAAAGGAATTTTTATATTAATTGGCAATGAGTCTATGTTTAGTCTGACTGCTGACACAGTTAACTATAATAATAAAAAACATTTCTGTGGGAAGTGAAAATGCAGTTTGAATGTTAATAATGCCTTCATTTTCTGTCCTGATTGGTTTGAATAAAATTTAAGCATCAATGGCCCTGCCCCAGTTGCTTATCTTGCAAAAATCACAGAAAACAAGTAACTTATGAGTTAGTAATGCATATAAGTGACTGTCTATATAGGGAGTAACATTTCAGAGACAGTTCTCAGAAAACATAATGGTGATTAGGTGGGAAATCATTGCAGAACAAGTTTCAAATTCTGAGCATTTTTCCATTCCATGTTGCCTACATTTGTCACAGATAGAATTTACTTAGCAAATACAGTATGGAAAAGACTATTTACTGCAATCTGGAAAGTAAAATTAAAATTACTTGCCTTACATCCTAAAACATTTAAAGTATTCAAACCACATATTTTAAAATAATGAACAGATAGTATATTCTGACTCCTTCCCCCAAACCAACCCTCAAAACCTCAAACATATAAGCATAAATTAGCTAAATCCCT
This sequence comes from Pampusana beccarii, assembly GCA_013399365.1. Taxonomy (NCBI): domain Eukaryota; kingdom Metazoa; phylum Chordata; class Aves; order Columbiformes; family Columbidae; genus Pampusana; species Pampusana beccarii. The sequence goes on from VWYH01008418.1 coordinate 547,909, forward strand.
TCAAAATCTGACTCAGCTTGCTGATATATGCAAAAACCAATATTTGTGAACTAAGTCTGCGTATTAGGTTTGCATTTAATTATAAAACTGTGCAACACATCTTTTCAATACATGCATCACATCTTTCAAATACATTTAACATATTTATATTTCAATTTTCCAAACAGCTGAGGAGATGTTCCATTATTAAAAGCAGTAATTTTAATCCTCTGACACTGAAACCCCCAATTTCAATGTTTTCTTCATATGTTAAATGTGAATGACCACTCTTCATGAAGTTCAGAGCGTTAAACTTGTGCTTAAACATTTGTTAAAGGCCTTATAGGTCATTTGAGTTCTTATTAATATAGAATAAAAAGAGCTTACCATCATCCATAACCCACTAGTAACTCCTGTTACATTACCTGAGTCATTGTTTCCATGTAGCAAATGGTTTCAAATACTAAAGCCTAATAAGGCAAAATAAATCATTGGGTATTTGCTGTTTATTCTCACCTGTACAATGAAGTAGTTATTCAAAATATGACTGCATTTAACAGAGATTTGCCCAGTAAGTTTAGAAAGAGGAGTTGAACGTGTAAAGTTTGGAAATTTCATTTGCTAGTCAAAAGTTAAGTAGATGCCCCAAAACAACAACGTTCATACCTTAAAACTATGAAAATCAACCACTTTGCTCCTCCTTAAGGTTAAATAACATTGCACACACAAACATCACAGATGAAAAATCTGAAAGAAAAAATATCTTTAGAAATTGAAATGTGAAAAGATGTCATGCAGCAATTTGCAGATAAAGCCCCATTTCCCATGTAGGAATATGGGAATTAAAGGAGAAGAAATCCTTATTGTAAAATACATGAAAACTGATAGATTATTTGAATTCATCCTGGCTGGAATCAGTCCTGGAAATCAGATTTGCAAATGTTTTGCCCACCCCCTCCCTTGGGGCTGAGCACCAACAGTATACGCTGCTGTGTACTCAGTCTTGAGTTATGATCTACTGCAGAAACAGCACATTTGGCATCCCAGCTTCATAAATTACAAGTTGATATCCCTGAACAAATATACAGTTAAGCAGAGTTTTTCCAAGTGTGTCCAGAGGAGATTTTGGGTTAAGCAAAAAATGATGAGTGATTTATTCCTGACTTCCCTTGGAAATATACAACCTATTTTCTGAGTGGTTCATGTTAATAAGCACTTAAAATACACCAAAAAAACAGCCTTTCACTTATTTGGGTAGATATTGTGGCATATTAGATGAGGAACAGGGGTTATTCGTGCAGCAGTTACTTTTCAGCAAGCCAAACTGTTCTGGGAACAAGTTTAGGATCCTCACTGCCCAGCAACTCTGGCATAATTCCTTTACTTCAGCAACAGAGTAACGATTTAGTTCCAGTGTCCTTCCTGAGATAAATGGAAGGCTGGCCACCCTACCAGTTTTTCAAATCAACATCATGTAACATTAGTCTCAGAAGGACAGAAAACAAACAAATTACTTTAGTCGCAGAGGGCAGAGATATGACAAACAAAAAAAAATCCCATCGGATTGATAACAGAAAATGCTGATAAGCCACTACCATTTACAGTGAGCATTTAGATTTACTTTTCCCAATGCAGGAGAGAATTTGGTTGCCTGTTTTAACCATATCAGATCTTTCAGATCTTGATAAGTCCATAATTTTAAACAATCACAAAACAAGAAAAGTTTCAATGTGTTGAAGTTTGGACAGACTTTTCAGTATCCACCAAAGGCGGAACGGCAACAAGAGCAGTTTGATTCTCGCTGACTTTCGTGTAGGATTAATGCGTGTGATTCAGAATTATCACAGTATTTTAATCATTTCCCAAAAGACATACCTGAAATTGTAGCTGGCTGTTTTGTAATACTGTCATCTTATCGTAAAGGTCTTATGTGGAATTGTTCCAAACAATAAAAGAAGAAAAAACCCAACATTTTGGGTTGGGGCTTGCATAATTAAAGTACTCTGGGCAAAGCACAACTTTCAGGTGACATCCAGGAGGCACCAGGGCACAAAGCCCTAAGTCTGTCGTGCTCTCTGAGGGTATGGGACATTATAGGATCAGCGACGACTGACAAAGGTGATCTCAGGCTTCTTATAGCAACATAGCCTTTTGTTTTCTCTTGTATACTGAAGACTACTCACTAAAAGATTTTTTTCTATTCTGGGCCAAGATCAATGCATAAAATTCTGCAATCTTTAGAAAGTTACAATTATCTATAAATGAGATATTAAATTGTTCTGAACATTTAAATGTGAGTATCTGAAATTGTTCATGCCAGAATGAAGTGCCACTTTTCATTATGTTTTTAGTTAAAAGAACATTCAATTCAACTTTTTCCCCACTGCTGTAATATTCACAATCTTAAAAGGTAGAAATTGACAAACAGTAAAAACATTTAGCTGTAACATTTTCAAGAAAAACAACACATTTACTTTTTCTGCTTGTAATTGATCTAGGTAACAGTTGAGAAGGTACATTTTCTCTTTTAGTGTCTGTAATGCTTTGGGAGTCAAGCCAAGCTGTGTACTCTCCAGGTAATTGCTTCCCATGCTTATATTGTCTGTTTCATGATTCTAAGTCTAACTTTTTTTCTTAGATTTTCTAGCTATACATTTTAAATGTCATCATTACCAAAATGTCCAGGTCTTCCTATGATCTGAATAAATTTTTTAAATTATAAGCTGTGGCTGATTTCTCATCTGATTTTGACAGTGGACCTGAAGAGTAAGAAAGCGCTTAGTGTGTACTCATGTTATAAAGCAGCAGGAGAATCTGGGGACAAGGAGAAATCCTATTATTCGGAGGTGTTTCAGTTTATGGACCTAAACCTTTGTGGGCAGCTTTTACTAAAAATAAATCTTCAATGCACACATTAGGGAAGGTCAAACCAACAACTCCTGCAGCGCCCACCTAACACCACACATGCAGTCCGAGGTGCAGAGAAGGGAGGCAGCAGCCACGAGGACCCTGAAAGGTTTCTGATTACAAATTTTTAGACAACTGGTTCAGGGGCCACTGGTTATGTTAACAACTTATTTTGACTGGCCCAAATCAGTCTCCAGCATTATATGCACCCTCCATTTGCATGTTAAGAGACAGGAAAAGCTCAGTAAGGCAACTATCAGATGCTCCTGAAAAATAAGAAACCAGAAGTCTGGCAGATTATTAGACCTCGTAGACACAGGCATAAAGACAGAAAATCACTTGAAGTTCTTCAAAGGATTGCCCAAGAACTTCCTAGAAGCCAGGCTTCCCAGAAAAGTTAGGATTTTCACAAAAGCATTTGTCTTTTACATCTGGAATTACTATTTAGGCCCCACTCAGTGCCTGGGAAGTCTGAAGGCTAGATCATTGTCACCACTCCGTTTTAGAAAGCTGAATAAATAGCCAGGTATGCAATGAATTATTTTCTCAAGGCATAAGGAGTGGGTACTTAAAACTCTTACACCTCACCACATCCTTTCTTTAGTATAACCAATAACTTATTAATGCCTTCAGCACTCATAAGTGTAATGCAGTTATTCAGGACACATGCCAGTGTAATCCTAATAGTGCACACTGAAGAAACTATGGTGCACGAAGTATTTCAAATCTTTTACATTGAAATATTATTTATACACATCTAAAAATATTTACTTGTATACAGACATTTATGTTCTATACAATTAAAAAAATAATCTATTATTGTCTTGATACAGCCTGTAGAAATGAAGCCTTCCACAATACCTTAGTTTTTGTGTTGGTAGAAGTTTGCATTTCACACAGAGAGACCACATCAATTCCTTGCCTTCTTCTCTGAAGCAGTTATTGCTAGGAATTCGTTTGCAAAGTATTTGAACACAGTAAATAACTCAAGCAGGCTCTTGTCAACATGCATTAACACCTTTTACTGCTTCATTTATAAGAAGTATTTTTCCTCTCTCCCTCCACAGCATTTGTATTGAAGTTCATTGTTCTACAAGTTGTATTGATGTTGGTGTGCAAAGTTCAGCCTTAGCAAAGCTGCTTATCTGCATACTGCAATACTCTAAGTAGCTGCCTATTGATTTTTGCTTCACCTTTAAAACCAGCTTCTTCCAATATTTTTCTTAAACACCCTGTGTAAAGGACTGGAAGATAGTACATAGACACACAGTTTTTCAAAGAAACTTGCCAAATCTTAGGACTAGTTAACTCTCCATTAAAAGAAATGCATTCCTTTATGTTTCATAAAGAATATAAAAGAAATTCAATATCTTAAATGAAATCCCCTTTATTAATTAAAGAAGTAAAAATTCTGGAGGACATTGTGAATTAATATATCATGTTCTAATCAATATCACTTAAAAATAGTTGATTTTTTTTCTCATTTAAGGAACTTGTAGAAGTACAGTAGCCTTATTACAATTTCTGGACATAAGCATTTTAAAAGGCACATATTAGAACCATTCAATTATGAAGACAGACAGCAGTATTTTTAGCAAGACCTTTCTATCAAGCCGTTTAAGATATATTACACATACGTGCCCAGAGTCCTGTCATATATCTTGAGCATGGACCATATGTCTGTAAGAATGCTGTAGTTTCATGACAATTTCTCAAATTCTATTCATGGGTTTAATATTTTCCCCATTTTTAAAAGATATCAGCTATTTTGGCCTTCAGAGTCCCGCCATTTTTTTAAAAAGTTAATTTTTAAAAATGGCAGCATGACTCTTAGCAGACAGAAATCTTTAGAGTTATGCTTTCTTTAATGCTCCTCTCAATACTGATCCAAGAGAGATGAACATTCAGACAGAAGAACTCCAGCTTTTATGCCTTCTAATAATTCTATAGGCAGGTATTTCTCCAACACACCACATTAACCTACTATCTTCTTTCAGTTATCAGACAACTGCTCCTGATTTGGTATCTTACAGTGCATTTCTGACCTTCTGGTAGACCAGACAAGTTTTTACATTGCAAGATACCTTCTGTATTTGGTTACTTTCTGAAAGCTTTGAGTTTGTCTGCTTTTTTGTATTGATAGACTACACAGACTGCTATAATTCTAATCTTGAGCACCACAAGGTGACTTGCTCTGTCTGAAAAAAGAACAGTGGTGAACATTACATGCATTTTTTTTCCATCAGCAGTGGGCAAAATTCAGGTCCTTATTCTGGTGACTTCATGATTCAGTTGTGATTTGTCTTTTAGCTAGTTTCCCAGTTCCATGCATGCTTTTGGAAAAACAAACAAAGAAACAAACCAAACAAAAAACCCACACAAACAAAACAAGGAAAAACTGTACAAATTGTTTGTAATAAAATCCAAACCTGCTGACAGGTTTTACTATCAAACCTACATTTGGGCTCTTTAAAATCTTTCTCCATGATCCCAGGCTGAGTGACTGTGAGCAGATTTATTAATTTGGGTGGAAATGATGCTGAACTCAAAGGTTTTGTATCATTTAATGTGAAACCAGGCAAATCTTAGCAATTTTGGATGACTTTTATTCTGTAGTCTTCGAAAGATTCAACCACAAAAGTCAAAGGAAGGCCAGGGAAAGTAAAGAAAGATGAAGACTGCATGGATCACTAGAAATGAAGTGCGTTTTTTGCCTTTCCTTTGAAAAACAAGTACAGGGATTTATACAGCTGGAATGCTCAAGAGTTACCAATAATGTATAGTTTGCAATTTTCATAGCATTTGCTCTAGACTTTGGTTAAAGGGCATTATTGCTTGTGGTCTCCTGTTCATCTACTTCAAATGACCAAAATCGTTAGTGCAGGCTTCTGTTATCCCTGTGCTGCACAGTCTCCTTTTGCTTAAGTACTGAATGCATACAGCCTAGGCAAGTGCACAGAAACATATTACTATTTCAGATGGGTACAGAGCGTTAAAGCTGTACTTTTCTCAGGGAAGACGATAGCCCCTTCACTGCTGACGTATAACCAGCCATGGAATTAAAATGTATGGCACAGGAGATGAGATTTTTGAGCACAGAAAGAAAATGGAGTGATCAGACAGCGCAGGGGCAAACACTGAAGAGAAAGCTACGGGGCATAAAACGCAGGAGGAGTAGGAAGACCATGATAAACACTGTGGCAGGAAAATTCTGGTAGTAGAAAAAGGAATCTAACCCAGGTGCTGAGAATGACCACAAATGATGATTCGGAAGAGATAAGCACTGCTAGAAAAGGCGAACTAGAGGGCTCAAGTAGTAATCCACAAGAACCTTTTCTTCAACATGTACTTCGGAGGAGGGCGGCAAGCAGTTGCATAGTATGCACACATTGCATCGTTTACGTCAACTTAGAAGATCTTACTGTGACCAAGGTCTTAATGTGCCACCTAATTAGATGCTGGCACTCATGAATGAGCAGCAGTTTCAAATATTTTCTGATTCTCAGTAATATTCACTGCAGTAATTCTAGATATTTTTCTTAGCTATGTATATGTGTAGTCTTCTGCTGGAATAGCTACACTAATATTCTGGTTTGAAATGGAAGCAATTTATTATTCCTTCCCCATCAAACAGTAAGTAATGAGCCCTATAGAGAAATCTTTGAAGGAGTTTTTCTCTGTAAGCTCCTCCAGTGGTTTAGTATAAAAAAATTGGAATCTGTAAATGTGTCTAACAGAGAACATTTTGCTTTGTCCACAAGAAGTCTCATGCCCATTTTGAACTGCATAAATAATATTTAGCCACTTTCTCTTCTGCTGGCGAGGGGCAATAATGTATTTCACACCATTACTTCATCAACCAAGTCATGTCCAGTTTGATGAAGACATCTCAGATTACTACCATCGCTAGTAGTAAAAGCACAGGAATAACAAAGTAATAATAATATGAAGTTCATTAGAGACTAAAGGATAGTATTGAGGCTCTTTTTAAAGGTTGATTTGTTAAACCGCTGATGGATTAGCTTGACGTCTGTGAACAATATGCTCTCGTAAGTCCGTATATGTTTCTCTAGTTAAAAAGTGGATATGAACATTCCAATTTCAACAGGAGGGGATAATTTTTTGTTAGCTTCTTAGTAATGTTGAGAGAATTCATATGGAGATCAGACTTCTGATTCAGAAGCATTTCATTTTCACTTCCTAGGCAAACCACAGTTTGGTCCGGAATTGATGTGGGTGTTGCTCGTTTTCAACTTTAACATCAGCAGGAATAAGACAAAACTGAAAAAAGACTAAACACAGCCCTGAAGGAATCTGCCAAATATGATATGATCAGAAAAATCAACCCCCATTCAACACTAATAGATGCGTTTTCTAGCTAAACATAACGTTTTCTAGTATATTTCCTCATAACTATCAACTTGCATGTTGCTTTGGATTTGAAAGCACTTACAAATCTATTTTTGACAAGAATGAACCCTTGACTTCACATGCACTCAGCTAGGGTAGCCAAAATGATCCCCTCAGGGAGAAGAACCAGGAGATAGGTCCACAACAAGCAATAGCTAGTGTAGAAACCACAGAAAACAGTGAGAGAAGAAGGAAGGCATCAGCATCCAAACCAAGCTGTAAGTGTTCTTGTTGGATAATCGAAAGGTGAATTGCTCAAAAAGAACAGCAGTTAATCTATACAGTAGTGACAGGGAACCAACTTTGGTTCTATTGCAACATAAGAATTACAAAAAACTCTTTTTGCGGGGAAATTTTACTCAAACCAGATAAACAAACTACGCTGATGTAGAAATCAAATCTTATTTCATTGTGGCACAAATACATATATTTAGCTGTAGATATTAGGTAAAAATTATTTAGAAATGGGTGTTATTACAAAAATAGACCTTCTGTGTAATTTAATCTTTGCTCATGATCCTGTACTACTGAACAGTATATGGTGTTTTCCCCTCCCATCTCCATATTTTGATTCTGAAGTTAATAAACTACCAAAAAGTCTAAGTGAGCCTGTATCTCAATGATATTTTCAACTTCTCATTACCCAAGTTGCTTTTGAAATTAAGATAGTTCCTATGCTTATTTGTCTAAATTTTTTCCAAACTGCTGTGTGAATACTCCTTTTATGGTTATCTAACACATTAAATTATGGAGTTTTGCTTCATTTTTGTTTTTTCGAATGTGGCCTGGAATTCCAGGATCACAATAATAGCCTAGTCTGTGTAATAACTTTTTTCCCATTGTATTGATTTTATTCAATATTGTAAAAATTAGAACAGCCAACAGTACAGAACGTTGAAGCTTTTCAGGTAAAGCACATATATTTTTAACAGAGCTTTTATTTTTGCTACTAGTGGAAAACCTTTTATTTCTGTGGTCTCACTCCACAGAAACAGGCTATGTTTTTAGTAAATATTCATTCATGGGATAGTAAAAGAAGAAAATACAGTTCAGAAGATTTAATGTTTTTCAGAACTATGAAGAACACAGCAAGACAAATGAAAATGAAACACAGAAAATATTTCCACCATCTCTGGCTTCATAAAGCATAGTCCATTATTCAGGGACACACAGAAGATTCTGAAATCACTTCTATATACACATTGTAATAAATGTTTGGTCTTTTTTGACTGCTTGCATTCTCTCTTCCACTGAAAATAATTGTTTTTATTTCCTCATAAATGAGAACCACCAAATTTTTATGGCTCCTAACTGTAGCATGATCAACACTGCAAAGTAAGCATTACAAATGTAGATATTTTACATTGACTTACTTAAACTGTGCTCGGTCTTTTACTGGGGTTTACTCAACATAACCCTTGCCTCCATTTTAAGCAAGCCCTGGAGAAACATTAAGAGAAAAAAATTTGAAACTGTGACTTCCTCTGGATTCTCAGAGTTATGCCCACCCAGCCAAGAAGCATAATTAAACATTTTTCTCTTGCACTCTTTGTCACATGCACACACATATATATATTAGAATATATTAAATTTGCAATACTTCTGTTCTATTAACTTGCCTTATCTATTTCATATGAAGGTTTTCATCACAGGAATCATGACTTCCTATGTCTGCATACAGCTGCTACCAAAAACCAGGCCCTAATTTTCTTGTTTTGGCATTATATATTACCATAATGCAAGTTGACTATTATTATTGAAACCATCACCAGGAAAGCTTCTTATTTTTGCAAGTAGCATGATACCGAATCACAAGACAAGTGTGGATTTGTATTACTACCAATTTTGTCTGTTAGTACCTATAGATTTCATTGCTCCACACAAACAAAATAAAAGAGGGTGGTCTGTGTAATTTCAATATTATATCCAAGAAGGGTATTCAAGAAGCATATTCTTAAAATTGTTAACACCCCACGTAACAATTTGACCACAGATGCATCAATAGTTCTACATGAAACATTGTGCAGATTCAAGTCACTAGGGACACATCAATACGATAGGTTTCTTTTGGTGGAGACAATATATGGCTGTTTCAACTCTAGCATCACACCACAAGATTGAAGTTGCCAGTTCTGCTCCATGGCAGCACTGGTAGTTAGCAGGTTTAGGTCCAATCAGTTCTTTCAAACTCCCTCTTGGCTGCAGCTTGAAAAGAACGAGGGAGGACACAGTGAGGCAGAGGATACTTAAAATAAATCTTGGCTGATGCAGTGGCTGAGGAAAGAGTTACACCACTTTATCACGTACCCTTTGTACAATGTTAAATCTAAATTAATTAAATAAATCTGTTGATGAAATCACCCTATAAATGTGACAGCACATCATAATTCACTGCAGCTGCAAGAGCAGGGAGCAGATGGAAGACGCTGGATTTTTCTTTGAGCTCAAGTGCCATTTTGCTGGTCCTATTCTATTTCTTTTAAGATTACTACAAGTGCATGTGTACAAAGGGCCTGATTCTGCAGCTGCTTCTTGCACAGTACTTCACTGTGAGGAAACTTTCCATGAAAACAAAGCAGCTGCAGAACTGTACCTTTCACATTTCGTTCATTCATAGGAGGAAAATCCTGGCCTGTATTACACTGGTTGAAGTGAGGACAAAAATTGGCTTTAAGTTTAATTGTAGTCCATTAACAAGTGAAATGATCCTCCCATTATGCACTGTACATTAAACAGAGTTCTTTTAACAAGGGTAATTGTTTCCTCTGAAGTTCAAGCTCCAGTACCAATAAGCAATGTGCATTTGGCTCAGAGCAGGCAGCACCTCAAACAGAGCACTACGTGCTTGAGGCTAGCTAGAACAGAAACTTCTTATTCACCTTTACACCACGCAAAGCAAACAAGGAGGAAGAGAAAAGATTAAATTAAGAGAATTTTGAGTAGTCAATATGCCCCAAATGAAAGTGGGAGTGACTTGGGAACTGTTTCAGGAACAATTTGTAGCTGTGCGCAAGGTGGGGCTGCCAGCCAGGCTCCCAGGAGCAGGATGGCCACCGTGGCCAGGAGCCAGCACAAGCGCTTCCACCGCAGCCGGGGCTGCACACTGCTGGCGGGGGCGCTGGGAGCTTGATGGAAACTGCCATAGCTGCTTCACTCCGCACTTTATTCTTTAGGCCATGACGCAGCGATGTGGGAGAACAGGAGGGTGAGAGGCAACTCTTGGTCTCTATTTTCATCTTCAGATTCCAGGGAAAAAAAATGGCAGAATGCAGAGAGATGTGTATTATCCCTATCAGAGGAAGCCAGTGTCCTGCTGCTCCCTGTCCTAGGGAGGGACAGTAATGCTTAAGCATCAAATCAGGTTGATTTGCAGCAACTTGTAGTCTCATACAGAAGTGTACCAAAGGCAATACAAATCCTTCCATATGCTCTGCTGGATTTAAGTTTTTTTTTTTCAGTTCTCTCTGAAAATTACCATCAAGCTCTGATGAGTAGCAAAGGTAATCTCCAAAACATGAATCAGATGGGAAAGAAAGACCAGGGAATCTGGAAAATGCCTGTATCTAGGTACCATGCTCTAACAGATGGAAATGATTCCTGTAGAGTACAGGCTAAGTCCCCTAGAAGGCTGGGACTCATCTCCCCTTCTCTCTAAAACCTGGCCTCGGAAATGAGGATAAATAGTGGTAACACATTGAACATTCTCAGGAGTATCTGCCCAAACACTAACTACTAAAGACAATAAAAGGCATAGAAAACCACCCTTATTTTTCTGAGAGTGCTGCTTGGTGGTGGTAGTGTGCATGGACAATAATAACGACCAAGCTGTGGGAGGAGAGATGGGCATGGACATGATAACTACGCTGTGCCTCCCAGCTTCCCAGTCTGCATCCTCATGGTTTATAGGCAGCAACATGTGAAGACAGGTAATGCATCTATCCTGAGACAAACAATAATAATGATCAGAGTCAGGCTTAAAATTTAAGAGTTTCCACAAGCCAGTCTAATAGAACAGGGTCAGTACAGAACTGAAAATATTACACGATGTTACTCTACCTTCACATTTCATCATCTACCATACTTTTAAACTTGATTTTGAAAGTTTAAGGATTCTGTACACCATTATGCCTGCCACTCATTAGCTTATCATTCTTTCTTCCTACTCTATTATTTGTTAGGCATATTTGAAAGCTTAGACTTATAAAACCAATTCTTAAGCACTTAAAGATCAAGAGTGCATTTTAATTGACACTAACATTACAACCTCAGATCCAGAACATTTGCTTTAATGTTAATTTTCAAATCTCAAACTTACTGGATAATTGCAGCCTATTTATATTGGAAGTTGAATAGTTACTTAGTTTCTCTTTAATTGTGGTAGTCAGCAGCCTGTTTGTCAAGATCACCATAGCACATTCAAGAGAAAGTGAAACTGCTTTACAAAACCGTGTTATGAGGTCTAGATAAAAGACCTTAACGATTGCTTCTATTATATTAGAGAATTCTAAAGTTTACCAGTTTCAGGAAAATACAATAAAAATTTTCCTATCCAGTATTTTTTTTCTTTTTTATGGTGGGGGGGAGGTGTGGGGACTATTGCTAGTTTTTATTTGCATAAATAGCCTGAAAATATGAAGGGGTTGTGATTGAAATGGTTGATACCGACCTGTTGAAATTACATATTTTCATGTTCTGAGAATGGTTACAATCATTTTGAAATTAAACCTTTTGGGTGGGATACAACTAAGGGAAGAGGACAAATGTTCTGTAATTAGATAATGAACAGAAACTAACCTGCAAATGAGAAAGCACGTAAGGACCAAAAAGGTGACTAATTTACTGAAGAGGTAAAACGAGGGGGGTTTTTTGTTGCTGTTGGATTGGTTTGGGGGTTCTTTTTAGCCTCACCCTCTCCTCACACGCACCCCACCCCGCCTCTGCTATTATTCTTTATTTTTAAATGTCAATTAAAGTAAGCTCTTTTCTGGTATGGGAAAAAAAACATCTTTCTGAAAATGACCTTATTCTTCGTAGAAACATATAGTATTCAAGTAGGCTAAATGTGGTTCTCAGTGCATTATGCTCTTAGTAGGTAGGTCACAATTTGGTTAAAAATTAAATATTTAAATACAGAGCAAACTCCTGATCTTGCCTTCCTAAACTGAAACTTGGGATCACATCCCTGGGACAAACTGAATTACTCTAGAGGTACAATATGGTATAGCTCAGCTAGTGCTGATATTGTTATTAATTGTTATCTTTCTGACTTGGGTGAGTACTGTGTGGATATGCCAACAATGCACACACATTCAAAACAATGCAAAGTTAGCAGCTGACCTATCTATGTGCCAAGCCATTGATTTGCAGGGTCAGAAGTAGAGATCACAATAATAAAAACAAAAACAACAATTAAAATAATACCACAAAAACTTAATAACGTTGTCACCTTCAAGAAAAAAAACAGGAAAAATGGATCTGCTTCTATTAGAGCAAAGTCCAAATAGCCTAATTTAGGTATGAGTTCAAGACTAGTCATCAAAAAGCACCAGTGAAAGAACAGGGGGATTCAGATTTGACTGTGTTATATTAATCTCTAAATTACTTAGTTACTGTTAACAACTGTTAACAACAAGTTTTGCACAGCAACAAGATTTTCCCACATAGATTTATCACAAAAAAACAAACCAAACCAAACAAAAAAGTGATGGCCAGCTGTGACTGTGGTATCCTGGGAGCAGTCGCTCATTTTTAACATAATAATACATCCATTGATGACAGCAGATTTCAGAAATGGATAAACTACCTTGAGAACTGGGGGGATAAATTCCCTTATCATATTTCAGTGGTGATTTTATGCAAGTATAGTAGGCGATACGAGATCTGTCCCTCTAAACCTTTCAGTTGCTTGTCCTGCCATTGTGACAGATGGCAATCAGAGAGCACTGTCTTTATTTTACAACAGTGCTGAAAAAATAACTGATGTGAACTGGTAAATCTTGTGCAGAACTTTTGTTCAAGAGCTGTCCTCCTACTCTGATGTAGGAAAGCTTTATAGTAGGCTTCCTTAATGATCTATAATATTGATTTTAGGTTTTTTAAAATACTGAATCCAACAGTTTCAAATTAAGCAAAGAACACTGCACCTGATTTGTGAACTGTCTTAATATGAATAGCTAGAAATATCTCTATCAGTCTATTTATATAAACTCTAAGCTTTACACAATACAGCTTGAACTCTTTCTCGCATATCATTGCTAGAAATGCTAACTATCTTATTAACATTACACACGTCTACTCATCATTATGACAGAAAAACAACATGATCATATTTACAGCAAGAGTCACAGCTGTGGGTGTCTCTTACAAAATGAAATTAGTTTTGATTTTGTGTCATGACAATGTTCATTAATGACACGTACTCTAAAAGGGCGAGATCGCACAGACCCATGAATCATCGCAACAACAAAAAATGAGTATCTTAGTGAGGGTCCCCCATGCCTCTCTCCTCTATCTGACTTCTCACATATATTAGATGCTCTTCATGTAAAACTGCTGGAACCTGACTCTCTCTGCCCTTCAAGGAGGAACCCCATGGGATACAAGGATGATACAATAAATACATATATTAAACCACCAACAAAGGCTCAACAGGCCCCATTAACCACCTGAATAGAAGTGTTATTCAGATAGATAATATGATAAAACACACACACAAGAAAGCTGCACATGTTCCTGTGCTGCCTCTTTGTTTTACTATTAAAAACCAGCAAACTCTGAGAAAATCCTTAGCTGAATTTACAACACAAGTTTAAAATGCTTTGTCTTGGAGAAACAATGTCAACATTTTCTAGAGAAGCTTACATCTGAAAGTAAAGTTACCCAAGTTATAAGATATTTGAGGCAAGGAGCAGTTTTGCTCTGCATCTGCAAAATGTCTGATAATTCTTGGGAAGTGGATAGATAATAAAAATTACTGTGATTTCTTAACTTGTCAAGCAAAATCTGTACATTTTAAAATCCAGTCAAATCTACTTATTTGTAATAACAAAAATTACATCATTTATAAAAAGCATAAATTACTACGTGAACCAGCAATACTGTAAACACAGAGATAATAATAAAACTAATCTGTATGGGAGCACTGAAGGCTACAGGCTAGCCATGTGAACAAATAAGTTTCAGCTTAGCTACATATAAAAAAAAAAGTTAGAAGATAGAGTTTAAATAAAATAATTATAAGGAACTCCTTTGGTATCTAGTTGATTTTCTATCAAGATTATAACTGCATTAGATCGATGTGGAACCACAACCCTTCTCTCTCCATGTGTAAAATAGTACAATTGATACCCAGTGTGAGGAAGGAAACATCACTACTTTCCTCATCAAAGGGTCTTTCTCCTTTTCTTAATTTAACATACATTAAAACAGAAGTTCAGTAGTTGAATGAATGAGTATATTTAAAGGATATTTTCTTGACTTTCTTCTTAACACCTTTTTTTTCATTAAAAAAAAAATCCTTACTTTTAATGAAACAGCAATATTTGCTTTTCAGACCAAACTTTAGACACAAACCGCATTGGCCCAATGCTTGAGAAACTGGTTTTAGTGTGCCCTGGATAAGCACTAAGGGAAAAATGTGACATTAGGTCATAATTTTCTATTTTTTTGTAGTTAATTACTTTGCTGCTGGGAATATAGAATATTTACAAGCCTAACAGTTTAAAAACACTTGCCCTCAGCAATAAGAAGTAGGGAAGCTCATAAGAGATGGTAGGAGAAGCCACATGTGCTTATAATCTGATTCACTCTTTAATTCTTCCCAAAACAACCTCACAGTTTATTAGTTTCCTTTTACATTGGCAAACTATATAAACCATGAAGTTAGAACTCTAGTTTGTTTCTCATTGTCTCAGAGACAAGTGGAAGGTCTTTAACTGTTCTTTATTCTCAAATATGTGTATTTAGTCTCAAATCCTACGGGAATGATCTGTCTCTTCAGTGAGCTTCACAGAAAATCTTAAATTTTAAATATGCAGTGTAATTACCATAACTGACACTAAACATGTAGTAAAGCTGTTTTATTTCCCATGAGAGACAGATGCACTAAACAGTAGTTTGTGAAATGTATGTACATATCTATACACATAGAAGCATCTAGTTCTAAATTACATGTAGCTGAAAAAAGAAAACTTATGGTTAAGATTCATTACTTCAGTTTTATGCTGAAAAATAACCAAAATGCTGAACTTCATTTTCTAGATGGCTATGGTAGAAGACAAGCATGTAGTACAAAAGATAACCTCTCAAACTCGAAGAGGATTGCAAAAACATAAAAATGCAGTCAGTGTCTGACCAGCCATCACTTGCTCCTCCATAGGTAGAGAAGAGACTGCAGTATCACAATTTCTGAATGGCTAACGTTCACTTCATACCTAATAAGACAAAAAGCTTCCTGCAAGAGGTAATTGCCACAGCTCAGTGGGATTGGATGTGCTGAAAGGTTGTGCTGTGCCAGCCCAGCCACCTTATTTCATATATTTTTTTGGCAAATGAGACAGAAAAATCCATTCAGAGAGTGAGAAACTGCTTCAAGCAGACATGCTGCAGGCTCCAACAAACTTTGCAGAGCCCTTAGGAAACATTGTGTAGGAAACATAGTACTGGTGTGGTAATAACTTTTTGAAAAGAGGCAAAAATGACAGAAGAGGAATCTATGACAGTCTCTGGGCTGGTTCGCAAACAAGCTAGTCAGAAATAATTCTACTGAAGTTAACTGATATTTATAAGGATAATATGAAAGTAAATGGGAAGAGCATTAGACTTCTAAAGATGCAGTTACATGTTCATTTATCTTAGTGACAATACACATTAAATAGGTCTCAGCACTCTTTCTTGTCCTGCCAAGTGCTTATTCCTACCATCCAGAGCTATAATGCAAAATACTTTCTAGTGCTGGCTTCTGAAAAGCATTTATGTAAACAACTGTGTGCGTGTATTTGCTTAAACATATAGCTACATGCCAGGAAAGAAAACTGGCCTACTAAAGTGATATTTAAAAGAGAAACTACAATCTTGACCAGTAGGAAAAAATAAAAATAATTTAAAAAAAGAATGAACCAACCAAACACAAAATACTTTCCAACAAAAATAAAAAGAATATTTTCTATTGAACAATGGTTAAGGGTAGTTTTTTGGAAGATAATCTAAAAATATGTGGCTAGCTTCCTCTGACAGGCTACATTTTCAATTTCACACATTATGTGAGCTTGTGAATCAATGGCTCAGAAATGTTCCTGTTCACTCTAGTCAATTGTGCCCTGCAGCCTTGTTATGCTATGGCTGGGCAGGCACCCAATTCCCAGCTGCCACCTCCCTGACAGATGTTATTTCCAGGGATGTTGAAAGTTTCTAAAGAAAATGCCAAATTAAGAGCACTTGGTAGCAGCCATCTCGATCAAACAAGTTTGACAGAAGGAAACAGAGACCAAAGTGATCCAGTGGTCAATTCAGAACCAGGAAAGCACGTTAGAGAAGAGAGAAATGCTTTCCCGGCAGCCGAGGCAGGTGCAGGCATCCTACAGAGCCCAGGAGCTACGAGTCGTACAACGGGAGCAGGTCCTCAGCCCTCCTCAGAGCCAGGGATCCCTCCCCACTCCAAGCACTATCCAAAAGGGAGAGGGTCTCCAGGGGAAACTACAACTTCTTTCTCGTTCCAGATAGCTGTGCCAAAGCGTGAAGCCTTCAGCCTGCGGCCCTGAAAGCAAATGAGCTTTCGAGCTAAAAGGCTAGTACTTGTAACCTGTGTGACATAATCCGGGCAGGTGGACCCTTGTCACTGATATTTCAGTGCCTTATACTATTGTGCTTGAATCGCTGATGAATAAAGGCAGTATGGATAAGGTGTAAACTCTGCTGAAATAAGTAACCACTAACTCGTGTAAAGAACCAAGCAAAACTTAATCCTATGCCTGTAACTTAAACTGCACTCATGGGCCAAACAGGTTTAGGATTATTTTTCCCTTTTGTTCAATTCACCATCAATTAGATTTTGACTTTAAAGTAACCGAGATTTGTATGTCTATTGACTGACGTGTGACTGATTTTATTTTTTTTTTAATTGATACATCATTTTTTTAGGTGTCCTTTCACTAAATGAAAGACACCGTGATCACTTTCCTTCTTACGAATCATGTCAAGTTCAGGACGAAAAGCTTTCCAGGAGTTCATCTCCTCTGTGACACCACTGAGAGAAGGAAAAGCAATTTTCCAAAAGAAGAGACGGAGCAAAATCTCTAGCACGGAAGTGCCTGGAAGCATAGAGTCACGATGGATTGCATACCGAGGGGGAGCTGCACTTCATAATTTCAAATCCAGAGTCAGAAGTCCGTACTCTGAAACACTTTCTCTCTGATACCACTGTAAACCTTACTGCATTAAGCGAATCTATCAAACAGACGGTCACTGGCAAGTCACTTCAAACACTATATAAAAATGCAGCAGAGAGGTCCTGAATGGTGGCAGCAGAGACAACATAACAGCTGGTTTTGGAGACACAACCAGAATTATCGGCTCTTTAAAACTTCTTTCAGACTCTGCCCAGCTCTTTATAAAGACACACCATGTCTGCAAGTTGTGTCTCTTTTTCCGCTGGGGTGACTGCTATGTTTGCCAGCTTGCAAAAGACGCAGAGAAATTGATTTTAGTTTCGTGCTTAATGGCTGTGACGCAAGTGGCACCTGCACACCGCTGGGCGAGCTCCCCCAGCACTGACCTCTGCCACGGCACTCACGGCTCTAAATGGATCTCGGCAACCTACTGTTTTGTGGAACGGATTATTAGATGATTGCTATGGAAATACAGGACACTAGCAGAATACCAGCATAATAAAGTATAAGCCAATAAACACAGCAGTTGCTTGTTGAAATATTTCCAGTCAGGCAACTATACAGCAATACAAACAAAACAAAACATAGACAGTCTCTACCGCCTTTTAAGTATTAAGCCTTTGAATTTTCTGGAAAATTACATTAGGGTTTTTGGTTGAGTTGGGGTTTTTTTTGTATGGTTGGGGTTTTTTCCTAGAAAATTGCCAGCTTGCTTCTTCCCCCACACCCCCCAGGCTCATAGCTCTTATTTCTCCCTGACAGTCTACTAACTGAAAATCAAACAATCAGTGTTGATTGAGTTTGTAAAAATGGAGTTCCTCATCTGCTAGTCAATATTTTTGTTGAATTGCAACACTATAAATTTTCTTGGCCATTTGCTTTATTCCCCTTTCCATATGAAGTAACCCTTCCCAACTAATAGTTAGGAATGTAACCTATTCACACATTAAATTGATCTATTACCCAAATCCCCAGCGTGCTGTTTTCTGTAATAGATGTTTAAGTACCATACTTTATATGCACACACAAATGCACATGAATGGATAAATCACCAAAATCTTTTTGAGATTCATCCCATTGAAACTACACGTATGCCTTAATCCCTCCTAAAATATTGATCTTTAATTAACCTGAGCCACTAATGAACGTACAAATCTGCATTTAAATTGCTTTCTTCCAAAATAAGAATGCTCTTAAAATTGCATCAACATCTCAAAGACCAGAAGAAAAACTTCAGGAGCAAAGGAGCGAATGAATATTCATGTATCATAGCAACTGTTTTTCTTATTAGTACGCGTTACATTATTGTCTATATGCTGCTTGCAGTATTTTTATGTTTATGATGCAGAATTAAACTTTATAAAACTTCACCCACCTTGCTATTGTTGCATTCAGCTGTGACATGAACGGGAATGCTACAGAACTGACTGTGTTGCTATTTTCCCAGAAATGTGCATCACATGAGGTACTAAAACTTTAACTGCTCTCCCTGCTCCTCCCTCCAGCATGTACATGAACTTCAGTCCACATTACTTATTGCCAAGCTTTCTTACAGACGCAGGATTCCAATTGTGCACACAGTAGCGTGTCTGCGCACTGTGAAGTGCATGACAGCTGATGACATACCTAGTCTTGATTACTGTGACAAGTACATCAACAGGCCACCACTTTTAGCACATGGTTAACTGAACAAAGATTGATTCACCAAATGTCTTTTGTCCTATGTTAAACCTACTTTTAAAAGGTGCTTATATTGCTGCCTTTATTGCCACACCTGCCCAATGCCATGACCTTTTTGTAACTGCATCAGTTAGGAAAAGTTGTATTACTTTTCTCTGGATGTGTTTTAAGATCTATATATTAAAAAAAAGAAAGTGATTTATTTTGCACAGCTACAATATGAACACCTTCTCACATTAAAAAAAACAAAAAAAAAAAGTAAATACTGCCTTTTGTGTTGTCTCCATTTGGTTCAGTCACCTGTACTGTATGTGCTTAGGAACTCCCTTGATGTAGGGCAAGGAGTCAATGGGATAAGCTGTTGCAGAAAACACTACCAGCCACCAGTGGCAAAACACTTTTTTTGATCTACAAGTGATGTGTTACTCTGCTAGGATATCACTACAGAGAAGACTCTCTGTTGTTATACTTATCAGAAACCCCATGGCTTTTCTCTAGCACAAAAGTCACCTCACATCCCATCAGCAGAGTGAAAGGGAGGAAGGAATCCAAGTATGTGCAACAATATTGAAATTAGGATTAAAAGGCTAAGGCCTGAGTGCGCTGGTACCCATCATCTCTTTAATTACGTGGAATATACTCATTCAGTCCTCACAGAGTCCCCCCAATATTTTGGGGGGATTTTGATAGCTTTTGATCTATTCTGGTGTGTACACAACAAACCAACAACTTCTCAGCTAAAATACACAGAACAGCATAAGGAATATATTAGAAATATGCAGAATAGTGTTTACATGGCTTAGAGAAAATCGTTACCAACTTCTACAGAGGATATGTTTAGTTTACCATTCCTAATTATTCTAGATTAGAGTACTGAGTGTTAAGATTAATATACACCAAACTAACTAAAACTTTCTAAATTACAGAGCACTATATCACATGAGAAAGTGCCGTATTTCATGTCTACGGAAGAACAAAATGCTCTAAAATACATACAACAGTAAAACTGCTATCACAGACCGCAATCCTTAACAAATGTCTGTAACACTTATGGTACCAGACTAAATGTAGGCATTAGAGAACAGAAATGTTTTATACCATGTAGAGAATTATTCTTAATTGAGAACTGAATAAAGCCTTTAAAACATTCAAAAAGAAGGAGGTGGCGGGAGGCACAGAATCAGGTACCTTCAAAGATATTGTGAAAAGTATTCACGTGCTTAACTATGCATACTATCTGTCTGCCTGACTTCAAAGTTTGTGAAGCTTATTATAGCCTCAGAAGAACTCATCAAATAATTATGTCTCAGATTAAGATATCTGGGTGAAAAGACACCCGATTCTCCTTCCAGCTCCTCCATTAACTTTTGTGTGATCATTGGCCTGTTATTGAAATGGGATTTGTAACAGAGCCTAAAGGAATTCCACAGGGAAATTCCACTGAAATTCTCTGATAAAAGGGCATCTCACTTCTTTACACTTCAAAAGTCTCAACTATAGTATTCCAGAGCATCAGTTTCACCATCTATGGAATAATTATTTCTTTGACTCAAAGGACGCCTGTGACAGCATTAATATTCAAAAATTACTTCAACTTTTTGTCCTAATAAGAGTATACTACAGTTGGATAAAAATGTACATGTATTTGAATACGTATTATTCTTAACTCCAATACATCTATTTCAGCATATACATAGAAATCTATTACAAAAGGTTATAATCTTCCTAGTACATTTCACTGGTGTCTAAAGGACTCCAGCCCATTAGGATATGGAGCTCACTTGTGCTAATGAAAACACCATGCCTCTCTCAACGGTTTATGTATTTACCATGGAAAAAGGCAGCAGAAATGCATAGACCAAGAAAGAGACACCAGAGAGGTGAAGCAGGTCAGTTTGCTCAGCTCACACAAATAGCAGCGTGCTTCAAATTGAAGAGCTGCCTGCGAAACGTGCATTAGTAGCGAAATACTCTCTCTACCCTTGTATGGTTCTGGGATGAACAACATAAAACTTTCATTGTTGTGCCCTCATATATGCACGTAGTACACACATTCCATGTAAATGAGAGCGAGGCACAACCAGACATACGAAAAAAATTTAAAAAATTTAAAAAAAACAACAACAACAAAAAACCCAAACAAACATGCTAAATTATGTGTTGAAAAGTTAGGAAACACCAGGACTGTTATGACTCATAACTCAGATTTGGCCCTGTGTAGAAATATATTGTGATCAAGTCTTTGAGTGTATGCTTTTTCCATACATTTTCTTCCACAAGACCTGCCTAATCTAGGCTGTGGGTATGTTAGATTGTACAGTCTCCTAGAAAGAAAGATAATGGAGGAACTTTGTGAAGAAAGAATTAAACGTACCTCAAAACATTTAGAGATTCTGCCTGTTTCAGTTCTAAAACTACTTTCCACTTTGCACTCCACAAATGTATACTGGCTACACATACGACTGGCATAGAAGTGAGCATAATAACATTTTGATATAATTACTTGCGCTTCAGTTTCCATTAGGGTAATGGTCACTTTGGTTTTATGCTTTTTAAACAGCCCTTATGTTAAAAGTATTACTGAAAACTGGAGGCTCCTTTAGAGTATGTATTGGAGAAAGTATGAGGCTCAAAACAGACAAAATAGCCTGTCAGAGTGAAAAACACAGAAACTGCATGTTTAAATGACAGCACGCACAAGTGTAGTTAGGAGACCAGAGTCAAGGAAGGCTTGGTTGGTCTGAGTTTATATGTCCATTGCTAAGAGGAATGTTTGGGTGACCAGTTATTATACATAAGTAAATGGGCTAAGGATTAGAATTATTTTTAAATGCAAAATATGGCCCCGGAGTCACATCAATTAAACTATAACAGAATTATTTGGAAAGATGCAGTACAGAGTGTGTTCTTGCTGGCCTCGCTGTTCAATATGACTTCCATACACAGCCAACAGAATTAGACTTCTCTCAATCGTCTCTGATTTTCATTGACTGCCAAAGAAAGGCTTCTGATTTATATATACAAACATGCACATGCATAAACGTGTTCAAATACCCACGTATCCATGTGCTTTGGAAAAACAGTGGAGGTAAGCCTTCTCTTGCTGTCATAAATTAGGACAGGCATAGAGATCTTGAATACTCCCGAGTCATGAATGTTTGAACTAGAACCACGTCATTGTCCTGGAAAGTACGTCTTATGGAAACTGCTGTTGCATGATTAACTAGTGTCTAAATCCCTGCAGGGAAGGAAAACAATTATTCTTAGGTGTATCACCATTACTGTATTTGTATTAATGGGAGGGAAGCAGAGGACCATCTGCAGAGCTTTCTGATAGGCAGCCACAATAAATAAATACCCCAACAATTTAAAGAAGTGCGTTTTTGTTGCTCTCTTGAAGTTTATGAAATCCCTGCTTTGGACACTGCAAGACATGAGGCCTAGAGAGTCCACGTACGGACTAATTCTGCTTTTGCTTTTAGCACTGCGTATGTAAAGCAGCAATACCAGTTTCACAAGGGGAAATCAGAACGATGAGACACGCAGAGCTTGGCGGCTATCAGGCAAACCCCAAAGGAGCAGAACAGATACTTACAGGATGAAAAGAAACTACCACGGAATGGGAAATGGCTGATTCATGTCCACTTCCACGAACACTTAGTTTACAAGTCGAAAGGAGCCAATGGAAACCATGGCGCAGAGCACTGGTCCTCAGTCTCTCTCTGCTGTGACCTGAAAATTCCATGACAGCTTCAGAGCTTTTTAAAGCACATAGTTCATACAAGTAGAAGACGAAGAACATTTCAACATAGTAGGTGGTCTGTTATTGACTCTGATGTATAACTGCTGCAAATCTGTTTGAAACACAGCTGCTTACTACTTATTTGTAAAGAAATATCTTATTAGTGAAGACAGAATGAAAAGAATGGATACAGATAGGCATGTAAGTTTAGCCTACATTGAGCTAGGTTGCTACAGTTTAAAACTTTATTTGATGTAGTCTAATTAGAAATATTGATTAAAATGAAGCCAGCTCACTGGAAGGATCATGGTAATAGGCTAATAATAACAATTGATTTTGCTTTGATAAATGAACCAAAATGCAAGCTGACGGTACTTAGATTTTGACCTATTTACGGCCCACATTCCCTTTTCTTCTTTGCTTTGTTGAATTTCTGAGATTTGTCTGGAATATTGTTAGAATGGCAAATCTGAAAAACACATAATTCACAGAAGGATCTGACAACAGCCGCTTCTGTGAGGGCCCATTTTGAAATGATAAGCTGTTGGGTTCCCCCCTCACTCCACTCCAGCTTTACTGAATTATATGTAGTGTGTGAGCAGCAGTAATAGTAATTAAAAATAATGAGGCCTGCTAGGTCTGCTAATTCTATTATCTTTATAGCATCAGGCTTCAAGCAACTCACCAGCAAAACAGCCCAGATGAGAAATCTCTTCAGTGGTTGTTTACAGTGCAACAGGATATTCTTTCCAGCCTGGAAAAAAAAAATTAGAAAACGAAATCAAAAGCAGACATTAGTAGACATAGTTCAGGAAAAAGCAAAGGTTAATTGGTTGATAATTGGCATAAAACTATTCAATTTTTATTTTTTCACACCACAATAAAATCCGGGGTAACTAAATAAGGTGGTGTTTTGTTTGTTTTTTAGTTGCAAAACCCCTTAGTTTTACATGGAGTAAAATCAAGAACAGAGTTTTGCATACTCTGACTTTCTGTGTACCCTATTAATCCAGTGTAAAAACCACAAAATTTTTCAGGAACCTTCTGCTTCAGTAGAACCAAGAACACTCTTCTAACTTGCAGGGTGCCAAAACGCAGAACTGAGGTGTGGGTCTAAACCAGGACTATGACACAGTAAGTCCTTTGTGTCTCCAAAACTATTAAACACAAAATTTTATTTGATTGCTGTTACATTCTGATACCATCTCTCAGCCCCACAAGCTACAAATGATCAGTAGATGTTTTTTGCGGCTCTCAAACACTTAATTCTTCACACAACAAATTAAAGTGCAGAATTTCAGTTCCTAGGTTTAACATTTGCAAAACAACTTTCAGAAAGTGATTAAACGTTCTGCAATCTCCCTGTTTCTGCAGGCAACCCAAACCCGTAGCCTTCTGGAAAACTCTGAATAGGCACCCTCTGACTCTAGAGCCTCATTCAGCAGCTCATTTGTGCTCCCTGCATCACCAGCTCTACGGTAATGTCTTTATCCATCGTGGCTGGAGGCACATTTTCCAGGTTAGAGGTGAAATGCGCACGTGCGTGTGTGTGTGTACACACGAAAGGTCCTGGGGGGATCTTGCAGTAGTTAAAGCATCAATATTTTTGTACCAAGTATCGCCAGGTTTATCAAAGGAAGACAGCATCGATCTGATTACAGCATTTGGCCTCACTACAAGCATCCTCAAATTTCGTTTGAATCACAAAGGTAAGCAACATCATTAACACACTAAAAAAGTAGCTATTTAAGACGATTATTGCAGTGTGTCACAGTTTAAACACATGGAAACTACACATTACTATTTATAAATGTTTCCCAAAACCTTGATCCAATTGCCACAGAGTGTAAAAGGTAATGCAAACTGGCAGGCACTGTGGTAGTATGTATTACTTGAGGACTAGGAGTGGGGAATAAAATTCAAACAAAAACAGAAACACAGAACAGTTAGGGTTGGAAGTGACCTCTGGAGATCATCTAGTCCAGTAAGTATGTATGTAACTACTCCTACGTTTATGCAGTCCTAAAATTATATTCAGCCCTTCGAAGGCAACCGTGAAGCTGATGTGACCCCCGTGAAAATGAGTTTGACACCCCGATCTAGTCCAACACACCTGCTAAAGCAGGTTCACATAGAGTAGATTGCACAGGAAACATTCAAGGTCCTGTGTTTTCCACAAAAATCTAAGTAGTCTAAATTTTTTGTTATCATTATTTTAAAATGAAACCGAGAACCGAAATACGAAGATATAATAATTTCTCTCAAATGTATTTTCATGTTGTTTAAAACGTTCTACAAAATAATGCCATTGACACTAGATACCATTTAATTTTGCTATTTAAATGGAAAAATCAAAACCCCAAAATATACCACAAAACAGACCTTTTTTTTAAAAAAATTTCAGGACACCATCCTTATTTATCTGAAATGTTTTGACCAGCTCCAGGTCTTTCCACAGATTAGGATATATTTGAGGATATGTTTTATTTTTAAGATACATGTCTTAACAATAAGGAGTTTGTGGTTTTACTCTTTTTAATGTATTTTTTCTTCTAAGATATTTCTTTTTAAGATAATGACAGAGCATACCTATTAATTCCAAAAAAATGCACTTAATAAACAAAAATACAGAGAACTTCTTCAGGGACGTATTTATACTTCTGCGTCAGGAAGATATGCAGCTAAATACAGCATGAGGTTGCTTAAGGGACTAGTAACAATGAAATAACTGTATCTATACCCTGTATAACACAGAAAAAAGTAAATGAATCAAAATATAAAATAAAAATTTAAAGCTTTGTATGTGAAAAAGAGAAAAACCACATGCTTAAATATTCAGTATACAAAAAAAATCAACATTAGACTTGAGATATTTTTTCCCTTTTTAAAAAATTTACTATCTGACTAATAATGAAGATGATATTTATTTCAATAAACAAAGCCTTTTGCATTACTTGCTTTCTCCATTACTTGCTACTGTGCTTTCAGTGTGTGCACCTTTTACTCACATTCCCAGTATTTTCTGTAAAATCATCAAATTCTATATAGTATAATTTTGGTAAAAGCTGTATGTATGTAGTCTCTTCAGAAAATGTGCCTGCCTGCCCAAGTTGTGTTTCCATCTTCCTGTGGACTGCTCCACATCAGAAGCCACAAGGAGGTAACAGCAAAACCAAAGGTCAGAGGTCAACAACAGAAACTGAAAAATCTCTCATATGTATCTCTATTAAATAGAAAATTAAAATCTTAAAATTCAGCAGAAATGAAAGCAAGGAAGAGTACTGCCTGTCTGAGATGTGGTAACCAACCCTCTGGGATCCGTACATCACTTGCCAGAAACAGGTGGAGCTGAGGGGGAGACCTGCCGGAGATGCTTACCAGCACCTTTCGCGTCTTGCAAACACAGTATCACGAGACTCTCCCAGCTACCCTGGACTCCTGCCCTCCTTTCCTTCAGCCCTGTTTTCCTTGGAGTACTATGACTACTACCTCTTCTAACTTACATCCCTACTATCAATAGGAATATTATCTCATGTGGACGTTGTCATTCTAGGACATACACAAGAATCTCCATGTTCTCCACACATCTCTATATGAACCTGGACTTCTTTTCTATCTGTTTGGGAAAAAACAGGCTGGTCTTTGTTCTCATGTGCAGAAGAGCAAAGACAATTCAGCACTGTGTGCTTCAAATGCCTTAACAGGTAAGGTAAGTTCGAACACAGACTTCCAAGAATAAGGATCAAAGCATTGGACATGCAACCGTAGAAGCAGAATGCTCAATGATTTTAATAGGAGTTTTGAAGAGACTCTAAGTTCAGATCAGTTATGCATTTGATTTAGCAGTGGTTGTTTAGTTCACCATCTCATTTTTTTATCTTCAATACCTTCTTCCAGCTATCTCATATATCGTTCCATAATTGCTATGGATTGGAGAATGCCATTCAGCGGATTGAGTGGAAATGAAAAGCATAGGAGGGAAGTCACAGATAATTACACTGGTTAGCATTAGTCAGAATCCAAGGTAGTGCTGGCAGGGAAATGCAAGGAAATATGAAATTGCTTTTCAGCCCAATGCTGGAGAGTTGCCGTATGGAATCACAAGGGAAGCGCTCAGGGAAAAATGTATTAAAAACCAAGCAGTGTGTTCCAAAGAGAGCCAGCCCATCCCCGCTTCCTTTCAGGGCTTTACAACGGAGCACTGGAACTCCTAAAGGAAAAATTCAGTAACTTCAGCTGTAACCTCTGAATGAATGTATAAACAACTTCAATGGAAAAGACAGAAAGAAAGAGAAGCATTAGACCCTTCTGAATATGTGGATTTAGGCAACAGAAGCAATGGACCTCACCAGTGCAAGTAAAGAACACGGGGGAAATGCAGGACTCCAGTGAAACAGGTCATATATCCACTCTCACTAGGAACTTTCACAGCAGTCATCGGCATTGTCGTTACTTTTATTTAAACACACATTAACACAATGACAATAAAAGGCTTTTGTGACATACGAGCAAAATGACATCTTACATTACTCAATGTTGGTTTTTTTGCAAGGAAAATGTAAAAGGAATAATTAGGAAATCAATTATATAATCACCCGAATCAAACGTCACTACAAACTGCCATGTAAAGTGTGGCCTTACCCTCTCTTCCCAGGTCTTTGCTCCTACCTTGGCTGATGCTAATGACCTCGCTGCTGTAACATGCACTGGATCAGGAACCTGATCCAACAAAAAACTTACCAAGTAAAAAGGATTAGTTCTCAGGCTGGATCGGGTCCTTTGTTCTAGGGGCACGATCACAGGGACACTTACTCAAACACACAGGAGAAACAAGGTGAGCACCTGGCAGGGACAGGAAGGGAGAGCAGGACTCTCCCTTTCAACGGCCCTGCAGAATTACGCCCAATGGATCTCCCTGTATAGCCTCAGTCTGGGCACTTGATCTTCTCCAAGGCTACGATCAGACATAGCAGTGTTAAATAGGGAACAGGTTCCAGCATACACACATCAACTGTTTATCCTAAAGCACTTCTGAAAATGATAAAGGCAATGACTTCTGTCCCTATCAGCAGAAAAGGCAAAGCCAGTCTTTTCAAAAGTGAAAGAATTACAGAGAGAGAAAATGGCTAGGCAAGAACAATTAACGCATTTCTCAATTATGCCTTGCTAAAAGTTCATTCCCCCCCCCCAACACAATCTACTTGCTTTCCAGATGGAAATAGATTAAATTAATTGGGTTAAGCGTGTTTTGTTAATGGCACAACAGAAAAGGTATCCACAAACCTACAGTGAACAGGTACAGCAGCTATGCAGATGAACTACCTTGACAAAGGACTACAGAAAGCCCGACTTTTTTTATATATAACAACTACTTATAGCTCTCTCATATGAAAAACAGAAAAGGAATACTTTTCTAGATGGAAACAGCTTCTCATAAGCTCCTAACTTATGCTATAGCCAAGCTTTTTCCACCATTATCAGCCTCACAAAGCCAGAATTTATCACTTTGGTATGCAGAGTCTCAGCTTTGCAAATAGACTGCTGTTATAATTTCTTTCTGGATCGTATTAGTGGAAATTTTAATTTGTTGAGGTTACATATGCCAGAACTGATCATTCTTCTAAAGTAATTGTGTACATGTTCCCCAAACCCTACGGTAATAGGTGGCTTAGAAATACACGCAGTTATGAGAGTCCTGCTGAAAACAATGATAGAAGGAACAGCCAGATTCCAGAGTTTAGTCCCCAGCATCGCCCAACGGTGTTTAGTGAGGATCCTTTCAAGCGAGTCATCAAGAGTCATTTGTACAGTAGAAAACAAGTCAAAATATCATTGACCAGTGTTTCATTTTGACTCTAAGACTAGGAATGTTGTTTCTCTGAACATATGCTTAAAATGCTTCGTTTTGTTATTAAGGAGATTGGACTTGACTTCCTTACATATGATAGGCATATCTACATGCCTCAGTTTGATACCTGTTAAGTAGAATTAAAGCTTGTTTTGTCTGAATGACTATGTTAAGTTAAAATAGCTCTGCCACTGAGAAAAGCAGATGTTGGAGCTGGCCTTCCTAAACTCCAGGCAAAGTCTGCAATGAAGTACAATTATGATTTTTTTGTCTTGTCTTTGTACCACTGTGTTTTAAATCTGTACTGTTTGTAGAAACAAAAGTAGTATCAGAAAATACATTTGCTATACTACTTGCTAAAAATTACTTACTCTATTTCAGACTGAGCACTTTAATCAGTCTTCGAGAAACATGGGAATCATAGAACTAAAACCCTGTACTCGTGTCCTTTACCTTATCATACCTTCCAAATTTTACAGATTCTTAAAACGTTCAAAACCTGGAAAAGGGTAGAACAAAAACTGCCATTATTGTATAGTGTGCCAGCAGAGCAGAAGTGAGGAGATGAGAGTGCTCATGAAAGTCACCTTCGCAAGTAAAAAGAAATTCAGGTGCTCAGCCTGGTGAGTCCACACTGCTGAGGGCATCATTCTGGTCCTGGCTTGGAGTCCCGACTATGCCAGCCATTTCCTCCTCCCTCCTGGTCATTCCTACTTTTCTTTTTTGCTGCCATTGCCATGCACACATAACCATGCCAAGAACTGGGTTTGGGGAACGGATTCAGCTGAAAATTAGCTGAGGAGGAGGGGAAACAGGGACAATGAGGGTCAACAGGAGCAGCCTGCAATTAGATTGGCTTAAACTAATCTTGGAACAATACCCTTAGTACCCAAAGAGGCTATTCCTCTTTGTATCTATCAAGATGTGCAGAGAGTCAGCTACCTCATTTAATTGCATAGGCATAGCTAAAAGCTATGAATGAGAGAGGAAGGAGATAGCCTTGTCTGAAACTTTATAATGCAACCTGGTGCACTGTAGACATAATAAAATTATTTGCTAAGCCAGTCCACACATTAGAAGAGCAGCTGCCTAGTGCCTAACTACAAAATTACTCTGTAAATGAAAAGCAGGAATAAAGACTGGCCAAATGGAAAAATACTTCCTGACCCAGCCAAAGAAAATAATTTACAACAGTTTCCCAGCACAGATAAAGAAAAAAGGGTGCATGCACAGCACTGACATGTAGAAACTGAACTTCAGGGTAGTCGGGAAATAATTACATGTTTGCATAGGTGTTTCAAAGACAGTTAGCTGGGGGGGGGGGGGGGGGGGAAGGTAGACTTTTTTTCCTATATAGTTTATGAAGGAGGATATTCAAGATCTAAAGGTTGACATGTAATAACAAGCAACTGATACTGTACTAATATTTATATATTTTTTCAATGTAAAATCATCCGCATCTCCATGCCACCTTTCATCCAGTAATCCCCAAGTTCTTTACATAGAACTGTTCCAAACCAAGGTTAACTCTCAAAAGTCAATAAAGGGACTATTTTATTGAGATAGTCCATCTCTAAATGAAACTCATAGCATTTTATAGCTGTGAAAATAGTCACAGATTTGCCCCATCACATGGCAAACAGAAGAAAGACCCTAAGGTGTCATTCCTTCCTCAATGAAATAATGGCAAAAATCCCATTGGCCTTCCCTCGTGTGTTTCACCATAGTAGTTAGATTCTCGGCAAGTTTAATTTTTTTTAATTTCAATTAACAGATCTATAGCAATTTACTCCCACAAATGATTTGCTTTAAGTATTCTGATGTACCTGTTCAGCTATAACTAGAGGAATTCAGTTCTAGTTATTACCCTCTTTTTTTCTTTTTTCCCCCAAAAAATGGTTTTACACTTTTGCCCATAACAGCTGTGGGACTATGGAAGTAAAAATAAGTGCCTGCCTTCTTAATTTTGTCATCACATGTCTAATTAAAGACACGTCTCCATTTTGGATGCCCAGGCCTTGGAAAAACACAAGTTTTGGCAGACTCGTCCTAGCTGCTAGTATTTTCTACACATGCACATAGAGAGACCTGAAAGTGTAATGTGCACCGTACTGTTCACACAGTACTCTTAACAAGAAAAATTCTCTTAATATAAAAATTCTGTACCTGACTACTGTCAGGTTTTTTCCTTTATTTTTTTTAGCAGCTCTATCAGTTTAATAGAAGCTTTGTATCTTTCTGATGAGCAGTAAATATATGCAGATTGAAATAAACAAATACAGGGATCATATATAGTCTGTTGACCCACTGGTTCTCTTGGATGCTGCAAGTGAAACAAACAGTACTGAACATTGTCCCTGAATCACCATGGGACAAACGAGAAAAAAATTCTCAAAGTCATATTTTAAGATCACAGCAGAGATGGGGATGGAAGCCAATTCCTGCAAACTTCTAGTGTGCACCTCAAGCCTTTGAGAGCTGCATATTTTAAAAAAGAGATTGGGAGTTTCGAAGGAACTGCAGATATGCAGGAATTGGTGATCACTGCTTCAGATAAGGATACAGCTCTCCCTACTTTTCACATCCAGTTACTGGATGTATCAGAGCTTTTTCATGCTTAAGTTTCATGAGGTGTGCAAAGCTCAAGTCTTGGCCCTCCATGTGAACACTGAAAAACATATACCTGTGAACAAGGTGGTTTCAGTGACTCAGTAGGTGATAATCTTCCCTGTGCTACGATCTATAAAGAACTTCACTCACAGAAATAAAAAGAAAAGCCTTCACTGCCTTTTAAATGTGATAAGGAAAATTACAAGCACACTGAAGTATTAAACCCATTCTTATTTGTGCATATTTTGTCAGAATAAGAGTGCTAGCCCTCTTATCTATGCAAATTATCATTTTAGAATTTGTCTGCAACAGCTACATGCCTCCCATCCTTTTGCAACATCAACCAATTCAGCAGGTTATTTGGATTTCCCATGCAACAAAAAAAATCATGTCGTATTGGTAGCAAAATAGCTGGTATTATCGAAGATTATGACAGTATCTGTGAAGGCACACATTCCCCGACTAGATAGAACAGAATAGTAAGAAGCAACACAAAAGACACTTAGAAGCCAGTAATAAAAATTAGTCGATATATGTTAATACAGGAAGGTGATATCTGTTTCCCATGGCATATACTCTTTCCTTCCCCACTTCCATTTATATGCCAGGGAAAATATTGACACGAAAAAGCCATAGCAAAACTGAAGTTCAGTCATGCACAAGAAAAAATAAATTCTAATATATATATTTCTCTCTTATTT
The DNA here is from genome assembly GCA_013399365.1 of Pampusana beccarii. NCBI lineage: Eukaryota > Metazoa > Chordata > Aves > Columbiformes > Columbidae > Pampusana > Pampusana beccarii. The sequence continues at coordinate 580,171 of VWYH01008418.1, forward strand.
GAGACATTCACCTTTTGACTGCTTGAGAGGCCTGTCTGGAAACGTGAACGTTTGGTAACCACATCTACTGTGAAGCAGGAAACAGAGACAAAATCTTTTCCTACAGCATGAATTGGAATGAAAATGAATTCTATAAGCTCTGTTGTAGATCACATAACCCAAAGCTGACTCAACTTCCTTCTACAGTTAAGAAATTTAATCAACACCCTGTCACCAACTAACTTTCTGAGAAGACTTCTGAGATTTAATGAGCTCAACTTAGAAGTGCCAATGGACCAATATGGACATAAGAATCAGTCAAGACCTACAAAACAAAAAACTTACAGAAAACATGCTGTTTGGCAGAAAATGAACTCAAACTTACCTGAGAATATGGTGCTTTCTGGATTGAAATTAATAAAGAAAGCATTAAATTTTCCAGTCCCACTTAAAAAATTGTCAAGTAAAGACACTAATGTAAATAATGAATTAAATACAAGTTTTAAAATAAAAATATACTAATTTATTCTTTAATGGGATTTTCTTGTTATCTTCTCTAAAATTCTATTGAACACAAACTTGAGGACAAGAATGGATGTTTCTTCTGCTAAAACTGGAGGAGAGGCGGAGGGAGCCCCTATACATCTTAGCAAATTAATTTGTAGTCCTCTTGTTTTTACACAGCAGCAATGTTCTACTTCACTTGCTTATGAATTTAACATTTAAACATTTCTGAAATTTTTCTGAGTACATCAGATTTTTGCCGCATTGATTCAGAATAATAATGGGTTCTCCCTTCTTTGATTCAGAGTCAAGACACAATATCACAAAATTAGAGAAGATTCTATTGTTAACAAATGATAGAATTGAAAAATGCAATCACAGAATATTCCATCAGGAAATTTTTACTGGGATACAAATGATTATGGCCCTTCAACAGGGATAGAATTAACATTAGAAATTCTAGAGAAATTTAAAGAAAATGGTCTATTAAAACAAACTGAAGCACAGAGAGAGGATTATTGAAATGAGGATGGGAGATACAGTTAAAGCTGAATAAAATATTCAATTTACAAGAAAAAAAAATTAACTGTATTTTGCTACCTGTTAAGCTTTAAAAGATACTTAAAACCTATTTGAGTTACCACAGCATGTGGGAGTCCAGTCATGGAACCAGCCCTGCTATAAACTGGGCAAACTCCAAGGAAAAGAATAGTCATGTAGCCAGAGTATTCAGTGTAAGCAGAAGACAATGGGCACAGAAGGAGCAAGATGTGGCTTTAAGACATTTCAGTACTTTTATGCCTTCTGAAAGATATGATTACACTAATAACTGGTTCTTTTGGTTGATATTAGCAGATGAAATAATGCTGGACTTGGCTAAGTTTTACTCAGCTGAGCTGCCAACAGACTGTATGGTAGTCATTCAGTATCAGTTCAGTTTTGGCCCAGGGTTTTCATTACTGAATTTCTGTTTGGATAGACTCAGACATGGCAAGAATGTCAGTATGCTAAGGTTTCTCTTGGACAGCTTTTTATACATGTTATGGAAGCTTTCATGTTTGTGACTTGAAGCAGAGTACGATTCAGTGCTACAGTGAGGATAATTACAATGCAAGACTTTAAATTTCGTTGGTTTTTTTTTTTTTTTTTTTTAGAAACAAAAACAAGACTTACCAGTTAGTAATGTTAAACATTAATAACAGGTTTCATAGTTGTGAGAAAATCTATACCAAACCCAGCCAGGCAAACCTCCAGTGTCAGCCACCTCTGCCCGGCATGCAGCGACCTGGCTTCCTGCGGCAGCGGGAGCTCCCAGCGCCAGCTTGTCACTGTCTATTGGACTCCTCTGAAGGCTAAAATCAAAATCATCAATCAGTAGGAGCCTTTTGGCGCTCTGTTAAGCTGTAGAATGAACCAAAACAGCAATTAATCATTGTTTAATAGGCTTTTTAATACAAGTGTGGTGAGTGATACATTTCAGCCTGCTTCTTTCTCCCCTCCCCAGCTTTCCACATCGCCAAGAGAAAGGAACCAGAGGAAAAAGAGAAAAACAGTAAGGTTAAACATGTGGTAGCTGATATCCCACCACCGACATTAAACTGGGACTTCAGAATGGTGCCTCTGGTTGTTAACTGCAAAGTCCCTACACAACTACTGCAGAGAGAGACCAAGACATGGAACTAATGCCAGCCTAAGGCGAGACTTTTTTCCTTCCCACTAAATCAAAAAATTTATGTCTTGTCTTTGTCTCTTCTATGCCTTTTTCTCATTAAGACAATCTATCCAGGAGAATGTCACATCTCTTTTTCTTTTTAGCAGCAAAGTACGTACTTGTAGCAATAAGTTGGCTGACAAAGACAACTTCATAATGTGTTTAGACTAAGAATTTTGACCCACAGTGTTTGGGTTGCCATAAACATTTTAACATTAACTCGAAAAGCAAGTAAAATTTTTCGTTCTTCCAGTGTCACCACTAAGAGACATGCAGATTAACTGCGTAATAACTTCCCTGACCACCTCTACCTCAAATAGGTATTGCAGATGTAAGATTTGCATGCAGTCTCGTATTTACAGTTTGTAAAATTGTTTGGCGGTATTTTGTTTGTCAGTGTTTGGGTTGTGGTTTTTCTAATTCAAAACAACTTTTAAGTCAAGCTGCACACCTAAACTCTAGATTAAGTGTATGCAAACTACATCTATGTGTTAAGTAGTTTGCAACATCACAGAGTAACTGGGCATGAAAAGACAAGATTTTGACAAACACCTAGAAGTCTCCTTCAATAAAATCCAAAGGCTGGCTTTGGATATTCACATATGTGATAGTCTTTGACATTCTCCTACAAGAGAAGCTTTTTTTTTCTAATAAGGGCTCTTGTTAAAAACAAATGATTATCATTTTCTTGAATGTATTCTAAACTTAAGATTTTTTTTTTTCCTAAGAGTTTGATTACAGATTAATTCTGCTGACCTGCTTTAAAGCACACATTCCCAAACACTGACAATAAACTGTTCAATAACTTTATTCAGGAGGGCAAAACCCGTGTCTTTTATATACCAAAATTGATCCCTCTGTGAAAACAAAAGGAACAGGCAGCTTTGTTTTAAACAAAATACATCTTCATCCTGCAGGCTGTTCTCTGCAGACATTAGATAACAGGTTTTCCATTTATAATTCATGATAATTTATGTCTCATCAATGTTGTAAAGAAAAAAATCACCACAAAATTAAATCCACACCAATGGACAGAAAGAGGAGACCATTTTTCTCCTTCCTATTTTTTTTTTTTTTTTACATTGATTGCAGTTTCTGTGCACCCTCAATGTAAATTGAAAGAAATATTGAAATCCCTAGTGAGGGCTTGCACAGTTTTCCATTTTCCAAGGTGACTATGTTGTTGAGAAAGGGATTGGAAGGATTTAGAGACTTGCTCTCAACTGGGAACTGGTGAACAGCTGGTGGCCAGAGACACATACAAACTCAGCAAGTTGGGCAGGACCAGGCACACCTCAGAATTCTGGGAAATAATGTAAATGACAGGCATATGGCCCCTGCTCCTGGGTCTTTAGAAGATTTGCACCTTTCCATGGAGGTTGCTCCACAGTGCTGCAAACTCAGGGTAAGTTTTTAAATTGCTTTTTCTTTTTTTTCAAATATAATGTGCATTGTAATGTAAAGTCCTGCTATTTCTTCCTCAAGTCAGTTAAAAATGAAAATGCTTTCCTTACACTAAAGTAGGACACAAAAATAACCCAAATGTGAACCAATGAATAGTACGTGCAGACTTGAAGTTCATCATCTGGGACACCAGATTACTACAATTTTAACTGAAATACCTCCCTAAAAGCCTAAGAAGGGACCTTCCCAATACACATGGTACAGATAGAAGATCGAGCCAGTCTCAGTTACAGGCAGACTAGTATAAAAAACAGTAAAATAAGTAGATGGTGAAGTTAATCTGTTAAGCTGCCTCCTAAAGTAACTGTTTAGTCACTCAGGAGGAACCTGGACACTCGCATGAGACTGAGCACTGTCCGAGGGACACAAGACACAGGCATAAAACGCTGCTTGTGTTTAGATGGAAATCCTAACCATTCCTCCAGCTAATGATTTGCACATATGTTAATGTTAACAGATTTCAAAACAAATCCTTTGTTGGGTTAGAAAAATGCTGTGAAGAAAACATACAATCAACTGTTCTTCCTACTGGAGCACCAAAATCAGTAACAGCGACTAAAATATTTCAAAATCACACTCAATACCATCATGTTCATATATACAACCAGAAACATGTTTTGTTTTGTTTTTTTTTTAAAACAACTGTCACTAAATGAGGCAATATTAAGAGACATTAGGAGAGGAATATCTTTTCTCAAAAACTGGTCAGCAAAATAATTTACAATTAAATTAAAATTAGTTTTTAAAATTTGATTAAAATGAATTTAAAATTTAATGTTATATAATTAAAACTTCCAATCAATTGGTCAAGTCATTAGCAGTAAGTTAATTCGAAGCAACTTGTTACAGAAATAGTTCAGAATGACAAAGATTCATTAATAACTTGAATATTTACTGTGAAAATTAACGCATTCAAAGAGGAAATTACCTAAGTAAAAACAAACAAGATTAGCCGTAAATGGGGAAAGAAACCTTTCTTAAAAAGTTGAAATAGCTAAATCTGGATGAAGTATTAAAGGTCCAGTTTGGCAGAACACTTCAAAATGTATTTTTAGTTAAATCTGAATCTTTATATATTGCAACTCCATGCTTTCTATTTTAAAATTGTGAGGGAAGGAAAGCTTTTCCTGTTCACAGGTTTTAGGAAAAGTGAGTTTGGTTTCTCAAAAGAAAAAGACAAAGGCACAATAACAGACTTAAAGAATGCTTGGGAGCTAATTCACCTCTAGGGTAGAGTTGGTATTGAGAGGCCAGGGAGATTTTAATTACAAAGTTTGTAAAAAAACTTCACTGATATTCAAAAGTGCAGACAAACCCCACTGTCTAACTTACAACTGCACTGGCCCGAGAAGTGTGACTGCACCAGTGAAAGTACTACAAGAAACAAATTTCTTCAGAAGTTCTTAAAAAGTTCTGAAAGAAATAGAGCAGCTGCCTGTCCGGATCTAGCGATCCCACAGCACGCGGCTTAGAGACTCCATCAAACTACATGTTTTTCTAAATGGAGCAGACAGACATGAATCAATTACTTCCAGCCCAAAACAGAAGTATTCTTCCTAGCATTCTCTACTAAAAAGAATACTACGTCTATTAATGAGTATGAACAGTGCTTATAAGCATCTGCATTAGGGTATAAACTCAGTTTAATGTGTGTGCCTGGACCCTTATCAGTGAGTTGCAGAGGGCAGCTGGTGGTTTATGTAGCACGTCCCGATGAGAACTCAGGATGAGCAGTATCAGAGACACTACAAAATGGCTTATCATTATACCATCATGCTTGGATCTCAGTTTACAAAATCCAAGTCTTTTTCCATACAGGGAGAAGAAAAACAGAAAAAAACGACAGCACCAGTGGATCCTTTACCACATATGGATGGGAGAAAACAGTCATTTAAAATAATTTCAAAAATTTAATCCATTTCGCTGAAGAAATAACATTAAAAAAGAAAAGAATGGTAGGGAAGAGAGAGACTTCCACTAGCAAGCTCTTCATAATTTTGCTTTAAAGCTGATTTGTCCAAATAATCTTATACTGAGCAGTCCCTTGCCTGTTAATGTAAATGCCTAAAGCCCTAGAAAAAAGCACGAAGCCATAAATAAGTAAGTGATATTTAACCAATAAGACATGACACACAAATAATTTCTGGACCGTTAATGAACGTCTCAGGTGCATTGTAAAGCATGGGGCCAAAGGTCTAGATTGTCTTATCTTTCTCATAAAACAGGAATTATGAAAAATGCAGAAAGAGGGCATTAGGGAAGAATCATACTCCTGTGTTTCTAGGGGGATGCCATGGCTAAAATATGGCTCATAGCCAAGATGAGAGCTCTATTTTGGCCAAAGACTAATTAATTTATTGGATATGAAAGGTGACCGTATCTTGGTTCAGGTTTAAATTTAAAGGTTTACCTTTCTTCTGTCATTATATTAATTTATAACTTCTGATGAAGTCTGGCATAGGGATTTGAGAGCTTTCCACTCTCATTCATATTTACCAACAAACCAGAGAGCAGCCTAAATTATTTGAAGAAACATCTGTGGGAACTAGAAGTCAGCAACCTTTTACAAAGCTATACCAGGGACAGTTGCTCAGGGCAGCAAGGAGCAGGGAGACATCAGCCTTCAACAGCAGAACTTTCTTGAGTTCTGTGAAGTATTTTGATGAAATATATAGTTACCACCTGCATTTTTTTCTCAATAGCTGAGTCTGTCACTGGGTTTTGTAAGCTGATCCTTTTTGTTCTTGTATTTAGCACAAAGGCTTTTGTGTTCTTCCCCTTCGCATGCTCTCTAACCTGCAGGGACACCTTTTCTCCCTCTACCTTGTAGCTACACCAGAAAAATATGGCGTTTGCAATGTCGTTATGGCAGTTTGTAACTTGAATGTTACAATCAAAATCTAAAAGAGACCTTAAAAACTATGCCCTAACTTCTAAATCTTCAGGCAGATTGATTCAACATATACTTTTATTTCAATGGTGCAAACCAATACTAACTGCCAGGAAAAACAAAAACAAACAAAACAAGAACAACACCACCAAAAACCACCAGAGTCTTCCTCTTTAAATCGAGCAACATGGTAATTTTCACATCTTGATATCCATATTACCAACCAGATATATAAAACACTTTTTATTTTCCATTGTACTATGGAGGCAGATAATGATTAGAATTAAAACATTATTAGGATTATCGATTTGTCTTTAAAAACAAACAAACAAACAAAAACACAAAAAACAAAACAAACAAACAAAAAACCAAAAACACAAAACAAAGAGTTCATATTAATTTTTTTAACAGGGCTGCCTCAGATATAGATCAGCAAAGAAAGAATTCGTTCTAACAGACCAACCAACCTCCACAGGCACAGGGAAAAAACAGAAAAGTTATCCCCAGTCCACAGCCAATTGTCAAGGTAACCCGTGAACAGACCACTTTATTAAACGGATGTGGCTGAGGTTAGTGGTAAATAACCCTTGTTCTGATCTCTTTCTAGGGCAAAAACCTTGAATTATCCAAGAGTACCCATTGCAGAAGAGAAGAAAAAAACACCTGGTAAAGAACTGTGTTCTTTGAACTCCACATTTCCTTAAATTCCACATTGAAGCAGTAGTTTATTACTGACCAGTAACTTAGGAGTACATAAAATAGTACATTGATAGAGTATCTTGGAAAGGTTTTACTCAGGCCAATCATCACAGGTTTTTGAAACTACTAAATAAATATTTTGTATTTCTAAACAAATGTTTGCTAATCTTTAAAGCCACAAAATAGTTAAAAGTGCAAAGCTGACACCAGGCTGGATTAAACAGTTTCCCAGCAAGTGTCTGGGGGAATTTCTGGTGCACACCATGATGTCACACAGCAGCTGTACGAGAGGCAGGTCTGCTGAAAGGCCACTGACAACACGTGAGACACGCTGGGGAGAACGGCCTTTCTGACTTGCTTGCTAATCCTCCTTCTCACAGCTGACAGCCCTGACACCTCAGACAAGGCTGAAAATTAACTGTTGTTATAAAATAAGTGAACAGGAGTCTCATAAAATTGAATGGGCTTTGAGCTTATGAATTCTGCTGGCAACTTATTGTTGAGTGAGGGACTCATAAAAACTTTTTAACATGCAACTCTTCTAAGAATCAGAATCTTCTTTTGCAGAATTTTTTGACAGAGGTTACAGGTCTCTTGTTTCACATTCTCATGAAACAAGTCATCTGCTAAACAGCTTAGGTCTTAAAATGCCTGGAAGCAGAGAGATCACACTTTTTTTTTCTTCTAAAAGCCCCAACTCAGTACATTTTGGGATTATTCTAATTAGGGTTGAATTTCCTTATTTTGAGGAGGAAAAAAAATATTTGTAACCAGTGTTTGTGGGACTGAAAGTAATTACACCTTTGTCAGAGCTTTATGAAAGAAAAACAACAGAAACAACAGAAGTCTGGATAGATAAGTGGCCTCGTAATGAAGGGTTGCTGGACAGTATTCTGCCACAGAACAAAAGCTGCACGTGCTTTGTAAGAAACATGTTTTTACAAATTGCCTGGAAGTTGACCTGGAGGTACCAGAGAGCAGAGGAAAGCGGGTGCTGTCTAATGAACCATGGAATTATGAAAGGCGGAAAGGAAAGAGACATATTAGGTTAATATCCAAGTGTGCAATAGCTGTACATGATTCCCCAGGGTACATTTTCCTGACATTTTTCTCAGTCCCTTTTAAACGGCTGAACCTACCGGGTTTCTATGTCTTCTCTCGAGGTTCAGTTCCACCATCTAATAAAACTTCCAGTCAGGAAACTTTTCTCGGTGTTCAGGTTAAATTTCTCCTTCCCCAATGGCAATACATTATTCCAGGTTACAACCTCTTGTCCTTTTGCAAGAACAGAAGTTACTCTTAATTTTTAATATTTATCCTTCACAAATAGTCATTAACGATTACGTTCTTAACTCTCTCTCAATTGGCCAAGCTGTAAACATATAGATCCCATAAATCAGCCTTGGTGCTAGTTTTTTTTCTCTGCAGTCCCTGAAATTGCATTACATTTTTTAATTCTGAGATTCCCATATGAGGCGGGGAGACAGGCAGGTGGATTGTAGACTATTTTTCCTCAAATAGTCCTGTTTATCCCTTAAGCAAAACTGGACGTTTTACTGAAAAAAACCTGCTCTATCAGGATTCTGGTTTCTCAGTTTCTGCTTTAAATCTAAGACATAAACAACATCCTTCTATTTATGGCAATAATTCGGATTACGATAGCCTTTCCACTGGATGACCGTGGAACGAATGCAATTGCCAGATAGTATTTCAATCTTTAGACATTCTGAGCTTTCCTAGTGTTGTCAGCATAACTGGAATACAAATAGCTATAATGTGCTGCATGAGTATACACTGTACAAACAGTCAAAACAACTTCTAGTAGTGTATTTAGTAGTGTACAACTCTTGGCAGGAGACAAAAAAATCCAGCACACAAACACACACTTAATGGAAAGTCTTTCAGAACTGACCTGCCACTGTGCAAGTGCAGTTTAATGGAACTAAGTTTGTGGGCTTTTTGAAACAATATTCATTCAAATCCAAATTCAAAGCACATTCTATCGTAATATTTAATAGCCTAATTCCTCACATAAGCTTGGCACACATACAATAGGGCACAGGTTGAGATACACCATTTTGAAACAGCAAATAAAAATGTATTTAATTTTTAATTTACAAAGCAATTTTTCTTTACCAGCTTGGGTAATGTCTTTGGAACAGTTGCCTACAAAATAATCTATCACGGATGTTGATATTTTTAAGCAATAAAATGTAACATCTGCTAAAACCATGGTCTTTGTTAAAGGCAAAATAGACTGTAATTCACAATGGAGCTACCAAACATACTAATTGAATAAAGATCAAAAACTATTTACAAAATCTACCAAGTTTTTCATACTTTTAGTCTCTTTTTGTTTTCTTATTTATTCCTAGAGAATGTAAACTATGGATACTGGTGAGTCATTTATTCCTATAAGTTGTAAACTATAGATACTCAAATTTTTAAAGGTTTTCTGCTTCAAAATGAAGACTGAAAAAAAAAAATTAGAAAGCTATTCATCTATTAGAGATACCCTGCTTTTACATTGTTTTCTTCTCATATCTGGTGAGAGTCAAGACAAAGGAAGTATTATTATTAAAAAACAAACAAACAAAAAAAAAACCGATATGCATTTATTGTTGCTCAGTAACAACCACACAGAAGACCAACAAACAAGCACTTGGAATAAGTCTGAACCAGCTGAGAAGGGAGGGGATATTTGCTCAACAGTCCAGGTGCATTGCAGGCTGGCTGGGGGCTGCCTCCTTTTTTTTTTTTTTTTTAAATATGCTGCAAACAGGATACGTAGCCATCAATGTTTTTAAATATGACCCTTCCTATGACTTCTTTCCAAATCTTTACCTTATTTCCCATTAGACTTACAGTATTAAATAGCAATTTTGTATTGTATACAGGACTATGAAAGTAAAGAAGGAACAAGTATCATTGGCATTAAATAAATAAATTTTTATAAATAGGAGTGAAAATGAGAAGGCTAACGGTTTCATTTACCTGCCATGAAAACTGAGTTGACTCTACCTAAAACACCTCCAGGGTCAAAGGGCTCTGCGAGGCTCTGCAGTTTTGCTTCGTTCCCATAACAGAGAAGAAAAAAGCATGTTGTCTGCATTAAGCCAACACAACGATGCACTTGCAGTGGAAATCTGTAACTATGAAAAAAGGAGACATTAGGAAATACTTAGTTAACTCAGCTACCTTTACAAGATAAATTTGTATACAAATTAATGACAAAGAGGATTAAACACAAGCTTATTTAAGGTCCCTTACTGCTAATGCCATTGTCTAAACATACACTTTCTTTATACTTCACTGTTTTCTTTCTCCTGTACTAATTCTACTACGTTAGTGGTACACAAACATATTTTTAATTTACATTTAGCTAACATTAACTTTCTCGGTAGCTGGAAGCATTAATGCAGTAGAGAGGAAAGAGAAAACGTATGCAAGCATCTGAACAGTTTCCAGTTCTTTTACCTTCTGTACTTTGTGCTCCCTCTATACAAACACACACATTTAAATATCAACTTACCTTCTGTACTTCCTGCTCTCTCTACACACACACACACACACACATTTAATATCAACTTTTAACATTTAATAATCTCTGGTTTAAAGACCTCATGTAATTACAAAGGCCAAATTGTTATAGCAGTAGATAGAGCAAATTTGGGTAATTAGGCTTGGGTCAATTTAGAGTGAACTGGTTTTGACAACAGATAAAAATGGCTCAAAGACAGTCTAGATGTATAATGTTATATAGTGATATCCAAATGTATAATGGAAAAAAGCATACAATAATACAAATAAATTTAAAATTTTAAGCTTAATTTTTTTAACTGAATGTTGGGGGAAAAGGCGGTGTTGTCATTATTTTTAATGGATGAGAGTGTTCACCTGCCAGGCTGCGTGTACACAACACATGATGAGACCCTAAAACTCGTCAGTAAGACACGGAGGTCGTGTTTGCTCCTTCTCCAGCAGATCTGCGCAGACCCACCTCCTGCCCCGTACACGGGAGAGCTCGAGCCCAGCCGAGGACCTGCTGTCCCAGCTGCCGCTGCCAGGGGAAGGCAGGCTGGCAGCCAGCAAGCCGCCTGAGACTTGCAGGCCAGACACGGGCCAACTTCCCCCCTCTCAGGACAAGTAAACCCATTGCTGCTGTTGGCTATTAGTATACCAGTGACTTTTTCTTCTTTTTTCCCTTTTAGGTTAGAAACACTGTCAAAGGACTGTCTCAGACAAATGCCTGAAGAGCAAAGCAGGGGCCAGAAACATAATTCTAACTGTGCCTAACACTAAAACCAATGGTAATTAAGATGTAGTTCCCTATGTTTTTCCTTCTTTTTGATATAGTTTATTGACCAACAGCCATCTTCACGGATGACTGAAAGAACTCAGTAGGCTGCTGAGTAAAGCTGGAAGACACAGACCATTCTTCGCTTCCAGCATTAGAAGTGTCATTGTTTACTGTTAAAAGCTACTGACCATTCCTTTTTGCTGTGGAGAACACCCAAACCCCACTGTACTTTCTGGATTTGTATTCATTTGACATTACACTACTTTTGAATCAGGCTTTACGTTCATAAATATCAGACAGTATTACTGAAAGAAATAATGCATGTGAAGTGGCCTGCAATCCTTGAACAAAGCAGACCTTGCTCCCCCATCATCATTATTCACCAGGCGTGGCAGAATGCAGGGCTGAAAGGATCAAAGAGCAGAGCAGCAGCCACATCTACTAATTATTGACAGTGTAAGCAACACCACTAATCAAGGCCGAAATACAGGGTATTGTGAAGGACAGACATCCAGGTTCTCTGGCTTAGCTGACATCATTTAAACTTGAACCAGTTGAGCAAAATGAAGTCCTTTAAACATAAGGAAAGTTTTCAGTACAACATGCGAGAGCAAAGTTGCACTTGCTAAAATTAAAACCAAACGCGGACCAATTTTTCAGTTAACATTGTGCTGTACTCATACTTCTGAACCTTCTTACATAATAGATAACTGACTGACGCATGAAAATAGGTGTCACTTAGGCAAAATAACACCACCATTCATATTTTACATTTTAGATTTTGCATTTCTTGATGTCTTTTTTAAGTCTAACATGCCAAAATAGCACTTAAAAAAAAAACCAAAGTGCCAGTAGGTTTGAGGGAGATGAAAGAAGCCCACTGGTACTCTCTTTAATTTTCAAGAGAAATGGCTGAGAGGAAAGTGCTGGTTGCTGTCCTGACCAATACCGACTTTCACAATCACTTTTTCCTGAAGTGCGTTTGTGAATCCAAACATTTCTACAGAAGCAAAATGTGACTACACTTTCACCTCTAATTATTTTATATCCTAAGACAACAATGAATTCACTCTCATTGTAGGCAGTATTCATTGTCTTTAATGTTGAACATGGAAAACTGTTGTCCAAGTGACTAGAATGCTCTGATAAAAACTAGTAAAAGGTTGCCAAACCATCTGTGAAGAGTTGTGTTCTTCTTCTCCAAGGAACAACTGAGTCATTTAGATTTACCAACATAATTTGAACTTGGCCAAGAAAATTCAGCTCTAGCACAGAGGTAATTCAGTCTCTACAGCTCATCCAGGCTCTGACTTCTCTACCTGAAGCATCAAAAATGTTTTCCGGTAGTGAGAGGATGGATGGCAAACCTTGTGCTTCTGCCCACCAACTCATACACAGAGATTAGCAGAGAAACAGCATACAGTATTTTTTTTTTACTGAACTAAAGCTTTTGACCACCATCAAAATATCCAGATTTTGCAGGAAACCTTCTGAATGATACAGACCATTTTCCAGGAATAAAGCAAGTGTCCCAAAAGCCATTTCTCATAATGGTTAAACACTTGCACATGCATTTCAAGTATTTTTGCTAAACAAAGTACAGTGGCATAGTTTGCTATTCTGAAACACACTTAAATACAATTTCGGCTAAATGGACAAAACCAAAATATTCCATGGTCTCAGTTTCAATCACATACTGTTAATTAATTATTTTGTACAACACCAAAGATAATTAAAGGTGTAAATATCTGCAGTCTTCACACTACTGTATTTCACAGGCAGCAACAGTAGATAGAGAACAATTTATCATTTTCATGGTTCCCCTGGAGCCATTGTAGGAAGCCATATTACACTCCCAAACCTGTTTGCGATCAATAATTGTTTATAGTTATTCTATTAAAATACCCTGATACAGAAAAAAGCTGAGAAATACATGTCAGTGAAAACACTCTTGCAAAAAGCAGAACTGCCTGTTCCAAATGTACCAGTCAGAAACACATTCACCCGATAGCAACAGGAAGATTAAAACAAGAGCTGTCTTACATTCAAATATTTAGAATGATAAATGAAGTATCATACTAAATGCTTAGCATTCAGGTAGAAAATTAGTAAGAAAACCACTTTCGGCAATTTGTAGCTATTCAAAGGAAGGTCAGCTTCATCTTCAATGTTAAGGTACAACTCGTTGATGTAATTCATTATCCCTTGACAAAGAGGTTGCAGCAGGAATAAATACGACCCATCATTTCCTTCAGAATTCCTCAAATGCCCTCACCTTTTTTTTTTTTTCCTTTTACGATAAGACAGAATAGCCTTCAACTGCCAAATGCAAGCACTACTGCTACTGTTTTACTGATTGAGGATTTATTCCAAATGAAAGGAGTGTTACCAAAGTATACGTTTCCCTGACTAAACATCACAACCTTAGTATCACATTTTTGTGTTTCCACTCCTTCAACAGAAACTGGGACATCAAAGGTTATTTAATCCCTTTTCTTATAATTCTAGGGCTACTCAAATCATTGACATATACTCAGTGTTAATTGTAGCAGTTAACATTATATTCTCAAGTTACTTGTCTGAGAGGGTTTAGCCAAGTGGATTCCTAGTATTGTTTTTTCCACCACCCTGTGATGTGAAATGTAATACTACTTCACTTTACGTTGTCATATCTACAGATTTTAATGCAATTTATTAAAAAAACTCTATTCCACATCCCTTTGGATCAAATGAAACAGAAGCGTACCTCCCCAATTCAGTTTTGTGACCCTGCCACTATTTCTTTTGCAAAATAAGTGAACACAGCAAAAAGTTAATATTTTTATATTTGATTACTATTCTTCTCATTATAGTGTGTCTGTCACATCTGGTAAGTGAGCTAAGAAGTTTTACTGAGGTATTTCTCTCAAAATTAGAGGCAAACAAATTACATCTTGTAACGTTCACAGTCAGACATGACCAATCGCCCTTCAATGCAAGGCAGTGGTACTTACCATCCCCTCCTGAACAACCTGCTGCTTTTCTTGCACAATTGTTGTATTTTTCGTCACCCCTTCACATCCCAGGTAACCTCTGTGCAAATCAAACAGAATTATTTTCAGCTGCCAGGTTCCAGCTCTTAACAGATTTTGTCACAACATCATATCGACATTATGGAGGGAAAAATTTAAACAGAATAAGCAGTTGTTTGCCATTCATGGTTACTACTTAAGTAATACGTGGCTATTTTGCGCAATATCCAGCCTGATGATAAAAGAACAGAAAAAAATCCTTTGTTTTGTTATGTTTGATCTTCCACTCAAACTGAATTTAATTTAAAAGTATAATAAGCCAACAGAAAATATTTTTCCCTAATTGAGATATACCATCTGCTGCAGTAATCAGTAAAACACATCTCAACTCATTTGGATGTTTGATGCACTGTTTTTGTATAGCTGACAACAGGAAATACGATCATGATTAGAATACAAAGTAATTTTTGTCCTAGCAGTATTTGTTTTACACATGCACTCAGTGGAGCTGCTTCTGGTAAATCCAGCTTGTCTTGTTTTCTTCTACCCTAAATATGTTTTGTAGGTCTTTATTTCTCAGAGTCTGAAATAGGGGTTTCATCTGCTAGCCACTGAAGAAGTGAGTTTAAGTGGCTTTTAGATGGGGAATTATCTGAAAACAGGTATTTTTCACTCATAACTTTCACACATATTAGCTGTGCAGACGACTCACAGAAAGCTCAGTTCTAAGTTACTTCTCAGCAGTTTGAAATTATTTCCATTTCTTTAACCTAAATACTCAAGTAAAATATTTAAAATTTGGAAGTGAATTTGCTAGTTCGAAATAGGATTAATTCAGTCCACATACCAAACCAAATGTGGTTCAGAGATGCAAGTTTGAGGTCCATGCTAAGTTAGCTCAAATTAGGCTGTTAAAATTGATCAAGCCTTGAGAATATTTTGGCCCATGTAGACCACAGGACTCCTTCCAGAAAGATAGTTTGTACCCTGCAAACTCTATTAGTGGTAGAAAAGCGAAGTTTTCAGGACAACTCACATCTGAAATAGATGGGGCTTTTCTACTAGAACAATTGTAAAACTTAAGGCAAACCAGCTGAAGGAGTAACATTAAAGAGAATATTTTGAAGCTGTTGTTCATAAATAATTCCCTTGTAGGAGGATTAAATTGCAGTGAATCAATGACATTTTGTCTTAGTCTCCTTGTGTACCTCTTATAAGAAAAAGATTTTGTTTTGCAGGACAAAGATAAGACAGGGATATTTAAGCATCATGCAAATGGAATTTTCCCTCTGCTGCTTGTATGAACTGTACATGAAACAAGTCTTCCCATCCTCTTAAACAATTAAGGATCGCTGGTGATCAAGACAATCAGCAGGCATTTTCTATTTTGTAAGGCAGTTAGAAAGTTTAAGGTTCTTAAGGGCTACTTTTTCTGGGAAATAGAAATTTTAGCTCAATTGAACCAACGATTTACTTGAATTAGTTTGAGTGTGAAGTTCTTATTTTACATGTACTTTTCTGTGAAATTATTCCAGGTTTATACTGAAAAAGCTTTTGGTTTTTTACAGTTATTTTTCGTGTTCTTGTCATGAAAGAGGGACCAAAGGCTGGCACCACTTCTAAGGATGGAAAATGGATGAAAAATAGTTTTTCAAGCAGTGTAACAGCTACATAAGGACTAAATTTTTGGTTTAATTCTTCTATAACAGAAGATAAAGAGAAAAGTAAATTTCTTTTTCCATGTTTTCTAGAATCTGTGCAAAGGAAATTTGACTTCAGAGCTCTGGTCCCTTAAGTTCTCACTTCTTTTCTGAAAAAAATGCGTTCTTTTGTATTTAAGTTATCCCAAATGTAACAAGTGGGTTTTTTTGTTGTTTTGAGAGATATACGTAGAAAAAAATGAAGAAGGCTTCATTAAGTAGTAAGATGGTGTGAGGAGACCTGGGGAGGTATACAAAGGCTTATCTAGTCATGTAATATGTTAGTATCTTTCAGTAATAATAAGTCTCAGTACCATGCTTTTCCACCTCAGATCTTAAAACCTGATGGAAATTATTCTAGTTTAGATGCAAAAAATATACTGAAAGAGGAGCAGTTAAATAGAAGCAGGGCTCAGAATAGAATTAAGTTCTCCTTTTTTCCCACTGAGTCATCAATCAAATTATTATTCCAATTTATATGAATCACATACAGTTACTAATACAATAACTAGCTTAAGAAAAGTCAAACATTGATCAGTTCATGAAGTGACAGATTTCAGAGGCTCTGTATCTTAACTGACAATGTTGCTCTAAAGTTCAGTAGTCACAGAGATAATTTGTTTCAGTTCTGTTTTAGGGGTTTGCTTACATTAATGTAAGGCATTTCATATTTTCAGTTTTGCAGTGAGGATGTACTAAATTTTCAGATTTCTGTAAATTGTCCACTTTACCTTGTAAATATTTTTTTAGCTGTGAGCATCTAGTATATTTTACTGATTTCTGGAGGATAACATTCTTCATTAGACTCAAGATCAAATTCTTTATTTCAGAAACACACAATGACTGAAAAAAAAATAAAGCAAATTTGCTATATTTCAGTATTTAACGTCTTCGAAAGAAAAATTAATCCCAGCTTCACAAACTCCAAGTTCCAATGAGAAAAGGGCATAAAAATAAAACTGTGTCGGAATTAAGTTTTTTGTTTCTTAGTTTTTCATTGTAATTGAAAGAAAGATTTTTCCATTTAACTAGGTGTTTATATGTAGATTAACAAAAAAGAGAGATTAATCTTTTTCAAGTGCCTACGCTTACTCCTGTGTTCTGTCCTGTATTCTATCACTAAGATTTTTTAATTTTTTAATGCAGGTATTGTTACCAGAATTGTAGCTGCTTCTTAGCAACTACCCTTGTGCTTTTGATTCCACAGCTTTCTGCCAAGCTGACTTAAATCCACTAGTGAAAAATCACAGAATACATATCTGATATTTGGGCCTTTTCTGTTTCTTTCTATCAGAGAAAATATTCATGTGTTGGCTGTGCATATTGTCATCATACAGGATCATACAAGATATTTGATTTTGCTTAAAACAAGGCTATTAATTTTCTCCCAATATTGATGTAATTCTCTCAGAGAATATGGGACAGCCTAATCTCCTTCACAGTTATGCAGCTCAAAATGCTCGTAGATTATGAACTTATTTCTCTCATACATTTTTGTTCTCATGCTCTCAGTCTGGATTCCTTCAAATTTTAACTATGGGAAGAAAAGTCTTAAGTGTACATCTTATTAGAGCTTATATGTGCTCTTCCGTGTCATACAAGCCTCTCCTCATATAAAAAAGCAGGTTTTCTATTTCACACGCAGACAATCAACAAGGCTGGGCAAAGGAAGAGTCAGAAGAAAAAGGGAGAGATCCAGTAATGATGTCTCGTGAATGACCGTCATCAGCTCCAACTTTAAAATTCTCTGTGGAAGCATGAAAATCTAAACATATAACAAACAATATCCCCAGAAACTGAGTTCTAGACTTATATGGGTTATATAAGTTTAAATAGATGCTAGTTAAATTATACACAAACATCATATCTTCCATAGTTTTCTTATTAATCTTTACATGTAAGCAACTTACAATCAGGCTACAAGTCTGCTGTATCTGCAATATGTTGAGCTCTCAGCTGTCTCCCTAGACAATCTGTGGATACAAAATATGCAAAAGTCATTGTCACCCACACAAAGGTGAATGCTGGCCTTGTTTTCAACATTTCTGAGTCCTAACTTGTGGCCTATTAGCGAGAAGGCAAACTGGTTTATTATTTGAAAAGCTGTTCACTGTGATTTATGGCCTTGTGTTAGTCTTCTCATCTTGAGATATTAGACAATCATACTTTGTCATGGACAATCTGAGGTGAAGAAAACATATAGCATTCATCTTCTCTTGCCATCTAGGACACTTCTTTTCATCTGTTGTTTTTTCCTCTGGCATATCATTTCCTTGTAATCAATTTAAATTGAAAACTTTAATGACCTTCCGCAAGTGTTACACTGCCTTTTCACCTACTCTGAGGGTTTTTCTGCAAAGGAATTAAAACCCCAAAACCTTTTAGAATTTGCAGCATTTCCTCTACAAAAAGGCATGCAAGTCTCATTGGTGACGATCAAAGGGTAGAGGTGTAATATTAATTAGGCAGACCCAAAATACTTTGTGTAAATATTTCCACATTTTACATTATAAAACAAGGTTTTATTTTCTATTAAAAAAAGAGGTGTAATATTAATATTTTCTCAAAGGGATAAGAGCTCAACCCTCTGCCCCCTGGAAAACAACAACAACCACCAAACCAACCAACCAAAAACAACAACAACAAAAAAAACCAGACTAAAAAGAGGTTTTAAAAATGAAATATGACATTTTCTAAGACCATAGCTTCAGAAATAAAAAATTCTCCTGGGACTGCAGGATTCTAAAGAGCAAGTACAGTTCTAAGAGGATTATTGCCAACTGATGGTGGGGGTTTTCTTCAGTTTTTGGTTTATGATTTTTTGTTTTGTTTTTAAAAGTCATTCACTAAAGGACCAGTAAACAAAAACTAACTACCATACAACGTTGTTTTGATTTACTGAACAGGATCAGGTGCAAGTAAAAAGCGTACATACAAAAAATGTTCCTGCACTGAATTTTAAAACTTCCAAATTGAAAAGAATGAATCAACGATAGGTTTACTAAATCAGGTGAAAAAAAATCAGAAGTATGAACAAGATGTATCTATTCATATAGCAAAAATTTAATGCAAGTGGCATACAGCAAATACTGAAAGGAAAACAGAGCACCACAGACCTACACTCCTTACCTGTGTGAATTAATTCTTCTCTGCTTTAAGGGTCTAAGTGTTCTCCAGACAGATGAATTTACATGTTAGTAATAGAGTGATCTGTAAAAAAAAATAATTACCTCTGGCAAGAAAACAGAAAATGAATGAAAAATAATAATTTGAGAAGCCTGTTGGGGGAAAACAAAAGAAAAACAAACAAAAAAAAACCCTCAACCATTTTCCCATTGGAAATAACATTTTTTTAATGTGGAGCCAGCCAACAAGTTTGTTGCCATCCCTGGCTATCAAAAGAAATGTCATCATTACATTTTATTCTAAGCTAACAAGCAACTACATGCAAAATAAGTGCAGAATGAGAACAGATACTGACATTTGAAACCACTATACCACAAAGCAACTGCATGCCTTAGGCAAAGTCTGCTGCAGGTCATTTAAAATGATAAACCAAAAGGTCACATGGGATACAATAACTGATATTTATAATTGCCTTTCTGAAGGATGTATCACCTGAGGACACACACAAAACTGTTGACTGGCAGTAATGGAGTCACAGCAGCGAAAACTCCATGAAAACATATTGTTGGAATACAGAAGTATAAAGACATTATGGCTGTTTTTATGAAACCCTGGAGCATGGCTTTGTTGTGTAGGGCATAGATGGACATAGGTTAACATTTTGTCTCCTTACCCTTACAGTACAAGAGCCATTTCACTGGGAACCCCAATATATTTCTTCATACTAGGAGAAGTACAGGAGGAAAAAAAATCTGGTATTTATTGATGTAACAACAAACAAACAAACCAAACAAACAAAAACAAACAAACCACAAACAAAAACAACAACAAAAAAAACCCCACACACACAAAAAAACCCCACAACAACCAACCGCCACCACCACAAACAAAACAAAACCACGACAAAAACAACAACAACAAAGCACACTAGCATAAAAGCAGAGTCTTCTTGCCAATCACATTTTTCTTCTCCTCCCACCCCCAAACAAACAAAAAGTTAGAGACACTCCCCAGAGCAAGTGTTTTGTGATGAAAATATTCCCCCACAATGGTAGGAAAGCTGTGCTGGGTTGCTTGTCTCGAGGAAGACTGAACCAAGGACTCCCATTGCCATATGAGTGTCCTAATACCAGGCCATCAAACACCTCCAAAGTTCATTCCCTATTTTCATCAAAAATTTCTGCTAACACCTCAGAAACTCTTTCACAACTTCTGAAGAAACAAGTCTGGTTTTTAAAAAAAAAAATAAATTCAAGCAATATTAACTATACTAACTGTGCATGGGATCAGGATTTAGGTTTTCACATCTAAAATACATAATGAACTTAATTCAGAGCAAAGGAGGGAAATAATACTGAGCATTTAAGCATCCTGGAAGTTCAAGTGCCACTTGCAAAACCTGGGCATTTAGGACCTGAAGCCTGAGGGAAATATCAATAGGATTTAGATCAGAACGTACCACTGATACTCTTAAAATTACATTTCTGTCTTCTTTGCACTTACTTTTGCCAATTATACCAGACTGACATGATTCATATAGGAAACATTCATCTTCAAGCTGTGTTAAACAACAATATATAAAGCTGTCAAAACAATTTCAGAGACCGAAGAAGGTTTAACCGAAAGAGCATTAAAATTTAACCAGCTGATTGATAAGGCTTCCATTATTATTTTGGGTTGTGACATATATGTAATAAATGCTTTGGTGAAATGATTAAACCAGAAAAAAATTGTCAGCAATTCTATGAGTACATTATTTTTGAAAACAAGACTAAAACTCCTAATCCCTTTAGTCATTTTGAGACTGCTATTTCTCATCAGCCAGAAGGTGCCATGTAAATTGTGCCATTATAGATATTCTTGGGTCACCATAAATTTTTCTGCAGGCAGAGACAGATAAAAAGATTACTTTTGAGATATGTTCTTCTGTTCACAGTAAATCATTCCCACTGGAATCTCAGATACAGAAATAGCCTTCCTCTTGTCCTGTGTGTTAACCCTTTGAACTTACTTTAAATGTCTTTACTTCAAGAAGCCTTGAGATGGCTGTCTTGCTGAAATCACATGGTTAGAGGGCTGGGCAGGTTGAAAGAAGGAAGGGTGGATTGGTTTTGCTTCATTTACCTTGAAAAACCCAGTTGCTGGACATCTTCATGATTTAAAAATGAAATGCTTTTGTCCTGACTAAAATGAAATATTTCATCCAGCACTAAAAGACTGAACAAAAAAAAAGAGAGAGAGAGTAATCATCGATACCTTCTGTTTTACGTTAGTGACATACCTGACATATTCAGCTACCATTAGGAAAAACATCAGACAGCCCCACTGCCTGACGAGCGGCAACGGTCAGGAGGGACGGTGTCCCTGACTGGAGCCCAGTGGCTGCCAATCAGAAAAAACATAACAAACATTATTAGAGAAACAGAGTTGGAGAGGTCCATCTGGGCACTTTAGAAAGTCTTCACATACACATAAATATTTAAAACGTTGTCTTCTTTCGTACGAATCAGCAGAAAAATCTGTTTTAACCAGACTTAACTGTCTGAAAAAGCAGCAATTAAAATCTGCTATCCACAGCCTATCACTTTCACTTCAGGGATTTCTTTTTCCCCCACTCTCTACAAAACTAACAGCAATACAACGTTTTGCCTTTATGATTTAATACTGCAGGGAGCAAAGCTCAGCCTAGCAGTTGTCGGTATTATGGCTGCAGTTACGTCGCAGTTACAGGTATGGACTAAGGATGAAGTGAAATAATTCTGCGTTGAGACAGTTTCAAACTCACATAGACACAGGCACTCAGCAGAGCACTGAAAGTTATGCAGATGAACGGAAGCCTTTAGAAGCTTCATCCTCTATCACCTTGGCTCCAGGAGGCTGTCAAAGAAATTAAGGACACATCATATTGATAATTCATTTGGCAATGGTTGCAGAGACTCTAATGACAAAACTCAGAGGATGAACAGCAACAAGAGGAAACCCAGTGCAGTGAGCCGAGCACAAACCACCACAAAGCGCACAGAGAAGACTGCTGTACACCACACATTTAACCTGGAATTTACAGTTGAAGCCAAAGGACAGCCAGTTTAAATCACGTCTATTATGTGGGTACAGCACACAGGCTAAGATCCCACTGCCCCAGCCCAGCGTGCTGTTGACACAGTGCTGTACCTAAAGTAATATATAAGTGTGCTCCACTGCTTATGCAAAGAGCTGCTCTAACACAAAGTGAGAATTACCTTGTGCCTTACCAGGCAAACAGGCAAGAGAGCTGAAGACATGCCCATATAAAATATTTCCCTGTTTAATGTCCTCTGCATTCAGCAGAGCTGGCTGAAATCCTCTAACAAATATTCTGTGAAATAAACGCCAACTGCTGGGCTGTTTGAACCTCTCCAATTTGACAAACTTTCAGTAAATCAATAGCAGATTTCTGAAAGATTTTAGTTAACACTTGAAGCCTTCTTCATCCTTTCATACTGTTACAATACGCACAGTGCCCAAGGAAAAAAAAATGTATAGGTTATTGATCCAACTGCTTTGAGACATAACTGATTATTAACGGGAGCCAGTAAGAAATATTACCCTTTGGTTCAGTGCAGTGTAATTAAGGATATTAATCAAGTCCACAGATTTTCTCATGCAGATTCTTGTCTTCGCTATGAATAGTAGCTCAGGATCCAAAAGGGTAATGAATACTGTAACTAGTATAGGAATAACTACATAGAATATGGAAAAATACAGCCATCAGTTATCAAATACTGGTAGGTTAAATCATTTTCTTAAAAAAAAAAATCTTTGAAAGACAACAAATTGTCATCATTGGAAATGGCAATGGTAAAAGGCAAAGGATACTGGTAGCCAACAACATTTCTACAGATGAACATAAGTTGCTAGAAACTTTAACAAATTGCATATCTAAACAGTAAACCAACATCACACAGAAATCAATGGCAAAAGGACACTCCCTATGCCAAAATATTGTCTTCTTGGAAAAATAAGCAAACATTGAAGACAAGATGGCACACTCAAGAAGAAGGAGGAAAACAACAACAACCACCACCAAACCAAACAAAATTAAAAAAAAAAAAAAGCACAGCTCACAGGTTCTGGAAGAATTTCCCCAGCAAAGCAAAAAGGATAATGCTGACTTTTTCACCCAGCTTTGTTCCCATGTTCCCCAAAACTTCACAGAAAGCCTTTCTCCCTGATGCAGTTTCTTAGCAGCCCTCCTCAAGTGCCAGAGAGTTATTTCACAATCAGTACTTCCTGGTGCCTGTCACTTCCCGCTCGGCAAATGCACACCTTTTGATAAATCTTTATTGCATAAGAGCTACCACCATTTTCAAACTACCTTCCTAGACTTTAAAGTGCATACAACGTTAAATATGAGAAAGAGAACATAAGGATTAATCAACAGGGTTCATACCCTTAAGTGTTGGGCTCCATCCAGCCTGCGTTGTCCACTTTGAACGAAAGTATTCCCATCAGTACATTACTGCCATTCATTCTTAATGTACTCTTAAGCTTTTGTTGTGCAAGCATAAAGGGGACAAAGATGGACGAGGATGATGTTTCACAGCATCCTGCTTTCTAGTTTTTTCCCATACAGAAGAATTTCTGTTCAAAAGCACAGAGTAATAGTGTTAAGGGTATCTGAGTAGCCAAGAAATATTACTTACAACAAATAACCCAGACTTCACCTGTTATTTTCTGTGTAGCTTTTTCTTCAAGTATTCATGCATCCATTAGAAAACCTCCTTCATCTGGAATGTCAAGAATTAAATGAGGTTTCTAGGTGAAAAGACATGCCAATATTTTGACACAAAAGAAAATAAAACACCACCACCATACACACACAGTTTTGTTGCTCCTGTACAAGATAACAAATATTTCAAACACAACTGATAACCTTGCATTATGTGCAGGGAGCTCCAGTTTTTCTACATGTGAACTGTGAGAACTTGGCATCTGACCTCCATCACCCCTTACCAGGATGTCTTAAGCAGTGGCCCTACAGGCTGGGCAGCAGGTGATCTCTTGTCAGCACCAGTTGGATTTCACTTGCATATGACCCATGCATAAATCTCTGCAGCACAGGAGCAAAGGTAGATGAATGATATGCAGCCGGCTGCAGTCTTATCCATATGTACCTTGCCCACTCAGTAAAAATAAATTGAGAAATATTCCTTTATTCCTATGACCTCAATATAGTCTAGTTTTAAATAAAACAAAACAAACCAGATTAAAAAAACTCTCCTAAAGTTTGAACACTCTTAGGGTTCTCTTCCTTGTAGATCATTCAGATCACAACTTAAATTTCATATTACCATCACGTAAAGGGGGAAGAAAGTTCTTCAGAAAATGTCCCTAGTTCAACACAGCTCTTTGCTAGAGCTCCACGGTTCTCCCCCTTACCAGCCGGCCTGATAAATTCAGTTGAAACTTCACAATACTATTTTGACTTGGATAAGTTTCTATGGACTCCCTATTAGTCTCATGATAAATAAGAGTTATTTAATGTAGTCATGTGTCTGAAACTATCTGAGATGCTGTATTACAGCAGACCACTTTATTAGGCAAACACAAGTTGGATTTTTCGGTGGAATTCTCTTAACCGCAATTATGCAGAAGGACTAGTTGGATATATGGACAGTATAGAGCTCGTACACTATAGCATCGGGATTTAACACACAAAGTATCCTAAAAAGTTATAAAATGTCTTCCAGTAGGTCTGTCAGTTACCAACACTTTGAAAACAGAAATCATTTTATTTATTTAGTTCCCCAAAGAAGAAAGTACATCTTTCTGAAAAGAAACACGAGCATTAAAAGCAACAGTATGAACAAACATGACTCAGGGCATTGATTCTGTTTTTTATATATATATATATATATATATACAGACACACACATATATTCTTCAAAATAAGGAAAGAGTAATTCAGATAAATCACTGCATCAGATGATTAACTTCCATTGCATTATGAAACTTCTGTTACAATATGTTGGGACATCACTACATTAGCATTCATTTTGGAAACATGATACTTAGCAGAATCCCTGTTGGGAACATGCTCAGGACAAAACGACTGAAAATGAGAAGACATGCTTTTTCTAGTTCATCAAGCTCATTTTTAACCAAATTCAGGAACCTGAGAAGTATATGTACAAAAAAATTTGTGCCATACCAGTGCTGTAACATTTAACACAATATTTGGCATGCTTACCTCATTTATGAATTTTCCCTTTCACTAGCAGGGTTTAATCAGCTATTCTCAATATAATTTACTTTCAGGGGCTTCACTTTCCTTTAAGTCTCCATTGGAACATTTGATTCTTTGGCACTTAACTGGTAGAATAACACTACTGTATCTAAACATACTGCCATTCTCCAGGGGATCAGCACTTCGTTCTGCCGAAGTATTCTAAATTACTGAATTCACCCTGATTTTCCCCAGTGGCAGCTAATGCCTATGTATTAGCTACTGGACAGCTGGCAGCTTACTCAGAGGAGAAAGACTTTTCCAGGACATGCTAATAGTACAGAGCACTGTAGAAACAGAGAATTGCTGGAGAAATGGAGCATGCACAAATCTGTAGAGCATGCAGCAATGCTTACACAAGTGTCATACAGCAAACTGTACAATAAAGTCACTTAGTATGCCAAGCCTACAGAGGCCATACACACTAAGTGGCTATTGCACCAGTGAATTCCATCCATGGCTGGGCTGCACCCTTGAAAACGGTGCAACATCCTGAATTTCCCAAGGCAAGCCTAATTCAGTCACTCTTCTAAGTGACGTTAATAGCATGTGGATGTTAGAGGTAAGTAATTGAGCTGTACCATATACTACCGATCATTTTGAAATTTGTAATTGCGTCAGATCGCACTTTGATTTGCTTATAGCATCTAGTTATACAGCTTTCCAAACTGAGTATCAAAGCTCAGACAGGAACAGGCAGGTTTGATTCCTGGTGAGTTAGATTAGCCTGCTAGGTTTATGAAGGAGTCTACTGTATATCCTTTCTCTTTTTTTGATTCTGCAATTCAAGTTTAAAAGTTTACATAAGAACATATGTTCTACTTGAAAACATTCATCTCCAAGACTTTAAATATCAGTAAATGTAACTGAAACATCTAAAAAAATGTACAATACAGAATATTTGTACAGTCATTTGGTTTGCCTCCAATCCTGATGCACATTTTCATTACGTAAAACACATAATCTATAAATACAATCTTTGTCAGAAATATAACTGCAATTCAACAAAATCTAAACACAGCTTCTGTGAGAGTTCCCTTCCAGAAGCCAGTGAATCTGTTAGTCAGATCCAACCTACACACATTGTGTGTACTTTACCTTGTACATGATGCAGCAATATCAGGGATACTGATGCTTCTCCCTGAATCCAGCACTTTCTCCTCTCACCTGTGATCACTGAATGCACTGCAAGGAAAAAAGTAAACTGTCCAGTCTTTGGAAGTTTAGCCTCCCTCTATCCCACAGTCAAAACAACTGGGACATATGAAGCACGAGAAAGTCCATCCAAAACTTCCTTATATGAGATTTTTACCAAAGCCTGGATTTTGCTGTTCAAACAGCTATTGTAGATACAAATTAACTGAGCCATGAAATATCTGTGCATTGCTTTGAAACTCTGTTTCATACATGGTACCATTTCAAATAGATGCTTCAGAGAACTACACCAGACAGTGCAAAAGGTAAGGCAAGAGGAAAGGTTCAGCTCGAGTTACTTGTTCCCATCTCCTTACAGAGCCCACTTGCCACAACACTTTAGCTATGTTCATTGGACAGAATTACTCTAATTACTAACTAGATTCTTTGTAACCTTACTTTGAACTAATTGGGATTTTTTTTAACCTGCCTGTATGTATGTTAACTTATCACTAACTAGCCATTCTTTCTTCCTCTGGACGTGTGCCCAACTGCTCATCCCCCATAAACAAATGGTTTACCAAAGAATACACACTGCTTTCTTGCATGCACATTCATAGCTGTCTTCACGATAATCTGCCACAAAAGACAGGCATAAAATTATTACCATCATAATGAAAAGAGGGTGAAACCTTCCCATGAAGCATATCCACTCATCATCACTGCAAGGGATTCAGAACTTTGACTCTCTCACAAAGCTTCATGTCCCACATCCACAGACAAATCCTCGCTCTTGCTCTCTTAGGCCTCTAAAACTGTGGTGAGGTGCAGCTCTCTTGACATTTATTGTAACTGAGCTTTCAGCAAAAAAATCTTTTCAGTTATTACCTACAGATCTTCAGCGCAGGTCTAAATCACATTTCTCTTCAACTAAAGTGCCCAGTGGCAAGGTTTCATAGACCACAGTAAAAAGCAAGGTTGTCGAGTATCAATGGGTGGAGAGTCCTGATATCAGTTCTAATACCATCTCAGAAAAACTTCTCTTCTGAAAATAAAATCACTGTGGAATTTTTAAAAATTCTAACATCAGACACTTATTTCACCTATGAGACCAAACCCCAAGTGGTTAACCAGTCATGTCAACAGGGCAGGAGAAAGCTTCACTGTGGGGTGCCTGATTCAGAAACAAAGAAAGGAGATACGAACTCTTTCTATCACTTCAAGACTATCAGGAAAGCCCACTTGTATGGAGCAGTTAATAACCCAAACATTATATAGCCTTAGGTTCCGTATCTGTGCATCCCTCTCATGTAACAACACAAAATGTCTTTCCCTGCACTCCCTTGATTAGGTCTGTACATGTTCTCAGCAACATCTTCTGATGTTCTCCTTGCATTAGTAGTTCTCCCACATCTTCAATATAAACCGCTCCTGCCAGTCAGAGTTGGTTTGCTTCTGATATCCAGAGATGCCAATATATGAACTATAAAGAGTCCCATGGGAGCTACTAATCTCCTGGGTACCCTTGTCTTCTGTTGGCTGCCTCCTCTCATAACACCAGACTGCCCAAGTCACTCAGTGTGCAGTAATGAAAGTGCCTTTCTCAGCTCGGCAGGATTACTATTGCAGCAGACTGGCATTTGTAGCTTATGCAGCTGAGAATTTACAGAACAAGCACACACAGTGGCAGAAAGTCACATATCACTGCAGTCAGTCAACACCTGACATGCACTGCTCTAAGGGAACTGGGATGGGTCATTTCTGTTCCTCAGCATCACCTCACTCCCCCTCAGAATAATCTCAAGTTGCATTTTGAGGGACACCTAGGAAAGCTGAATTTTTGAGGCTTCCTTATAGGTTTCTTCAGATACAATCTGACACATTGCTCGGATGCTTTAGCCATTACCTTTCCTTTCCCCTCAGTAGGTACCAGAGGTGACTCACAGCAAATTTCAGCTGTGGCTGCCCTCTCAGCTACAACTTACTACAACCTATCCATTTATGCATTACTACTACAATGCTGTCTGCCTCCTGTTTGTCAGAAGTTTTGTGGTTTACATCTTACCCTAGTTATGTGCTTTCATTTCCTTTCCATAAAAAGAGCTGCTTTGTTTTGGCTGAACAACAGAAACTGAGCAAAACAGCAAACAAAGAAATGATTCAGTAGATAAATGAACCACTAACATTAGCAATACTACAGATATTGGTTTCCCAAAACAGTTTCAATGCCTAAAGGCTTTGCCATGGGGGCAGCAGAAATGATACACCATAATTGTTGTTTCTGAAAGTCTCCAGATCTGATTATTGGCACTAAAAGTATCATTGTATTTTACTAAACTGAATTAGTGAGCTATTCTTGCTGGGAGCAGCGAAGTGCTAATAGCTTGTTGTTAGGATATTCACCGCACTAAATGCCTGGGCTTTCACAGACAATAACTAGCTCTGCTGCTGGTAAATGCTGCCCACTGTCCACTGCAGCATACGGCAACTTGCAAAGCAAAAATGTTGAGTAAGAATTTGCCTAGAAGAATGCTTAGCAAAATGCTGGGATTTTAGTAAAATATATGTGTTATGTATGTGGTTAAACTTGTCCATCCCTTTAAAATAACAGCACTGGTGGCTCTCTAGCAAACAACAGTATCTCAGCCACAATATAAAAGAAAGTTACTGAGAAAACAAAAGACAAATCCACAGTTTACTAAAATGCAAAAGGACACATGGCAAAATTGATCTGACCTAAAGCAACAGACATAAAATTACAGTCCTAGTATAGAAGGAGAAAAAAATGCCTAGACCTGCATGTTTAAGGTATTTTTTTTCAGCATAACAACAGAGTAATCTTTGATTTCTCAGTAAAACTTCCTTTTCCCTAATAGTAGGCCTTCAAGTGCACAGAAAAAGAGAAAGAAAAACTATTCTTTAACAGAAAGTGTCACTTTTCTGGGTTCATAAGACACCATCACCTTAAATCTTTTCTAAATACTTCCAAATGCAAAAGCACATTTTGATTGGTTTCAACATTATTACTTCAGGTGAATATGTGCAGATAAATGTGATACTGCTGAACTGTCCCAAGAGCATAAAGCACTCAAAGAGCTAACTAGAACTGGATAGAAATGTATTTCCACACTAACAATCTTGTTTGAAGTGTTAGTTTTACCTGGTTTGCATAACATTAAAATCAAGACACTTGCAATTTTCAGAAAAGAATACGAGAGTGACTCCAACCCCCCAGGTGCTGAGGTCAAGGCAATTGTGTAAAATGGACTTTAAGAAGTTGATATTACTCCAACATAAACAGTCTCAATTCACATCTCCTTTGGACAGCATAAGGTTTAAATTGGATCAGCAATATAAAAATATTAATTCCCTCCTGCACCAGCATTACTTTTTACCATTTCGCCTCATTTCTACTCACATTCCACTTACTGATAAGCAGCTCTATTCGTAAGAACAGAAAAGGGAATTCAGTCATATTGAATAACACTCTCCCAAACTTCAAGTTACCTATTTAAGTACAGCAAACATGAACCTACGATAATTCAAAACTAAGATAAAATAAAAATAATTTAAAAGAAATCCTCCATACGGCACTAGAGAAGACCATGGGTTTGTGCTCATTCTCACCTCACTCCTTCCAGTGCTGATGGACACAGCCATGAATATCTGCGGCCAGGGCCACAGCGAAGGCGCAATACCCACAACAGCCATCTCTGCCAGGAAGGAAGGCTTCCCTGGTCACCAGTGATGCTGTTGTCCCCCATATCTACCTACAAATTGGTTGGACTTCAGTCATTTCCATTTTGACACTGAGAAAAAGCCAGCGTCAACGAAGCCTTTGTGATGAAAACTGACCAGTGCTAAAAAAAACCTGTCAGCATCAGCTAGACTGTCTCATCCGTTGTTTTTTTCCTTCAGTTTAGAGATTTCAGGTTCATGACCAAAGCAAATCCCACAGTATAGAAGCAATTTTGTTCTGCTGTATGTTTTTTATTCGCAAAGAAACAGAAGCACCAGCGAGTTTTATGAAACTTTGGTACTTCAATAAAAGAGCCTCAGATGTGTGAATGGAGGATTAAACAATTTTTTCAGAAACCTTTTCCTTTTACCATCTTTTAAACAAATATGATAATTGCAAAGGAACCCATTTTCAATTAACATCAAATGTAGACCAATTTCACCTTTGTACAATTTGCCTTACCTATTTTGTGCTTTAAAGCTCTTAATTCTTGCCCTGTACCATACCAAACTGGTTTTCAAGAGACAAGTCACCTGAATTGCTCTGAAGATGCACCTTCTTTTCCTGATCATGATTCTCTTCCTTTTTTGGGGAGATGGAAGCCACCAGCACCCCTATTTGTTTGTTTCTGTAATACTACTGATACAGACCTAATACTAGCACAGCTGAATTATTATTTGCGTTTGTTAAAAAATGTCAGTAGTTCACCATTTGTTCTTATTTTAAATGTTGAACTTTTACAGTAGTTAAAACCATACCTGTTTAATAGCTAACAACTACTTTTGTTGCTTCTTTCTGCTTGCTTTTACTAGTGGTATAGCTTTGCAACGTTCTTCTTACCTCAGCTTGCAGAAAAATTTCTCATTTATAGCTCTATCTGTTGGCACAAGCCATTCCATCCCTGAAGATGGATAAAGGAACAAAGAATATGAAAGGGATGCTTATGCAAAGAGAACCTGTCATGTTGCCCAGGGCTTATGGTTTGTTCTGGCACAGCCAGCCAGGCATCCAGACGGAGCATGCAGAAGGTGAGGCATATAGCACTTCAGAATAAGCACTAACAGAAATACAGGAAAGGGTTTTCTTCCTCCCTCTTATCACTTAAGGAAGGAGAGAAAAAAAAAAAAAAAAAGAAAGAAAACAGCTTGGAAACTACATTACTGAAACACTGGACACACAGTAATGGATTTTATATGAAGGACTCAGCTGGAGCTTCCTGTGTGGAAGTGACTTTCTGACTCTTGCAGCTGCACAGTGCGGGTCACCCCACCTCCCCTTTTTTGCTCTCACAGATGTTATGATGGATATGGCAAGTGAATATGATACAGCTCACAAACCTTGCGTCACTCTCAAGTCTGGTCCTGATGGACATCCAATTCCTCCTCAGGCAGCCAAAAAGCACATTGCACTGACATGCAGCACCCGCTGAGGAGATAAGTGAGTGTTTCCTGGCAAGTCATCCGGTTACCTATAAATGCCTTTGAGTCAGAGCAACACAGGCAGGTAGGAATGCCAGGCAGAAATGACGGCATAAAGATTGCCCCTGAGCTTCACAGGCTCTGTGCCAAACATAAATAGGCCTGTAGTGTAGCCTTGGCTAGCCTGGAAACATTTAAATCCCTGACAGTACAAACCTCCACAGGCCACCCTACATTAAATGCAGAGAGGTACAGCAGCCTGATCTGCGGCTGGAAGCACTGCAGTACAGAAGCAATTGGTCTTGCTAAAGAGCTACTTCCAGCCTGGAGACAGGGAAAATGGTGATGACATGGACATCATAGTATCAGCACAGCAGGGGAAGCCTCTGTGCATATTGCCCCCCATGACCTAGCAAGTTTTCATTGTTCTGATGGAGGGGGGTTTCAAGCATTTCTGTTGGGCTGTTCTAGACCAGCCATCATTATTATCTCTTCACCATCCTGAACACAGCACAAAAATGTGGTACTCTCACATTCACAGCATGATCCACTGTCACAAGTCACTCTCAAGTTCTTGGACACCCTACGGAAGTTGTGCAGACCACAAAGCAGGTACGAAGATTACCACCACTAGCAAAACATGTCAGGATGGTACTGTAGCCAGCTGCTGGATAAACTCAAAGATCAAGTGCAAATAACACAGGACGCTCCCACCACTGGTATATGAAAAATATCTGTCACTAGCTGTAATATTAACTACATGTGAGGATGCATGCAGTGGTCTGAGCACAGATGGGATACTAGAAACAGAGAGGATGAGACACACAAGTGTTGCTTTCCAACTCGCTTTACTCCCCAGGAGCCTTGGAGGCAAACACAACCACAGAGATTCACCTGAGAAACATGGGGGGGGTTTTGCAATCCAGTATGTCAGACAATATATCCAAAAAGTATGTTGGCATCTAGCTAAGCCAGTTGAGATCAGAAATGAGCTGATCACATAACAGCTTGCATTGTAGAAAATCTGATCCAGCAAATGATACAGATACATGTAGATCCTGCATAATTGCTCAGGAAACTAGACCCAGAAGTGAGTCTTTCTCTCCAAAACTACCACCTTCCCGTGATGCTACATATTATAAAGGGCACTACAGAGCCAAACAGAATTTCCTCCCAACCTTGTGACATAACAGCCTATGGAATTTGCCATAGAATTTACCGGCTAACCTTCAGGCTATTCAGTGAGCATGAGTGGTTTTCCACACAACATGCTTATCCACCCACCTGCATTAATTTATATCACCGCCGTCAGCATTTGCAACTTCATCAGCTAGGAATAGACAGGAGCTTTCAATACATATGCTACCAGGCATGTGCTGATCGTTGGCTGGTGTCAAGAAAGAACATGCCCTCCTTGCACACTATTATACAATTACAGGTAAATGTATTATGGGGATTTATACCTTCATTTGAAGCATATGGTATAAATCAACATCATGGGCAGGATACAAGATTAGAAGGGTCACTGGGTCTTTCCTGATATAGCAAATAATTTGCTTCATATCAAGTGAGGCATAATTTTTTTTTCCTTCCCCAGTTCCAGTAACTCCATTCAACAGCTTCAATTTCCCTTGAATTGTTTTGTTGCAGCCTCCTCAGTGTGTCAATCACAAAGAGGAAGCCATTCATCCAAAAATGTCTTTTCTGCTTCCCCAAACATCTACCAAATAGGATTCAGGCAAAGAGATTAAAAAGGTAAACTCAGCAAGTTGTTCTGACTCTCCTCGTTGCATTCCAATCACCAAGGGGGTAATTCTTTTTTGCTTCAAATATAAAGAAACATTTATAATGGAGTTTATTTAGACCTTCTTGCCTTAAGTAAGCAAGTTTTTAATCTATCACATACATTCCTGTAATGTAGGTTTGATGTTAATGGGCTGTAAAGTGGGTAATATTTTTCTAACTGACCTCTTCAATCAGATTAGATCGTATTATTGACCATGCTGTTTGTTTTATAACCACAATCATATTGTGGAAGAACATCTCTTGCAAGTAGCACATTTGTAAGTGCCCATTAAGGCGAAGGATGACAGGTCTGCATGTTTGGCATTTTTTTAATATTTCTTTTTACCTTGCTGGCAGTATTCCCATCAGCATCCTAAAGCTACCTATTTTGTATGTTTCTAGGTGCCTACTGTCTGGGTTTTTCTGTTTTGTTTTGGAAAGATGCTGTGCTATGAAAGCCACAATAAAAGAAACAAAAAAAAAACCCAAACAAACAAACAAAAAAGCCTACCAACAAACAAACCCAACAAAAACATACGTATGCAGCCGGCATTCCTCTATTTTTTGGATGGTTCTTTGGTCACTGTAACATTTCTTAAGAGTAAACTCTGGACATTGTTTCATAGTGACACTTAGCAGGAATTTTTCAAACAAACGTTTGTAACGAAACGACCATTCATGTGCTCCTTTCAGCAGTACTTGCGCATTCAATAGCTGCATTTAGCAGAGATTTTTAAACTCCTTATACCTCCTACACAGGAATGACAGCTTGTGGTCAGGCACTGGATTGGGACCCAGACTGATCCAGTAAATCCCCAAGCCCTCAGGGACAAAGTCAGCCAAAGAGCGTTTCAAACTTCAGGTTTCTCAGACAGTGGTTTCGCTTTCCTTTGTCACAGTTTGCTCTGCCTTCTGCGGATGCCATTGCCACTTCACTTGAAGACAGACTGCGATCAGACAAATAATCCCAGTACAAAATACAAATCTGAAAAACAGCAGTGGAGAGAAGTAAACAAAGAAAACAGACTAGGGATGGGGTTTGCTGCTAGAGGACAGAGCATAGATTTCTGTCAGCAAGCCCTCTAGCGTGGCTTGGGCACAAACGCTTTTCTCCTAACATGTCGGTTGTTCCTCTTTAAAATGAGGATAATGTTTCCCCTCACTGCCCTCACTTGTGGCTTTGTTCATCAAGTTTTTTCAAGGCAAGATTTATATTAATACGCTGTTCAACATAATGGGACCCCAATATTAACTCTGGATATTTAAAATGGAAACATATTCCCATAAAGATTTCAGCTCCATGACATGAGGATCCCAACTAAAACAGCTGCAGTATTTATGGGCAAAGGGAAAAAAATATATCCTGTCTTCCATTTTCATTTTATTACACTTCACTGAGTCTCCAAATTGTGTTTCAGAGTTGCAATTCTAATGATAAACACAAAAAAGTAAAGGTAAATGCCAGAAGGAGCAGTAGTGGTGTCAGCTACACATTATTCTTTTCTAGCTGTTATTTCTAGTAATGAACTAAGCTGTTTTCCTCCAGTTCAATGAATATAGATATCCAGATATTCTCTCCCTCCCTATTTTTTTTTTCCTGAGCAGGTTCACTATGAAATGACTGACTGATGCTGAGTTGTCAGCTTATTACAAAAGTCTTTCTGTACGGTATAGAGATTTCTCCTACTGCACTTGAAGTAACTTTTCCATAACTGCCTACACAAAATGAGATTCTGATGTTGCTAAATCTCACTGTTACTAAGTCCCTACTGCAATTTAATGCAGAGTAATTTGAGTAATCTTTACCCTGCAGTAACTTGTTCATTAGGCTAAGCTTTTAGGCACCTAAATTACCCAATATAATTTGGATTTGTGGGAAGTATTTCTTCACTGTGTACACAGAGATTATCCAGTTCTTAGTCAGGAAAACATCAATTAGGAATTAAACTGAAAAACTGGAATTCAGTCCAACAATTGCTAATTATTGTCAGTTTGTTGAAATTAGGGTGCAATGTATTTTTCAGGAAATGCAAACATGGTATGAAATACAGATAGAAGCATAAACATGTAAATTCTAGCATCACCTCAATATTAACACTTTCCTTCGTTACATTCTGTAAAGCTGTTTTGAGCTTTTCAGACAGAAACACAAGTTTCTGTCAAAAGCCATTTGACTTTACAAAGCAAATGTTTAAGTTAGATTTTGACTTGAATTTTCAATTTAAACAAAAAAATATTTTTTAATTTTTTTTTCGAAACTACTGATTACAAAGACATAATTAAGCATTCAGATTCCCCATCTTTTCCTTATTTTCCCCTATGCCTTTGAATGATGTAAACTTGTGTAATGATTAGAGCCTCTCTTTTCTAACTCTCTTCCAAACTCTTTTAATGCTGGAATAACTGGATATTTCAAAACTTACAAAGTAGCTGAGACTGTTCCATTTTACCAGTCAAATTCCACTTGTGAAAGTAGCAGGATTAACTTACAGATGTATGTGGTTTCCCAAGATTAAAATGTATATGTAATTACAGTGTATGTTATGAAGATGGTGGTTTATAATCAGAATAAATTGATTTGGAGTCTGAAGTACAGTAAGAAGCAATTATTGTACTTAGCATCTTACTTACTCATTTAACAGACAGCCCTGTACCAGGAACCATAGTTAAATGTTGCTGAGATTTTTGGTGATGGTAACTTGATCTTAAAAGCTTGTCTTTAGCTCTCACATGTCAATACATTCTTTTGAAAAGAAAAGATCAGCAAAATTGGGTGACTACAAGCCTTGCTCAAATGTAAAGGCAGTCTTCATAGACAACACACCAAGTCTATAAAATTAAAGAATGAACTCTAGCTAAATAAAGTAATGGTCCTCCAGTGGCAAGACAAAACACAATTAGAATTCACATACTTATTTCAAGATCAATATTTTTCTACTGATTTGCTGAGGAGGCTTTTATGAAATTTAAGCATAGTTCACTTTTAAATACTCTTACCGCCAAAGGGTATGGTAGGCTGTATTAATTCCATTCCTTTTATAAATCAATAATTAGACTGCCGATTTGCTTAAAGTGCTTTGGAAAAAAAGGAAGGAAGATGGGAGCTATATTTTACCATTCTACAGCACGTGCTGAAAGGCTCAGTAACTCAAACCATCACACTTAAAGATCTTGACACCCTGTGGCAATGTGGAAAAGAATCAAAACCAAGTATGAAACGTTTTCCTCACAAATTTTAGTAAATAAAGGTTCGCCGTGACAGACAGCAGCCATACCTGAATACAATTCCTAGGTTAAGTCCATCTTCCCGGTGCATCATAAGGGTGGAGACAGAAGCCTGGACACTGAAGCAAAAAGACACTTCTTGAGTGTTAAAGTGATACCAGTATGAATTCTGTTAGCTAGAGGTAGGAGAGAAATAAGGAGAGGAGACATTAACCAGCCACCATACAGATAAAAAGTTGTGTCTTTGTCTAGTACCATCCAGCCCTATTCACCATGTGGGACTCCAAAATAAAATACACTGCAAAATCAGCAGGAGTGAATTTTCTTACTGATAAGGACTGTGATTTGGAGAAAGATTACCAATAGTGGAAATTGTCTGTACTTGTGGGTGGGTAACCAGAACAGACTCAGGCTTAAAAGAAAAGAAAATAAAACAAGCAAACAAAGAAAAAAACCCCACATTTTTTCTTTTTCATCAGTTAGCCACTGAAGTAAGAGAGCATCTGTGACCAATGAGTATCTAGTTTGTCTTAAAACTGTCCTTAAAGACAAAATTTAGGAATTATCACATCCAGTTCTATTTTTCTACCTTGTGGTATTTTCATAGTATCTTATTCTCTAAGATAACTTAAGAAAAACATGGTTTTTCTTTTTTATTCTTTTATTGCAACCTTAAAGAATTTGTCAGAACTCTTAAATCTTCCTTCCTTCCTTCCTACTTCTTACTTCCTAAGAAAGTGTATTCAAGGCTTAGCTTAATGACATTATTCATCCTGAGTTATTTTGACATGAAATGGTCACATCTTTACTTCCTAAAGTAAAACAGGAAAAGGCCTTTTCTCTAACCTTGGAGAAGGTCCTGAACAAGTTAAAACCCCAAATAAAACAAAGCAAAAAGCAGTTGTTTCAAAAATATAAAAAAATTTCCGCATGTACCATCTAGAAAATAATTCGGGTTTTGGAACATGTATTTCACTTGAGGTTTTTGCTTTGGGAATGGAGGATTATTGAATGAAAATGTTTAACCTACTTCAGGAAATCCTGCCAAAAAAAATGATGGGAAGCTGGAAGAGTTTCAATTGGAATTGTCAGATATATTTGCCCTGATCTTCTGTTCTTTCCAAGATATGTAGTTTTGTCCCCAGTACATACAGGATACTGGATCAGATGGGCCTTCTGTGTAGTACACTCACAGAAGAAGACTGGAAATTAAAAAATCAACTTTTGTAAAAAAAAAAAAAAAAAAACCAAACAGAAAGGAACACTTCAAATTGGTGCTTTGTGTCAAAGCTGAGGTTGCCAACCAATAGAAAAGATCTATAGTCAAAAAATTAAAGTAGGTATATTGTCCAAATAAAAAGAGAAGATAAACGTTGAAATTTTCCCTTGAATCACAAATTTTGCACTCCAAATTCAGTCTGAAAAAGAAAAACGGAATGATAAAGGAGTCATTGGTTGAAGCCTGATGGAAGGCAGAAAAAAGCCTGTTTTTAATTAATAATTATTTACATCATTAATACACTTACAATATCTGAATTCTATGTTAACTAATACCTAGTTAGTACATTAAAATGTTGATGTATTAATACATAATAATTCAGCAAAACAATATCATAAATTCATATCTAGAGAACCAAGCCAGTTATATTTTTATTCCTTTCATTATTAATTAAAAAAAAAAGTAATTGTAATTCAGCATAATCTTATTTCTCAGTGTGCCTGGTAGTTCCCTATATGGGCTACTGCATCCTGTATAGGTAAACGCACCAATTCCTTCTGAAAGACCCTGGCACTGCAGACACTGCCTTGAGGTAGGCAGGAATCCTTTGCCTTTGTCAGTGGGTCCCATACAATTCTTAAAAATCTGAACTGGATTAGGAAGCAGAAGTCAATCGCAGACGCATAGGGAAATGTCTTTTATGATACACCACTGTGTGCTCTGGCTTCTTTCCTCTATTCCATCATTTCCAATTTAGTTTTGATGCAGTAGGAAGGTATGACTTGGTTTCACCTATAACTCATGTAGACTAAGCCTTCTGTGAACATGTAAGTGCCCCGGAATTGCCCTAATGGGTGGGCTGGAGCAGAGTCTGATACAAGAGACTCTCTTATACACTGTGTAAGAATCATAAACTCTTCTCTCCTGTATGAATGGCAGGTCCCAGGTTGTGGATCCCCGCAGTTTGCTTGCTTTCTAGCAACAATAGAGCAAATAATGCCTAACCTTTGCTGGCAGATAGCTCCATAAACAAAAACAAACAAAAAAACCAGTAATGAGCATCAGCTTTCTGAAAGGAGAGATAACAGTAGTTGCAGAAATTGATAATTTTGCAGATTTTGTTTAGGAAGGAGGCACCATCCACAGCTTAGTTTTAATCTGCTTTAGAGAAAAAACTATATTGCTTTTGGCATCAGACAAATGCAAAAAGGAGACTGAGGAGTTTAATTACTTTTAGTTTACTGAATGCCCTTCATTATTGTTGTTGGAAAAATGCACTTAGGCAGATAATAGGGAAAGTATTTTAACTCTAATGGACATAAACATTGTATTAGTTTTTGGCATTAGAAAGTGGAAGCAGAGTTGTCTTAAGGATGGCTGATATATTAAATACTATCTTCTATTCTTCCACATTAGAAATGTTAATTGAACAACAAAAGACATCAGTATACCAGTGAAGTCCTCCTCAAGTATTAGCAACTTTCCCTGGTGACCCGGCAATACTGGGCAGGTGAACAGCTGCTCAGGAGTGCAACCATTATGAATTTTATTCCACTTAATAGCAGATGCAGGAAATGGAAGGTTATATTACAGATCAATACACAAGCTAAGGGAACCTGACAACCTTTGGTTAGAATCAGAAGAATAAATGGCATTAATTAATTTGCAGAGTTGTTGAAAAAAATACCATTATTTTTGTAACTGAGACGGACTAGAAATGCTCTGCTCTGAAATACAATATTGATTCATGTGAAAAGCAGCCTCAGTTACAAGTATCCTGCCACTGTAGAGCTTGTAAATTCTATTTAAGCAGCTACTTGAAGAAATCTTAAATATTTCTTTTAATTCTCAAACATTTAGGTGACATGATAGTACCTAACTGTACTGAATATGCTTGCTATTTTAATAGTAATGACACTATAATGACAATTCATTTTTAAAACTATATTTCATAGCAGTTGCAATTATGGTCACGTATTTACAGCCCCCTAACTCAAACTCTAACCTCAAACATCAACAGCATGTGAGAAACTACAGTTACACACTCCATCTCTAATTGGAGTTTTTTTAAACTTATCACTTAAGAAGAGTTGCATAACAGAAGTGCGACACACTAAAGTAGCACTCAGACAGCTTTAGCCTCTGGATGCATTCATATGATATAGGAATGTAAAAGGCTATTTCTATGACACGGGTTAGCACACAATAACTCCAGAGTGCTGCACCAAGGATGCTGAAAACAGGCTCACATTCACAATGGTTTACTAGCAGAGTCCATCACTGATGGCATATACTGAGTCTAAAAGAGAAAGTTACTTTTGGAGAAGGAGAGAGAGGGAAAGACAGAAAGATTGGAATATCCTTGATGAGGGGCAGCTGCTGCATGGCTGTTTGACAGTAAACTCTGTACAAGCAAATTATTGGGTCCTCTACTGCAAAACAGAAGTTGCAATCAGGGGCTAGAAAAAAAGCAACAAACAGGTGGCTTTCACACCAGTACGAGAATCTGCAATGACAGCAATGTCAGAGTTCAGAGCTGTAAGGACATGGGAGTAACAGCACAAGAACCACAAGGGAAAAACACCACCCTCTAGTCAGATTTGGAGTGATTAAATCAGTGCTTTTACTTGGGAAAGCAGAAAGTGGAAAGCTGAACTGTTCAGGCTATATACACCTAAGATAAAATGTCATCTCACAACACTACCATCTACCTTGACAGAAAAACTCTGTTCCTCAGTATGTACCTTGAAGTCTAAGCTTCTATTGCTATTGAATGTTTTTAAGGCTTTTTCCTACAATACTGCTCAATTCTTGCCCTCAGACCTGCACAGGGTACAGGGGAATCTTCTGTATCACCAGATTTTAACCACCAGCAAGCACGTGCTGGCAGAAGTGACTCAGGAAGACTATTTTGCATCTCTGCACAGCATTTCATATCTACCTATCACCAACATACCTCTAAAAATCAGGTGCTAGGGAGGGACAGAAAAATGAAAGGGCTCACTCATCAAGCTAGTTCTTGATGAGACTTGTCCCTGAATTTACTACTGAACTGTCTTTTCAAGGTAAATGAGGATCAATCCTGTCTTCCGTGTCCTCAGTGAACAGTGATAATACCATTTGTTCCTGGGGATAGCTGGCCTCTACTGGGTGAAAGCAGTCCCAGGCTGGGGCAGTCAGCCTTAATGGATAATGACAAGACACAAACCAAGTGAAGGAAAAATAGCATGAGTCATTCTGATTTGAGCTTTGTGAAATGCTTGGGGAATTCTCTGTATTCATTATCAACAATAGATCCAAATATGAACAACACCATTAATGCCCTACCATTCACTGGTACAAGTCCATTCTCAGAAAACCTGCAGAATTTTTTCCCTTTCTTACAGCAGGGACTAAAGCTAGTTGTCATAAACTGCAGACCATGTAGTCAAAAAGGCTCTATAAAAACGTGGGGAAAATCCGCGTGTGAAAAATCTACGTGGACTTGTTTTCCGCACCTCACTCCTCCAGCATGAGCAGCTAAGGTTACTTGGCTACCTTCTCCTGAACTCCTGCCTGATGTCAAAAGCTTCTCACATTGGTGCTTCCACTTTCCATCTCCAGACACACTAGAGCAGGATGGCAAATGAGCAGGCCAGAGCATCCTCAACACTTTGTCCACATATTTGACATTTGTTTCTCTCTTCATATGTTGGTCCTTCTGTTCATTCACGGTAGCACCTATTCACAGCCTGAAAGGAACTATTTTTTGATGCCTTCTCTTCTAGGATGACAAGCATTCACAGTTATTGAAAATTCACTAACAAAGCCTGATACATTCTGGTTGACATCAACTTCTCACCAAGCCTACCATTTTAGTCTGTTCAAGAACTCTTTTCCTATTGCCATCTTCAGTTCGTGTGCTCTTTGTAACCTTTCCCATACAAATATAACTGGCTCACAAACTATTTACTCTTCTCTCCACTGCTTGACTCCTTGGCCTCTGAGCTTCCTTTCTCCTGTACTCTCTTTCCTCCTGTGCATATTCCCGTGGTGTCATGGATTTATTTTTACAGCTTAGAGATTACTGATGAATCATGTAGGCCTGCCTCCTTACTGTGTATTTGTTCTCTGTATGTTATTTGTGCCATATTCTTTGAAGGAGGGACTGCTTCTGGCTGTCACTACCTTTATAAATACTGTGCATACGTGTAGGAAACATACTCAGAATAAAGGTGGAGAAGGCATCTGGTAAAGCAGAGGACTGAGTAAGAACCAGGAAGAGCAGAACAATCTTCATATCCTCTTGGTGGAGCAGAATCATTTGCACCTGAACACCACCCAGGAGCTCTGACCATGTGGAGCATCAGAGCCCTCATACATACTTAAGAAATAATCCAAATCTAGAAACAAACACAAAAGAGGTGACAGTCTAGATGTGACTCCTGGATGACCATTATTAGCAACTCCAGAAGTGATTCCATTATACTGATCTTCTCTGTATGAGCATCCTACTAGGAAATAGTTCCAGCGCAGTCTCTTGGGGATGAGCGGTAGGATGACCATACAATTAAAATTCATGGATAGTATTCCAGAAAGCCTGGCACATTAATCTCCTGTAACTGTTAACAGCAGATACTGCATCTGGAAGAAGTCATACAACAGTCCTTCCATAACCATAGGTTTCCTGTAATATTGTCCAGGTTTTCCAGACTTGCCTTTGATTTTATTAGGAGCCATCTGGTAATTGTTTTTTCAAGCTGCATTTTTAGCTAGATAAGGGGGTTTTAATGCTATTACCACTGCCTTTAGCCCAAGATGACTCACAGTCACCCTAGTAAAAGAATTCTTGTAGAAGTGGCTGTGGACTTCAAGCACCTCCATATAATTTTACCAGCTGCTGAAATTAGTACCAGTCATCTTTTTGAGCTACAAATTCTACTATTTTAGGTCCATTACTTATTTTCTGAAGTGTTTTCTTAACAACTCCTAGTAAAGATACTTTTTTCCAGCCACGTAACATTATGGGTATGGATTTGTTCTTCAAACTAGGTAGATCTAGCACAACAGCAGCAGCTACAAATTCAGAGGGGGTGCCAGGGGAAATGCATTCATCCAAAATAATCATCAGTAGTGCCTAAATATCTCTGCCCTGTCCTAAACAAGCTACAAGTTATCATTTCATATC
Source organism: Pampusana beccarii (assembly GCA_013399365.1). Lineage (NCBI taxonomy): Eukaryota > Metazoa > Chordata > Aves > Columbiformes > Columbidae > Pampusana > Pampusana beccarii. The sequence continues at coordinate 623,507 of VWYH01008418.1, forward strand.
CATGGATCACACAGTTAACTCTCCAGGAGGTCAGAAATGGACTGCTCGACCACAACAAACCCTCCTGACTGACTGTGAGACTGTGCAACTGTTGCCTAGAGCTGGCAAATCAGGAATGTACCTGGTTTGAAGGACGCACTTTCCTTCATAACGTTAAAGCTTTCAGCACAATACTCTTTTAAATTGGCAAAGTAATGTAGCTTCAAATAAGCAATTTTTATACAGCAATATCTTGGAAAGTGACAATAGTATACGATTCAGCAAAGCCACCTTTCCTCATTTTAGGGCTACAGGATCATTTTGGTTTGGGTTTTCATGAGACCTTGAATCGGTGCGCTTATGCTCTATTTGTGACCATGTTACTAGGTATTTTCTGTAATTAAAATAAATAAAAAAACTATGAGCCACTGACTGATTCCCTTAAAGTGAATCCACAAAGCAAACACACAGCTTAAACACAATTCTCACAGCTTGTGTTTCTATGATGCTACATACGTCACGGCGATGAACACATGATAAGCTGAAAAGCTATGTAATTAAAGTATTTCACATCCTCTTTCATCCGCCTTGCTTGCTTTCTGCCCTCTAAAGCATTTCCTACAAGACTCAACTATTTTATCCCCTTAAATGATTTAAAACAGCTATAAACTTTAAAGGAGAATGATTAGCTAGTTCCAGAACTGTATTTCTTCAATCTGCTCTCAAAAGTGGGTTCTTTCCAGGCATTCCCCAAGACCTCGAATGGGTGAACTTCAGTCACGCAATAGTGGCATGGTTTTGATAGCCTACAGGTCAGGCAGGCATCGTATCTTAATACAGAAAAGTAGGCTTTGCATTTTCTTAGGGAGAAAAGAGCCAATTTCTGATACTTTGGCTTTTAACCTGGAAAATCCCCCTAATAATGGAGTCAATAAGCCATAAATTTTTTTCTATTTATAAACTATAATTTGTTCCTACATGGTTCCCTGCAAGCTTTGTTCGATCAGGGTAATGAACAACTGAAGGATAAAAACAGTTCCAGCTAGTCGTTTCTTAAAATATTCCTTCCCCCTCCAATACACATGCTACGTTCCACTATAGCATTCTGCTGAACAGTTTAAGATGTTATTGACACCTATGGTTATAACACATTCGTTCTCAGTCGCACCACAGAGCAATACAGTGTGTGTAAAATCTTCAGGAGGATGCTGTAATCCCCCTGCCTTTAAAAAACGAAACACGTCCTTTTCATCTATTTGGAACACTACCACAGAGAAATTTTTAAAGCTATGAGTAGTATAACTGTGATGATATAGCCCACTTGAATATTTAATTGTTAGAAGAAAAAAAAAATGGAGAAAGACGGGTCTAGGCAGTAGTGATTTTTGGTAGGAATTAATAAGAAGCCAAAGTTGGAATACTCAAATTCTGATGAGTTTCTCATGCAAAGGTAAGTTAAAACTTGCAGGAAAGATTATTAGAATAGAGAGGAATCTCTCTCCCCCTCTCTCTGGCTGTTGTTGCACACACAGCTGGTTGTTCTAGGATATATTAGGTCCTTCTCCTCAAGCCTTTCCGACCATTTCCCCAAAGGAAAAAACAGTATTAGCAACAGAGCATACCATAGCACTAAATAAACTTTCAAGTTTCAGCTTATAGACTTCCAAAAGTCTCCAAATTGCTCCAGTCACTGGTGTTCCTCAGTGGCTTCAGACAAAAACTCTGGGTTCTTTCTTTTGGAAACTCATTAAATCAAATCATGCCATTCCATCTTATGTACCAATGAACAGGACTATTCTAAATGCAGAATTTCTGTACTCAAAAGGGGAAAAAGTACCACACAGATGACCTAATCCACTCTTTTTTTTTCCCAAGGTGAAGAAAAGACAACTGTGGGCAAAACAAAGCTGCCAAATATCAGTATTCTGCTTTACTTTGCCAAATACATGTGTTGCAGAGCCACTACTTATTAAGTGCACAGCACAGAAAATTTGATATGGGAATAGATGCCTACTTTTTCATTAAACTCAGTGTAGTTTAACAGGAGATGACAAGGTTTCTATAGGCCATATACCATACCATTATATAAAGTGGCTGCCAGCTGATGCTGGTTTTACAGACATTGTCACACCCAAATGTACTATTTAAAATGTAAGATTAAAGGGTATAAGAATTGCAAGTAAATGCCCCTTACACCTAAATTAATTTCCCATCAGGCATCCTCACTGCATACAGTTAGAGAGTGATCTTCACACATTGAACAGGACCATTTAACAATGGCTATCACAACCTGGCTTGGAAATAATGACCTATTCCTAACCATTCAGAACTGATATGTTGCAGATCTATTGGTATCATTTCACTATATATGGTAAACGACATTTGCTGGAACAATAAAGCATAAGCACACAATTTCATTTCAGTAGGTATGTTGCAATTTTCAATAGCTAAAGATTAAAGTGTGTACTAAAAGTAGAGACTTTACACAGTTTTATTGATTTAAACTGAAATTGTTCATTTAATCAGACTGGGAGTTCTACTAGCTGAATTCTAATTTTTTGCACTTTTCTTTCCCTATTCTAATTTTTCAGGTATTCTTCCCTTTCAAAACCAATTTGATCGCGATGTCCAGCAAATGAATACTCTGTCTCTTTTTCAAAACCATTAACATTTTCATGTAGAGGTCTGTTTTTCCACAATCCCATCTCGGATTGTCCTTTTTTATCTAATTCGCAAGGGATGTGTTGTCACATGCATGAGAAACATAAGAATAAATATTTGCAAGCACCTGCTGTTAAGTTCTTAACCTAATTCTTATGTAGAGAAGGGTGATTAATTAACAACTGTATTGAGATTAGCAAGTATATTTCATGTTTTTTGAGGCTTTTACCAACAGACATCATCTAAGAGGGAACTGAGATGTTTTTCTTTTAGAAAGTAATAAATATCAGAGATTATTCTCAGCAGAAAAGTGATCGCAAATGCATATTCTGAAACAGAGGCAGGTAAAGAAGATGGCACACACTTCCTCGGTGAGGCGAGACTGCATGTAGACAGTAGCACCTGTGGGAGAAAGGGCTGAATAACCCAGCCAGTGCCGGGGGCCCAGTGTGACACGGGCTGAGGAGTGGGGCACCGCTATCTTTCTCCAGAGATTTGTGACAAGTCTGGGTTTCAGGCTCAGGGAAATAAAGTCATGCAGTTTCTCCTGCTTCACACCTTCAGCTCTGAACTCACACCGCCATAACTGCAGCTAAGAGCAAGCAAAGCCAGAGACATCTCACATCACCACGCCATGGTACAGCTGCAGCGCAGCTTCCCTGGGGATCCGTGGGGGAGAAAGTATATCTGCCCTTTTCCTGGTGCTGTTTATATCCTCTGCTGGCCAGCACAGCTTTCTGGCCAGCACATTTTGCAACAAAAACCTGTAAGAGATAAGGAATAAGATCAGTCTAAATTCTCCCCACTTCCTGCATCTGGTTGCTTTTCATCTGCTTCTATAATTGCACAGGCACATTAAATTTGCCTTAAAGTCCCTTCCCACCTCTCTCTGGCTCACAGTCATGTGCATCACTAGGCATTTTGGAACCTGCTTGTCTCAAGAGACTGCTGTTCATGACATGGGATTCCTCCTCGCATTTCCTCCTCCTTGATTTGGGGAGATCACCTTCTCCTTGCCTGCTTTCAGTTTCCCTTTCCACACTCGGGTGCTGGAGCACGATAGAAGATGGAGAGGTAGAAACTGCATTACAAAATTTACACTTCAAAAGCACTTTATTTTCAATGTCCCTACTGTAGTTTTGTTAGACTTGCTTGTTTTAGCTTCCTAAATGTTAACGGAAATTACACGTTTTTCCATGGAGACGTTTTTGGTGTATATGTAAGTTGGGAATAGGGGAATGGAAAGAGGAAAAAAACCATAAAGTTTCAGAATTTGTTAAAATCTCCACTGTGAGAATGCAGCCTTCCTCACAGCAGTAGCCTTTTACGAGACAAGCAAGTTAGACTTTTTTTGCCATCTATCTTGAAGTTTAATAATTTCAAGCGCTTTAGACTTCTAGACTTAGGCCCCAAACGTAAGTGTTTTAGTAAAACTATTTATGCAATCACTGCTTTAGCTTCTTCTCATTTAAAGTGTTTGCTGAGTTGTGTATACTATTGTCAATAATTTCAAATACAAGTTAGTGGTCTAACAGCACTAAGAGGTTTTCAGTAAAACTAGTGAATTATTCCTTTTTTGCAAAGTTTTACCTCATCTCTTTGAAAACAGAGGTACAATGTAAGATTGGAGAGTACTTTAACTTTCAATGGGTCAGGCTCTTCATTTTCAAGTTATATTTAGTTTAGGAATTCTGTAGAGCTAGGATATATATTTTTTTTTCCAGCAATGTTTATAAAAACAGAACCAGAGAATCTTTGTCATTTGTTTCATTCCATATGATTCTATTAAGTCATAAATTGCACGAGTTTTCAAGTTAAACTGTTCGAATACATGTACTAGTAAAGGCACAATGAAAACACAAACGAGCTACGTGATTAAGTTGTGTGATATTTCAGGCACCTCTCTTTTTCTACAGCTAAATACAACTTATTCTGCCACTTCATTATTCTCTGCAGTCTTGGCCTTCAGGATACGCTGCACACATATAGAAAAGATTGGAAAGGTAAAGAAGATACTACAGGAGGAACACCTCAAATGCTGGAATCCTTAGCTCCATATAGGCGATTGCACAAGCTTAAGTCTACACTTCTGAGACCAGCATTTTGCACTGTTCATGCTGTGTGGTTACATTCTTTTTATTTTCATCTTTAAGAGCCTAAATGTTAGAGATGGGTCAGACCAGTGGGAAAGTGCACGGAGTAAAGTGCACCCTTTCTTTCTTCTCAATAAGAATTGTAATTTCTTCAGATTCCATTTCTAATATTTTCCAACAGAGAAACAACATACTAAACGTACAATTTTATGTTCCTGTCACTGGTGGGAAACAGTGCAAATTAGGAAGTATCGAGTTTAAACGTTATTTAAAAGACCTCATCAAATTCCACATGGGTAGCAGTGACAGGCATCATGTCAAAGGTATTTATTAAGCTCTCCTCAGAACTCTTACATCTCTTCCAGAAAAATATCCCATTTTATCATAGGGCCCAGATTCACTATGAGCCTTAAGGTTCAGCAAGTGAAGGAGGAAAAAAGTGGTTTTCATGTTTTTTGCCTAAAAATGCAATTCAGGATACTTTATAACGTACGATCTACTTCTTAGCTCTTTGCTGATTCAATATAGAAGGGTGATAAGATTCCATCAAACACATTATTCTAAATCCCAGTAGAATAACTATTGCCATTTCCAGACTACATCACAAGTTATTATACATACACTGCTGCATTAATGAACTGGAGTAAGTATGACATCATGAGGTTTTAAAGTCCAAACTGGAAGGTTTTGAAACATGAAACAGTACCAGAAGATCAAATGTGAAGATTGAACTTAAAGTATGGAAGAGACTTTTGGATATATTTTACTAATATCACATTTTAATCTTTTAGCATCATCACACCCCAGCAATTTAAAAAAGCTTTAGGCACTCCACTTGCTTTCTACATACACCGAGTTACAATTATGTCCATTAGTTGCCTTAGCAACGGAGGCAGAGGTTAAGTCATTTTCTAGAAGAGGCCCAGTGCAAATTATGGCATTATACCAACTTATTGCCAATCGTTTTAATTAAAACCTTTCGCTTTCAACCCAGCTAACAGCAGAGATCAGTAAACAGGGCAGATCAAATTAGTGATATTTAAACTCCCCTGCCTTTGGAAAGGTCCACTGTAGCTTAATTACTGTTGGGCAGGACTGATGAAAAGAGAGCAAAGAACCAAAATCATTCAGGTATGGCTCAACATACAAAAAATACAATATCATAATTCTAAACGAAATGGAAATGATATGATTTCTAGGTGCTTCCCATTGTGCTGTGGTAGCTTCCATGATACTGGCAACAAGAATACCATTTTCCATAATGCTCCTCTGCTGCTTTTCCACCTCTTTCCATTAAGCAGTTGAAAATGCAGAAGCTACATGCCCCATTTTGCCTCTGTGACAGCAAAAAATAAATGTCATCATTGCCAAATAAGTGTGATAGAGCTCAGCAGACCTAGCATACCCAGGCTCACATAGCAGGGAACTAGGGGAGTACATTGCAGCCACAGAGGAGAAAAGAGAGGATCCTGCACAGTAAACGGGTTTTGAAGAGGACACAGTGCATGCAGTGTAACTCAAGAAACAGAGAAACAGGTGAGGAGGCTCTGGGACCAACCTCAGCACAGACAGAAAGCAGAAAAGAGAGAGGTCCAGCATAGAGTCATTACTGTGGGATACTCGTAGTATCACAACACTTGACAGCCAGGATGGAAGGAATCGCTAACCGCTCCTTCCCACCCGCTTTTTGCCATTCTGCTCCCACCCATCACTACAAACCTGCAGGAAAAAAATACAAAAAACCAAACACCATGGACAAAATTCCCCTGCTTATCTAATGCAAGCTCTCTTTGAACCTGGATGGCAAAATGCACTGCAATTTTTTTGTCTGTGGCGTAACATTCTGCCATGCTGTTAGTGGAATACTATTTTCAAAGGATTCAGGGAGAATGGCAAAATCCTATTATATAAAGTAGCTGGTAGAGTGGAACTCATCAGACTGAACGTCGCCTACCTAAAGATCAGACACGTAAGTATGATCCATTCAAGGGCATAAAACTGCCCAGATGCAAAGACTTCTCCAACTCTAGAATGAACTTCAGTCAGCTTGCTCTGGATTATATATCTAATTAAATAAACCATTCTTATTGCACTGAATCTTAACTTTGGCTACTGGAAAACATAGTTTTCCTTTTCAAAGCTTGTACAAATCCCACCATTTGATCAACAGAAATAAAACTTCCTTTTCCCATCACTGTATGACATTCCAGAAGCTTTTATATACATATATATAAACAAGTATATAAGGAGCCCTCATTCATGTAGAACTATACTACAGGCTAATCAGTCAAGATAGGCAGGTTGATAAGGGAAAAGTCAGGCCTTCCTTGTCAGAGAACAAGTGGGGAGGACTCCTTTCGGATTGTTAGAGTTTTAATTTCTTCAGGGTGATATAGCTAGATTTAGGTATTTAAAAAAAGAAAAAAAAAAAACTAAAGATCAGAAAGCTTCATGAGAGAGATTTCAAATTTCTCATTGACACATGTTAAACAATACCTCTTCACCTGTGAGGAAAAAATAACCACTTTTTAAGGGTTTACTTCTATGCTTACAAGAAATATAGAAGATGAAATCTTTAGCTTAAAACACTCCTTTTCTCTCTAGTAAGCTATAATTTCCAAGCTAAAAACTTCGAAGACTCTTGGAGTCTACTTAAATACTATTATAATAGAGGAAAGGGCATTTTTCTTATTCTTGGCAACAAGTGAATTGCAAAAGAAATTATGCAGACAGATCACCTTCTCCTAGGTAGACCAATTATTCTTTCCAATCAAATTCTTAGGGGTCTATATTTTTGTCATTAAAACACAGCAATAAATCTATTGCTAATTTATTGCAAACTAATACAGGATGTTTGGGTATTTTTTGCTTTCCAAGTGAATAAAACTCAGAATATATAACGATAGTAACTCATTCATGTGCTCACAGATTTCTGAAGTGCACTGACATATAATCCTTACACTGGTATTTTATTTTACATGCCATTTTGATGAAAAAGTAGGTTTGAAAGAAGAGGGTGAAATCAGCATAAGAAGAAAATATCCATTAAGGAAAAGCCATTATTCAATTCAGCTAGTTGCAAAAGCTAATCAGAATAATTAACCTAAGAGGAATCATAAAAAGACACCTACTCTCTAAAATATACGAATGCATGTGAAAAGTCCAGGGCTATTTCTACAGACAACCTTCTAAGTTTTCTTGGTAACTACCGTAGCACTTTGATGCAATCATAATATTGGTAATTTGTAAAAAAAAAAATTGGCAGAAAGAACATAAGTCTGTCCACAAAAGCTAAGTTTCCAGGTACTTCAAGTCACTGAACAAATTAACACTTTATTTTAGCTGTTTAGATGTTAGCTATGTAGAGTTTTGCCACAGATTACATAGCAGCTAAGCAGAACCCAGAGATAACAACATGAAGGCCATGAAAACAAGGCTTTATTTGCAAAGAATACAGCATTTGAGATGATAATTTTTTTTTCCTACCCCAAAAATGTATAATACAAGCCTCTTGGAAGCTTTCAGCAAGCACTGCAAGTACTTTGAAGTCTTAGATCCTGAAGTCATGTTACAAGAACTTTTGCAAGGATCAGAGCTTTTTTCTTTTAGAAAGGCTATTTTCAATCTTCCTGTCTGTCCAGAAAACTGAAAATGTAACTCCAATTCTCAAGTCAAAAGCCTAATATTACAAACAAACAAAAAAACCCACACACAAAACAAGCAAAACATTAAAAAAAAAGGAACCCACAGCCTCAATTTTGCCTTTTTTATTGTTATTATTTTCAGACTGATAACTTGAGCTTAGAATTTGAGAGGGCTGATATAACAAAACCCCAGGACCATCATTGTTTTACATTCTGAATTCATCAGAAGCACTACCAGTTTAAGGAGAAATTTCAACTTACACAAATACTTGTATGAAAAACTGCTTGACTCTGTTAGTTTTCACACTAACAAGGATATCACAGTGAAATGGTGATATGTCTGCTTTATTATGTTTTTTTGTTTTAGTTTTTCTTTGGTTTATGATGCTTTTCATTCCCTTTTAATGAAGAAGGGTTTTTTTTTAGAATTATCAGCTTCTCTCCAACTCTGCATCAGACTGACGAATCAATATTTCCTCATACCAGACTCACTTCGAGTTCTTAATCATTTTTGCCAAACCAAGGCCTTGCATCCAACAATATTATTTTTTCCCAACCCATCAGGACTTTACTGTAGCCATTTAGGCTCACTCTATTCATGTCCAATTCAGCAGACAAGTAAGACATTTCATCCATCCAGACCAAAGTTCATAAATGGCTCCACTTCCGTTCCAAATCCATGATAATATTTTAATGACTCAACTTTGTTGAGTTTTCTAAGCTACTGATTTGATTTACTGCAAGGTTTGAAGAAATGACAGGAAAACAATTGTTCAGCCTGATAAGGAACAGTTCAAATTTAATTTCCTCAAGATAAATACGCTCTTAAGTGTACTGCACGAGGTTCCAGACTACATTTGATATTTGCACTCACTCAGAATAAATCTGTAAGGCCAAAGGATTCTACTTTTAACTGACTCAAAATTAAAGTTTAGCTTCTTTTAAGAAAATGCAAATATCTGAATTCTATCGCATCTACCCCAGGGGTATTATTATACAAAAATGATTATATTCTTTCAAATAAATAATTTATTGTATGCTTAAATTTACTAATTTTTTAGTAGCTAAAAAGTGACAGTTTCTTGGAAAATCTTATTTTACTAAGAAGTGATTTACAAGAGTCAAATGGATGGAAACTTAATCTTTTGAACTGAGACAAAACCTTCAATAGGAGAAAAACCAAACAAACCAACTNACCAATCAACCTCCACCCACAATCCTATGCAACAAGGGGCATTCTGTCAATTAAACTTGGTCCACCTTCCTCAACGCTAGGCATTCTGTCTTGTACGAAGACTTTGTACACTGATAACATACACATACGTACATATGGACATAACCATGCTCTAGTATGGCTTCATTATATCAAGCATTTGATTGCAATAGTATAGCTCCCAAAAGCCTCAGATTTGGACCAGCTTTCCATTGTAGAAGGAACAGAAAGAACGTAGTATAGGATTGCAGCACAATTTATATCAACAAAATAAGAGTATGTTTAAAAGTAATATTGCAATAAGAGTCAAGATGCCAAATCCAGCTATCAAAAAATTGTTTATATATTTAGATTACTGAGTTCACATGGTTTTAGACTAAACATATGGATTTAGTGTCTTCATATGAAAGAACAGCTTTGCAAACAGATTCTTGTTGATTTTTTACAGTTCCAAATTGCTTAGTTCCCATACATTACACTGAATTACAACTTCAGCCACCAAAATGTCAACCATCTATTCTCTGAAGCCTTTTCTCTAACATCACCTTTCTTTCAGCAACGTGATAGACTGTGAGGTCAGAGGTTTTCTTTCCATCATTGCTGTCCATTTCTTGGCCAAGGTATCCTAGCTATAAACCACTACCTAGATATAATTATGTTGGACTTTTGTACTGGATTTTTATACAATGATATTCTACAGATTCTTAGGAGGCTTAAGAATTCTCTTGCATTTTGGAAATTTTCAGTGGGAAGGAGAAGTAATACAGTGCAAATGAGCCTCTCACCCTTGGGGAAAGCCCTACACACCGCTCCTCCTCTCTCATTCTCACCCATGCAATAAGTGAATGAGGATGAAAATGAGAAGCACCTCAAAGATAAAACGTGCAGGGCACACTGCCGTACAAACATTATATGGCTGAACAACAGGAGACGTAAATTCACTTCCCTAGCCGCAAACAGTCAGAGAGAGAATCTGAGCTCCTATTTCAGTAACTAAGGATGAACCAAAGATTCACTGGGCTTTATTTCATTTGATTTCTACCCACAAAGAAATAAAGATGGCTGCTGCTAATACTAATGGGCCACCTGCCAACAAGAAATCTTCATAAACTACAGAACAAAGGTTCCAAGAAACCACCCTGAAGATCACTGAATCTCTCCATGAAGCATAAGTCCTTTCGCATCTCCATCAGGTGCAAGAACGAGCCATTCCCTCGTCCACAGTTTCTTCCCTGAACACCTGCATACATCTATTGCTTACTTCTCCTTACTGCCCCTTTGGGAGCAATGCCTGTTAATTGAAATGGTCCCCCTTTGTAATAGCAGCTGGTTTGATTACTGTATTCCAATAAATAATATGGCTGTATTAATTCAGACAGAGCAATTAACACACAGGCCAGACATTTTTACTGTGTCACTTTTACTGTATACTACCAATTAAATGTTTCTCTCTGAAATACTATCCCCTATTGAAAGCCAAATAAATTCAGCTACAGTTTGATCTTTCTAACAATTGTGTCCCCCATTAAGAAGCATCTGACAGCACGTTTCAAACCTTTCACATTGAGCCCGCCTCTCCCTTGAACTTGCATCTGGATCCACACTCAATCCTTTGTGTTTGCTTTTATTTTTAAGGAGCAAAACCAAACAGTTATACTAAAAATCTTGCACTTTCTTCAGCTTGTACGTCTGAAATTAAAATAAGAATTATCATCATCTGTTTTCCCGTCTCACTTGGATCTTGGTCTAGATGGATTCAGGAACAACTATTTTTCTAACTGGTCTAAGTGGCTTCAGGAACAATTATTTTTTTAACTGTTGATAATTAAAGAAAATCAATACCTTCAGGAATATTCTCCATACACATTAAACAGAATGTGAATAAAATGTTTGAGAGGAGAATGTTACATAGTATTTTTACTTTTTAGTTTGGAGTAAACCTTCATCATACAGTCTCTTGTTTCAGCTTATCAAACAAATACTGAGTTTGTTACTAAAGCTATTAAAGAGAAAGAGAAGAAAGTAATAGTGGTTTCATATTTCAGAGACTTGAACAGATTACTGGTTATCCCCCTCACTGGGTTACATGATTATGAAGAACCTTAAGCATTACACGGTGTAAAGGCAATGCAGGAACCAGACAGCATTTTACTGCATGATTTCTCCAGGAATAGGATTCCCATCCTTCATTTGAATAAAAGCCAATTTGCAAACATGCTGGATAGAAAGCATGAGATACCAATCATGGTATAAGATATTTGATATACAGATATAACATCAAAGAAAAAAGGTCTCTAGATAGAAACTATTGTAATTAAAGGGTAAATAAATCCCAATGCACAAGTAGCAGCTCTAACTGTAGAAGCAGTAGTTTCCCTTCCATCAAAAGTTAAATGCCTCATAACTGTATGATTTAGTTTAAAGATGCACAAAACTTGGGGAAGTCATTTCAGACTTCTTGAGTATACCACAATGAAATATAAAAGAATATTAAAACAATTATCAGCTACTTTTGACTAAGAAAACTTATATTCTGACTCAGCTGAGTTTCTGGAGTCAGTGCTAGATCTGCTCATTATTAGAAAAAGGCGTGAAGTCCCTCATGTCACCCCTTTGTCCCTTCTATTTTTTCTCTAATCTGTTTGGAGAACATCCACAATGGTGGAGGCTTCATAGGCCAGAGTTATATTATCACCACCTTCAGAAAGGTTTGCCCAAAATTCAACCCAGATTTTCCACAGTTCTTCAACTCCCTCATTTTCTGTCACCATAAATATGGAGAAAAATTATTTGTGGTTGACTTTCTATATCTCTGAGGACTGCTATCACGTTCCTCTCTAGACTAAGGACTTTTACTAATAATTCGGTATTTCTCAATAGGTGTTTTATTTATATCACCACTTTCATCTGGATTTCTGATCATCTGACATTTTCTTGAAACAGTGGGCCACAAATATATGTAGTTCTCTACTGATGCCTTACAAATGCTGAGCAGGGCAAGACTAGATCATGTGTTAGGCAGATTATACTTCTGTTTGTAAATCGCTGTTCAGTGTTTCCCATCTTCACAACAGCATGACGTTGCTGATTCATGTTCAATTTCTGATTGACTGAAAACCTAAATCCTTTAACGCAGAAACTGTTGGCTAGCCTGTTTACATCTGTTCTTAAATAATTATTCAACTTGGATGTTAGCAATTTTTCTGTCAGGGTGATTCTTATGAAGTAAATATGCCTACTGCAAACATTAACGAGAAGGATTTGAATGAATCTCGTGCCACAACTTAAAACAGAGCTACTGTCAGTTCAGAGTGGCACTAGCTCTCTTTTCATTTCCAAGAATAATGCGTTTCATAAATAGTGGCACAATAAATACAGCTATTTGTCATTTCAAAAAGAAATATAAGGCAAGTGTATAGTATGTATACTACCTTCTTAATGTGATCGAGGCCTTAGAAGATGTCAATCAAGGAGAGCAGGAACCTAGCTCTAGAAGTGCTACAACTCACCAACTGCATATGGTTGGTTACGGCTCTTTGCTGGCAGTGGGATGTTGAACCTGTGAAGACTTTGCAAGGCAGTGATAATTTTATCCAAGACCCCTAATGTAGGATACAAAAAAATACACTATGGTTGATTCATGCATTGATTCCAAACTTTCAGGACTAAACTTGGATCTCTGCTAGCTTATTTTTATTGTATTATTTGATAATGCGTTACTTCATTGTACTTAATAAGATTCAAACCTGTCCAGAATATCAAAAACAGAGAAAACAACTTTATTCTGTTGCATTGAACCTGCCAGCTCAGTCCATTCCTGAGTGACTTAAAAAATTAACAGCTGTCCTTGACAAAGTGACATAACAGTGCAGTACCCAGTCAGTGCTGACAAGGGGAGGATATGAGAACAGAAAAGAAGGAATAAAAAAAATGAAAATAAATAAAACAAAGTGTTACTGGCTGCTTTCCTGACTTAGCGATGATCCAGTAAAAACATCAAAACACATGAGATTTTGTTTCACTGATGTTTTCTCCCACAAAAAAATAGCATCCTCAAATCAAAGCTTTAATTACACTTGTCGATATAGCGATATTATTAAATAAAACACTTCATAATCAACCTTGTTGCTTTTCATATTATTAGCAAAAGAAACACACACCATAAAATACTGTTTAAAAGGTGCAATAAATAGCACCCAAGAGCCGTTTTTGACATGTAATCAGTCTTGACAAGCTTTGGGCTGACTTTGCTGGCCTATTGACCCTGCCCATAGGCAAAGCATGTCTCTTTGCCACAGCTAATCTTTTCTGGACACCCCTGTCACAGTGCAACTCCATTTGAAACAGCTGAAAAGGTCAAAGACTGTCTCTCCACTTTCAGACTGAAATCAAGTCAATTCAGATCTAGGCATCCAAAGTATTGCAATTTGTTACAGGATCTTTGCATGTGCACTGTGTTTGTTTTACGTTCCTTGACTCTATCTACCACTTTCTGAAACCATTTATGGCTTATTCATATACTTACAAAATTGTTAATTAAAGGACTCTTTCTTGCATTTTATAAAGCTGTGCGCGCCCTGCAGATAACAACCGAGTGCAAAATCAGAGCATAGTCTCTTCCACCCTCGTTTTAATCGTGTTTTACACAGACACAAAATCAGACCTGCAAATACAGCCTCTGGACCACCTTTCCCCAGTCTGGACTCTCACAGCCACTGCGGTCACTGGAGTAATTTCCAGGCATTAGAGCAGTAGCTTGGCACCTGCAGAAGTGGAAGTCAGAGGATATCCACTGTTCAAAGAAACTCTCCTTCAAATACCTCTCCTGACTGCCCCTCGCAGCTGTGATAATGTCTCTCTGGTGCTCCTCCTGGATTCCTGAAAGCCAGAGCAGACACCAGTTATTTACTGCTGCTTCCAGTCCCTTGCCTCTAAGGGGACGAGAGCAAAAACTACTACTGTTTAGATTACGAGACCTGTCCAGTAGTACAGCATTCATTACGTATTTGTAGTACATCACCTGCATGAAAGAAATGAAAGCTTAAAATTATTTTGAATGCACTTGGCTTGTCCATTTCTCATGACCATTTTGATCTCCTTCATCAAAAGCAATGTACAAAGAGGGCAATATCAATAAAGAGGTAACTTTTTTGCTGAACAGAGTGTTCCTCTCCTCCAAATACGTCGAAGCAAATTTCACTTGGGAAAAAAAAAATCTATGCATTCCCTAAGATTGTAACTCAATCATCACAGTTCCAACTGGGGAATCCTCCAAGCAGCTGGTTCCTGTTGCAGAGTCATTTTGAGCCTACCATCTCAAAAGTACATGCCAATAGCTTAACTAGATGCAAGCAAAAGGCACACAGTTATCTGTTGTCATCAGTGGGTGGAAGGTGTAATACAGCAGAAATAACAAAAGCAAGTATAGTGTTTTCATCGTTCCCAGTGGAGGCACCATGCAGCTCTTAAGCTTCATTATCACATTATTGTTCCATGGTAGCACAGAAAAGGGTTTGGCCCAAGTACAGATTTTGTGTCCAAGTCCAAAGCAATTAATGTTATCCATGCACAGAATCAAGGTATTCAAGGGTAAAATTCCCCTTTCAAATCTGCAAGGTAGATTTTACTTTAAATAAATATTCTTTTATCCCTGAAAATGCAATGCACAGAGGAAGGCAAAGAGGAAATGTGCATGGAGAAAGACGACGTGAGAGTAAACGATCTTTTTTGTGTAGATTTTATTTCTTGAGCCTGAGAGGAAAAAGAAAGAACACCAAAGTCTCTTACATTCCAGTTGCTCTCTCTTTTCATATTGTCTAAAATAATTTCTAAATAATTTCTGGTTTTGCTGTTTCCAAAGTTCTTGAAGGAGTAATCAGATAAGGTAGGGGGTTTTTTTGACACACACTGAACGGGCCTTATCCCAGGGCTGTTCCCAGTGCTATTGTTATACGAAGTCAGCACAAAACGACACCTACAAATAAGAGTTACTGATATCTTGCAATTTCCTGCTGTCACAAAATGATGGAGTTCCTCTTAAACAATGGTTCTGCTCTAGTGAATATATTCCCTTCTATCTGCAGTGCACACAAGATATAATAGTATAACTTGTTCCATGCACACGTGACACTAAGCCTTTGGCCAACATGAAGAATTTGAACTGGCAGCCTCCAGACTTATACATCTGTCCTGCTTCAGTCTGAGTTTAGAGCCAAGCAGCTGAAAGTCAGTACAGTACATATCCTCTGTAGATTTACACACAGTGGACTTAACAACCATTCACTAGGATCACAATAAAAATTGCCTTTTACTACCAAAAATACATTTATTTTATTTAGAGCCTTGTTTTCATACCTGAAAACAAATTAAGACACAGATGTGAACAACATGTAGGCTTACAGCCAGCTCCAGGTCAGGTCCAAACTCTATAGCATAGGCCCACTATTACATGATCCTTCCATATTGCTCTTATCTTCCATAGATGTTATACATCTGATTCTTCCTTTGAGATTTTTGGAAAAAAAGATAGAACTTGGATTAATATTTTGCTGTAAACCTACTTCCCATAAGAGATTCTATCTTTATTATAAACGATATACTCTTGCCACAACTGCAAAGGAAAAGCAAACAGAATTGTGTATGATCCGCTGCAGGCACTGTAGAGTTACTTCATATATTCCAATTAAAAAACAACAACGACAACAACAAAAACCTAAAGCTACATTAATTATTTGCAGTTATCTGTAGTGCTGTAGGTGAGGTTCAATACGCATGCTGGCTGACGATGGGTTTCAAAGAGTTAACATATTGCAGCCAGAGCCCTCTCTGCCAGTGATTGCTTTTCTGTTTAGTTCTATAAATGAAATTTATTAAAACCATTACATGCACAGTGATGCCACAATATCCAGAGCAAAGTTACTAAATCTAAAAGAGCTTTGATTTAATCAGGAGATAGCTAACAGATGTAATGACTGAGGGATGAGGCAGAACCTGGTTTTACATTCAGACCCTGACAACAAGGTTTTATCACTCTCAATAACGTGGATTCCATATTTCTCTCAATCTATTACTTTAAATTAAAAAAAATAATAATTTCTAAAAATGTCCCACTTATTACACCCAAACATTTCCGCTCACGTGCCCAACTGGAAACAATTTTTTTCTTGTCTTCCAAAAACCTGCCAGTCCTTTTTTTTTTTTTTAACGAGCAGTTCTATCTCTCATCCATCTTGTCTGCATGAAGAAGGGATAACCTGCATCTGAATTACAGAAAGCCTATTCTCCCAGTGGGATCTGAGATAAGATAGACTGCATTAACCCTAAGATTCATTTCCCAGCTAGGAATTCTCCCTAACTCTTTTAAGAAGATCACAGGAAACAGGCTGGATAATGGTAAGAGATCTATTGAGTGCACTTTCATCACTAGCTTTCATGAAGAGAGAAATGGGAATAAGGTCACAGAAGCCTCAATTGCTGTGGGTGGCTAGAAGGCATTTCTCCAAGTACACTGGCATTTCAGTCTTAACACACAACACAATATAGGCCATGACTATCCAGACATTTGGGAGATTTTGTCCACAGAAGATGGGTTCCAGATGAAATTTCTAATAGACACATTCGTTTCACTGATCCTCTCCATACAGTTTGCTCTCTGAAGGGACTCATAAAAAAGTTCTTCTACACGGGATTTAATTATATTAGTTATTTGTAATTGCCACTTTCAAGACACAGGTATTTGAAAGTTTTTAAACTTTTTTACAAGCATGAACATTCTTACCTGCCAAACATTTTGCACCATGATGTCAGTGTAGAAAAGTTTCTCAATACTTTAGGTGTATTTGAGAAACCACACAAATCTTAACTTGTAATGAAGAGATTTTTAAAAAGTGCTCATTGTATTTGTGAAAATTCTACCAAAGTACAGAGGACGATCAGTACACAGCAGTTCAATGCAAAATCTATGTTTTAGAAAGTTGTCCTGCTCTCCCTTTCACCCCCTAAAAAAGTATCCCATATGAGAACATATATGAGTCAGAAATGTTTATTCTCACTATAGCCTACAAGCCAAGTGTGCTGTATATTCTATTGAATCGCCTACTGCAATACACTTTCCCCACATTTCACATTACAATCAGAACATCAAACTGCAAAGACATCAAACTTGTCACTTCTGTTTCCCTGATCCAGCAGCTTGGTGAAATCTCAGAACAGATGGAAAACATTATTTGGAAAAAAGGTCTCCATTTTGAAAGCAAATAGAGGGTGAAATAATTTCCTCATCATTGTCTGTGTTGTAGTCATAATTAACCACCATCTTCTGAAAGTGAAGCCAGTTCTGTGACAAATATTTGCAAAGTTCCAGTATATTTAACTGGCTCATTTAGTTCCCTTAAGTGCAGATGCACAAAGAAGCAAGGCTTCCAACAAATAATATTATGAGAGGGCTTTCATTTTCATTAATTTAAAATATAAGTGGCTGTTTTACATTATAGTTAATGTAAAAAGAAAGAACACAGTTTTGATACAGCACAGAATACAGAAAGGAACGAAAGCCCTACTTTGTAAATACTGCTTGCACCTAGCTTTTATAACTGGTGACACAATGGGCTTGAGACATTGGGTTGTAGTTGCTCTGAGTCATCCCCTTTTCTCATCCCTTCTCCTGGGATTGACAGAAGGATGGGACCAAATTTTTACCCAGCTCACTCAACCAATGGCACACCATATTCATCTTCCCACCTTCCTGTCAGGTCTCGCAAATGTAACACTAAACCAGATATTTAAGTTGTGCACTCATCAGATAATTGACCTTGTTTGCTCATCTGTTTGGATATACAACAAATCAGTTTAAATGATCTCAGGCTTTAAATTAATGATTTTTATTATTGAAGTCCTTACATCTGCTTTGCAGTTGTCTTTTCTACAAAATTGATAGCACAGCTGATTTAATGCCCTCTAGAACAGCTTCAGAAAAATCTTCTACAGTTAATGTAGATGCAATTTTTCTCTGCTCCACTTCTGGCTGAGAACACAGGAAAGGTGCAATGTCAGGACAAATCCTCTGATTCTCAGTCACAGGCTGACCTCCGTAAACTCAACATGAATTAGAGCAACTGCGCTGAGCTGCATGATCTGTGAGTCTCCGCGCAGGGGGGGTCCAGCTCCGGCGCGGTGCAGATGTAGCACAGCCCTCTCCTCTTCTGCAAGGAAGGACACATCTGCAGGCCTGGATCAGAGCTCTGACAAATATTCTTTGTGTGAAAGTTGCTCTCCCACTGCTGGGAAGTATTTACTGGGCACTATCTTTATGGGTGGTTTATAGCAGCGCAGTGCTGATAAACAGCAATTATGTAGTGAATCCTGATGAGCCCTTGCCTTAAAAATTGTATCATCTATTCCCTCTTAAACCACCATACAAGTCACAGGTTTTAACTTAAATACAGAAAAACAAGAGAGCGCCAAAGTGAGTGAGGATTCTAGCTTTGTTCCTAACTAGATAAAGACAAAATGTAATCTTCTGGGCATTAGCCTTGCTGCAACCTGCATATGCTTTTAAATCCAGGTGACTCTCCTTTTCTTTACTTCACTGTACACTTCAACAAGCATAAAATATATAATCTCTCACACCTTAAAACAAACTGTAATCTGTTTTACATCATCCCAGTAAGGCTCATTTGTCTGATGAAAGTGAGGTCATAAAATTCCAACTTTGCCCATGGTTAAATACTATCAAACGATTAATATATAAATAAATAATATTGTATATGTGCTATTAATGGAAAGATGCAGTATTATTTGAAGACTATTTTTAATAAATATGCAACAGAAAAGGTCACCAGTGCGAAAGATAAGAGCACCAGACTCTCTTCCCTCTCTTAGGGACTTTAGTTTGAAAGCAGCCCAAAATATGTGGAATAGATTTGGCAGGCAGACACTGACAAAACGTATCATGTTCTCACCATGCAATCTGACGTACTGTACTTGGCAGCGTCTGCCTAGCAATGGACAAGAAATAAATTAGCACAGAGGCTAAATGACCCCAATCTCACTCAACAAATTTAGTTCCTTCATATATGAGTCGAGGTTACTGGCAGAAATGTTTGCACTTGAAATCTGCATCTAACCAACTACGTCTATTATTTATGTACTCTGGATATTGCAAAGAAAACATCCTCTCCCATAAAAAGTTAATCAGTTGCCAATTCCTAAATCTTTTCCATTTGCAACATTATACACTGATAACCCATTCTTTAATAACTACTTCATATTGCACTAAAAAAACCCCTCACCAACAAAGTAAACCTCCCAATTTGTTTACTGCTTATTGTGTAAAATCCTACACTATAACATCATTTTTACTTCTCTGTATCACATGAATGATTGTAAGCACATCTTTAGATGGAATGGTGAACAGTTATTTAAATGTGCAGGCACTTCTGACATATAAGAAGTGACTCAGTACTATAAATAAACATGTATGAACAGAACTTATCTGACGAACTGAAAGTAGTCTCTACTTGTAGCTCTGGCACTGCCAGAGGGGCCATATGTAGCATGAACAAGTTTGGATGCCAGCTAAGAGCTCCCAACTACTGAAAGGGGAAAGTAGTAAAATCGGGTAGTTAAACTGTAAAAGTCTAAATTTTACTGAATGTTTTCTTAAATATCCTTAAATACAAGAAGTTTACTAGAACTTCACTGAAAACTACTGGGATTGGTAGAGGGCGCATTTGGGAAGACCCCTGTCTCAAGGGTTGTTTTTAGGGGTGATTTAGTGGTAAGCACCAGCAAACTGCATCTGTCCTCTCAGGCTTTGCTACTTCATCCATGCCCTAGAAGTCCTGTGACCAACCCTTGACTTAACAAACTTATGTTCTGTCTGTGAAGAGTCCCAGTGGATGCAAGCAGACCGCAACACACAAACAATGATAACGCAGGTGACCATTTTGTTCTTCGTCTTCCATAACCTCGATACTAAGAATGAAAAAGGAGAGTCTGTTGTACTTTGGAGCTCATTTGCACTTCCCTTCATTTCACACTGAAGCTAAACAAAAGGTAAGGTGCCCTTCAACGACCTGCACCTTTAACCTGGTCAAGAGTACCATGACCACAATTCCATGAGAGACAATCAGTCAGATAACATCCTGTATTTATTTAAACTATATCTTCTCTTCCATAAACCATAATGGTTTTGCTAAATCCATGAACCTTAAACTCTGTATTTCCAAATTTTCAGACCATAAAGTTATCATATCATAAATCTTCACTTCCCAACTGGTTAGTTCAAGATGATAAGTATCCTAACCCTCCCTTGTGTGCTTTTTTCCCAAACAACAAAAGAAATGCCATAAAAAATTAGACGTAATTTTTGCATGCTTACAGCATCATTTCCTATTCCTCTGCTAAATGTTGCCAAACAAATCCAAGAGTTTGTGGGTCTACAGGTTAACGCTGCACCCTGTACCCAGGGATCCTAGCAAGGACAGTCCTCGTTGCCTTGTAGCCCCGTTCTGCGAGTGTATGACAGGTCCAATGTCTTCTGAAGACAGGGTTACCGGTGGGGCACTGACTGCTCTGGTGCTGCTGTAGATTTGACATACTCTGATTTTGCTGGGCTGCTCACAGAGTTGTAAACATCAGCAAAGATGCTTTTACAATCATTTTGCCATTAGCATCCTTGTATCAACATTTACTATGCCTCATTTACACAATTTAAAAAAATAAATAAATAAAAGCACACAAAATAACCCCACACGCAAACTATTGATGCTTAGTTATTGACAAGTTTGACACCTGCTCCAAGAACTCGTTCCACACAACCGCCTTTCCATAAGAGGATTCTGTGAAAGTACTGTTACGAGGTGGTGAATGGGGGGCCGAAGCTGATCTTCTTTGCTGCAGCCGGTTCTTTTGTAGTGAGGATTTTGACACAGATAAGGACTTCACTAGCTCTACTGGGAATTAAACAAATTGACTCTAATAGGTTTTAATGTATAGTGATTAGCTCATTTATAAAAGATTCTACCCAATCCTCAATTATTCAGATATAGGTCAAGATCAAGGGAGTACATCAAAACAAATCGTGCACCTGCAGAAGAATTCAGATGTTAATTAAACGCGAAACAGATCGATGGACTCTAACCTCATGCAGGGACGTAGGAAAAAGCGTATTAGAATTCAGGAGAGCTGGGACATCACCACTCCAAGCAACGTTGTTTCAAATAGTATCAGCTGCTAATACACCACTTGCTGCCTTTTCTTTTACCAGGCTGCATTAAACACAATCACAGATTATCATCCGTGATTCACAGCCTGTCATAGGTGGGTGACATTTGACTCTGAAGAAAACATTAATATAAGCAGTTGAGCTATAGAATGATAAATGCATCTTATGCAGAAATACTGAAAGAAAATTAATCATGACATATGTGTCACGTGACGTCATTAGGTTGAGATTCACATGCTAGGTTAAGCTTGAGATTCAGCCCAACAGTTCAACAAGTCACAGTTGATTGGCTTCATGCTAGTCTTTCACCCATTTGTTGTTCATTGAGGTAAAGTAGAAAATTTGAAATGGAGAGTACAAATCTCGAATAGAAGAAATTTAAGGAGAAAGGACATAAATAATAACAATACTGAAATTCTGATCTCATTTGCTTCCTTGATAACTAAAAAAATTAACACTGAGATGCAATTTCACCTTACAGATAGCCTGTATTTCCTTCAGCTATTTATTTTTATTTGGAAAGGCTCAAAGTTTTGTGGTTTGATTTATTTGTTTGCGGTTTTTTGCTTGTTGGGGGAGGGGAGATGGTGGACTTTCTTATTTGTTTTTCTAATAAGAGACACAGTACCTAAAATCTGAATTGACTTTCCATATAAAAATAAATTGGAAACAAAATTTTCACAAATTCTGGTGCTGTTGCCTGATGCTCTTAAAATGTGTTCACAAAAGATTTTAAAAGTTGTTAAAATGTATAAATAAATGTATGTGCAAATTAAAGTTATGACTCTTATTCAAGTCCCAGGTAATCTTTCTCTGTGCACCTGACTTGCTTACAAAAGCACACACACTAAAAAACACTTAATGCCAGTGGAAGCAGCAGTGGGCCATATGTTTGCTGAATTGGCAAAACTGACATAATTGTTAATCTCAAGGGCATGATCACGTTTTAAACTTCTTAACAGTGAAGTTGGGGCAGAAAAAGGGATGAGAATCTTGAACAATGGGCATCACAAACAGGTTCCCAGCTGTTTCAGCCAGCGTCTGACAGGGCTCCCCAGCTGTGAGACCCCAGCGCAGTGCAGCACTCCCACACTGCAGGGCCCTGGCGCAGACCCCGCTGCGCTGCCCTCAGTGCACGGCAGCCCAGCTCCGTGCACGGCAGGACTTTGTTGGACACAAAGCACACGACCCCAGAAGCCCCATGAGGCTTTCAGCAATACTAAGCTGTAAACAAAACAAAAGAAAAAAAAAAAAGCCAACATGTAAGGATTTATTTCCCATGAGGCTGAAAGCTACCCCGAGGGTCCAGAATAACCACCTGGAGATTCTGTGACTCAGAAGAGCACGGCCAAAGCAGCTCTCCCTCAGCTTCATTGATGCCTTGCACCTGGACTCAACAGCAAACCTTGGAGCACCTTCTAATTCCATTAGTCAGTACTGCGTAATAAATAACTTTTTAAAATAACTCTTAAAAAATACTTTCATGATTGCCATAATATAAGTATGAAAGATCACTAAGGTCATGAAGTCTATACTTTAAAAGTTTTCTATTTAACTTCCCTGCAACTGGCAAATGCCATCTCCCTTTTCTGATGGATACGTACAATTCCCAGAAAACTTAAGTGTCTTTCGCCCCATTAAGTTTTACCTGTCCCTAAAGCTGTATAAGGGACTTCATCTAATCACGCTGGACTATTGGCTGGCATAAAGAAATAAAGGATCTGCTCCCATACATCTATGAAACAGGACTGGCTCATCAGTTAGAAAATAATCCAAGCAAAATATAAATGCAAGTTCCTCCTCTTGGCAGCACATGCTGCATCTCCCTAGGATCGGGAATATTAAGATGCCTTTGTGTCATGTCCTCAGTTACACAAAGGCCATTTATTGCACTTCACCAACAAAAGAGGGGAGCTGGACAGAGCAGGGCACTACAAGAGTAAGAGAGAAACAATCCTCAGGCCTTGATAACTTCCTATCCTTGTTTCATACCAAAATTAAGCTTGTCAGTGATTTCTAAAATAAAGGAGAAATGGGGAAAGTATTTCTCATAAATGCCTATCTGGTGCAATAACACAGGTGTGGTTACTCACGGTATTTTGCTCATTTTAGGATAGATACATAGATGTATGGAGCTTCTAGAGACTGAGGAGCTTCTAGAGATTGAGGAAGAACACATACTGATGATATGAGAAGAATGGCTCCTAGCTGAGGTAGGTAAGTAAAACGTTCCATCCCACACGTGCTCACACCCTAAAGCCAAGCTGACTCTCTCACCAAAAACACACTCCTCGCCAGACTTTTGAGAACCACAGAGATGTGAAGCTAAATGGAATTTCAGGAAATGGTCTGGGTTTTTTTCCTGGTCATATTTCATAGCAATGAGCAGCTTTTCAAGCAGTATTTTCCACAGTTTAGACTCTCAGTTGAGTAAACGTTTACTCAGATGTTGTTTTCAACTGGGATGCTACTTTAACTGTGATACATCTCAGATGTAACACTTGAGCACTGACAGGATCAACCCTCTGCATCCTGAAGTGAAACAGAATGCTATATACATCTCTGAAAATCCAATTAAGCCTCAGTGAGGCACTAGACTTTCCTAAATCATGTTTTTCTCCTTCATGTTTTACAATAGAAGATCATTGTTCTGGCCAAAAGCAGACTCATATCTCCATCGACCCGGCAGGCCTGCACAAGAAACCTAAATTGCCTCATAACCAGCTCATGACCTCAGTGCCTTTTAATTATGTAGGTTTCCCTGTAGCCTTCAGTTAACGTAGACATGTGGGGTGGGCAAGAGGGAGTTTGCAACCCATGCAGAAGAAATACAGGAAGACTGTGTATTTGGATGTACAGATCTTGTATCTTATTTCTGAAACGTGAACACTACGTAAATAAAACAGTGATTATTTTCAAACTGCAGTACTCCAGTTGCAAGCCAAGAACAGCCTAATTACACCCTCCCCGCCGTGACTACAGAATTCTGCACACACACCTAAGCACGCCTGAGCCTGGGTAGATCACGCACCAGCAGCAGAGGAAGAAACACCTGAAAGGACAATATTTGGACAACTAGCTCATGCTGAGCACTCGGGTGCTGCAGCACAGCCAGGATGCTCTCAGCACGGCCAAATCCCACCGCAGTCTTCAGGGGGGCACTTGAAGTCTCTCTGACTACTTTACTTCCTAACAGAAGGTGTCAATATTTATTTCAGTCTTAAATTCAGACTGAACTAGCTTATTTAAGAGGAGTGCATGTATGGATAGGTAACTCCAAACAAAGTACTGTATTCAAACGACAATACTCGCTAGCCAGAAAGGTTTTCTGCTAAATTAGGATTATGACAAATTTCACCTCTAATCTCTTATTATCTAGACAACTTTACAAGTGTGTATTTTTGTAGCTTTTTTTTTTCTCTCCATTTCCAAAGTAACACAGAGGCATACATCAAATTAACATTTTTACTTTCCATGACATTCTTCTGACAAACTTCTGACTGTTCAATGAATATTCTAGTCTCATGTCATCAATGCACCCTTCATTCCTCCAGGAATATTCAAGCAGAAACTTAAGAATCTGGGTTGTTTTTTTTTGCTTTCTAATTGCCCTTACTAGCATTCTTCAAGAACAGGCTTGAAAAAATCAAATAAACGTACCAAAATCTACAGGTAACTGCCTTAAAACCAGATTAATATTACTGAAAAAAATTTCTCGTGTATATCTCCCATTAATTCTTTTACAATGACTGAAATCTTACACCTTAACACTTTCTGTTAGTTTACAACGGTGTCTTATTATATCTGCATTTAACAAATATTTCATACAAAAAAAATTAGTAACTATCTTTAGTGATCCAAGAGGTCAAATACCTTCCTCTCCATTAGGTCCTAGAGAAAGGCATCCGTTATTCCCATCAAAATCACTGAAACACTCTTAAGTGATGTGTTTCTCTCTTCCTTACCCTGTGCACCACACTCACTGTAGAGAGTGACTTCAGTTCCCCTGCTGGGTTTGCTGACTGGAGATGTTCTGCTAACCACGGACAGAGAGCCCCCTCTGCCAGCAAGTGCTAGAAACTCTCCCTGCATTCTAAAACTATTTTAATTGCAAAATCCACACCTATATTTTTAAATTATTTTTGAAATAAACATCAGTTCTCTCAATTTTTTGTGGAGATCCTTTGTTCTCAAAAAGTTCTAAAACATCTGTTCCCTAAGCTGTGGCAACTGCTGTTCTGAAAACATCCCCATAGGATTTCAGCTGTTTGTGCAAGGTGACTGTCACAGAGCACCAGTGATGAAAGGATTCTTATAGCTTTCCTCTGTCCCAAGTGCAGGCATAATATTTAAACAAAGCTGCAGAGACATCAATAATGAAAATCTGGTGAACCACTTACTCTCGACTCATATAGGAATGTTGAATGCAGAATATCCATTAGTTTCCTGACAACATGGATTATTTATAGGCAAGTCTGGTAGCACCACCTATTATTAAGGTTGCTCAATGCTTCCTATTATACGACCCCTGGTTTCAGTCTTTTTATACCTTTGCCACCTGGGACGAATATTGCATACTGATGTCTGCCTTCAACAATTCTTGTTGAAAGTTCAGCCCTTCCAGAAGTGAGCTTATTGAGAAATACAATGTTTTCGTCCATGTTTTACATGGGAACCTTACTGATTTTTTTTTTGTTACCCTTTATTCTGCACGAAGTTGAATTTCGGTAGAACAGAGTTTGTAGTTTGTGTTTGCATGTAAGAAAATCCCCCAAACATGGCAAAGTTACAAGCACCTGAAGGGAAAAAAAAATACCAGTTTTCATACGGACATCAGAAAAAAACAAAAACAAACGAAAAACTGAAGGTTTCACTGTCGGTTAAGAGTTGCTACTTATATGAATCATTCTCACCTAATAGGCATACGCATTCTAGCCCAAGGCTATAGGAACAAAAAAGTAAAGGTTAGTGTGGGGTTTTTGTTGTTTGCCTGTATTGTTTTGTTGTTGTTGTTGTTGTTTGGGGTTTTTACGTTGTTGTTTTGCTGTGGTTTTTGTGCTGTTTTGTCTTAGCTTCTTATTTTTTTAAGGTTTTTTTTCCGTGGTGTCCAAAATAAACAAGTTAAGGTAGCACTGGACTTGAGCACACTGCCTGAGACTGAGAGCAACAATGCACTGCAGATGCTGCCACTGTTTTCAGTGATGATTTCAACGTATCTACTGACAGAGAAAAGCCTTTTCTTGTACTCTGAGCAGTCTTACTACTCTGTTACATAGTGTTTCTTTGCAACTGGTAGCACATCTCACTCCTGATTACAATTTCTTTTAAAACATGTACGTACTTAGAATCTACTGCTGACACGCAGCTCTCATTGAGCCAGATTTGCCATGTCAGGCATGTGTATAAACCTTAGAAGAAATAGTTCCTGACATAAACACTATGGAATGCAAAACAACTAAGAGGTCCAATCCACCCAGGAAAGTGAAATGAAAAGGGCTGTGACTCCTTGTGCAGTGTTCTGATAATGTGAATCATACTTCCAGTGCAATCACAGCTCTGTTGCTTCTGCACCTGCGAGGAAGAATCTGAATCTGATCTGAATATATACACACCCTATAGAGTAACTGCTAGAAAATGCTAACAGCCAAATATCACAGCACTCTAACATTTACTTCGAATCACAAAAGCAATCTCCAAAGAAAGTTCCAGCACAGAAAAAAAGGTAAAACAGGTTGATTTTTTTTTTTTCCTGCTGTCTCTTGCTCTGTTTCCAAGAATCAGGTGAATAAACCTGACCAGAAGACTTAGAAAGTCAGCACAGCCCCAAACACACCAAACTTCTGGGCAGCTTAGTCAGCACAAGCCTATGCAGGCATGACCAGCACAGAAGAAAACTGGGGATGCAAAGGCACGTGGAGCCGTTTGTATGTCACATCAGGGTGACAGTAATCGACAGAGGAAAGAGCAGCCTGCTATTGCCATTCAGGAGAGTAATCAGGTCACTTTTGTGATGCAGTGGCCTTTACTGGCCCGCTGCCTGTGCTGGAGTCATCCAGCTGTCAGAGCACCGTGCTGCTCCTGCTGCAGCGTTCATTGCTGCCAGCTCCCGAATTACTGGAAAATTACTTGGCAAAATGACGTGGGTAAAAAAAGAGAATCCCAGAGTTACCCCCCATCGCAAATGAAAAGGAATGTTCCATTGCTATGTGTGTTCTCGATTAAAAAAAAAAATTAACTCCATTACCCCATTTGTGTGTCATAGTTTCTACCAGCTCTAATATCAGACAAAAAAAGTAAAGTTGAACACTGCCGCAGATGAACTGCAGAAAAGTGAAAGTTTGCCCTAAATTAGTGCACTATTATGCAAGACTTTGTTGCTTGCACTGTCTTCCTCTGCCCAGTTTAATTCCAAGTGGAAACTCAGTTTCCTCAGGAAAGCGTTTCCCAAGGAGTTTGGAAAGTAGCAGAGGCTAAAGTAGGGAATGGAATACATGCCTCGAGCAATATAGCTTGAACTTTGTTTTTGTGGAAAAAAAACCCACAGCAAAGTTTTATTCTCAAACTAAAAAGGCCCAAAGACTAGGATTTGTAGGTCAACTTGAGTTATTTTGCTTTTAAGGCTGTACACTGATACTGAACTTCAGTGGAAAACAAACAATTAAATGGTGTCAGTTATGTTTCTCTTGAGAATGCACAACCCTAGTAAGTTCTACCAGCCTAACATTTCAACCAAATGATCCTCTTTCTAGAAGACATTCACAACCTTTTTTTTTTTTTAAAAAAGCGTTTCTACTATATTATTTACCATCATTTCCTCTACATTGCTACAGAAAATCTAGGAATGCTTCTGCATCTCTCATGACTTTTTATGTCTTCATCTTTAAAACTCTCTTGTGCAGTAAACACACAAACTCAAAGGCCGTAACAAAAAGTTTCACCTTCTAAATGGGTCCACAGGAGGAAGCCATTCTATAGGCTTCTATTTCTTAGTTGATATTTTACCAGGTGCTGAACTATAACAAGTGAAACATACTACTTTTTACATGTTGTCATTTTTATGGTGAAAAATTCACAGAATAGTAAAGGCTCAAAACTGTTCTTCAGGAAGATTTCTATGTTTTAAACAGTTTCACCTGGAAAACCCAACAGAGGTTAGCATCTATTTGTGACATGCTAGATAGATAAATGACAGAAACACTTTCTACCAGAGAATGTACAATCAAAACATCGGGTATGACACAGATAAACAAAGGTGCAAGAGAAGCAAGGTAGAACGAAAAATAAAGCAAAGAAAGTCAGATGAATACATCCCTCATCCATGATTTTTTGCATGAGCCATTTTAGGGGAAGCTGTTAAATACTCTATCCTAATAACAGTATCTCTAGTCTCTTAAGTAAATATGTAGCATAAGCATATTCACAATTATACCAGCACTGCACAATGGGTATTAACCAATGTTCCAGGAAGAAGAATAAAGTGTGGTAGAAAAGCAATGCAGAGTTGGGGAATTTTGAGTTCCTCCTTCATGCACACATTTTCTTATATCTTTACCTAGCATCTCTCATGTACAGACATGTTGTCATTTTAATTTCCAACTATCACATCAAGCTGGGAATAGATATACTAAACAAAATTTAAAAAAAAAACCAAACAACAAGAAAACAAAACAAAATAAACCCCAACCAACCCAACAAAAAGAAACACCACACAACCAACAACCAACACACACCAGAATTTCTGGATAGTCATGTCACAGGCCACATTCAGGATAGTACAGGAAACATCATTAAGTTAATTCCCTGGACAAAAGCATATAAACAGAACAATCACAACAAAAATCAATGAAACTATAAGCAGACTTTTCGAATCTTCCATGATATTTGCAGCTTGGAGAAGTTTTTCACAAACTCCCTGTGACACTTCTAAATCTCTTTTCAGGAATATACGTCTGGAACAGCACAGAAAAGACAAATAGAACAGTAGCTATGGAAGCCTGCGAAGAGTGTGAGGAATAATCCAGTAGAAAGAGATCTTCAAATTTAGCATACCTTGATAAATAACTCCTGTCATATACAATATACCTTTATATGTTTTATATACATAGGAAGTTTACATATTAATGTTTGCATGATGGTAAATTGGAGGACTGCTTCATTAGATTTGAAGGAGCACTACTCCTCAGGCTGGGCCTCTGGTTTGACTCAGATTGAATTACAAAGCTAAACAGAACAGGAAGGATCTGTGCTCCTAATTCTGTTTGATAGATCTCTTTGTCATTTTCAGATGCCAGATTGAAGATAGCCGCCTCTGCCTTGGCAGAGAACAGCGCTTTTAAGCTCCAGGCTATCAGAGAGAGCAAGCGCCTACAGTACGTGCACAGACTGACAGTTGCATTAAGATGTTTCCTGCCGTTCCTTTAAAAAGTTATGGCAACCTGCTCCTTATTAGCCTTCTGTAGTTGGAGGCAGTTAAATTGGGCAAGACAAAGTAGAAGTCACAGCTGAAGGTGCTCTGGTCTGCAGCCCAGCATAGTAACCACGCACCTCTGCAGATGTGCTGCCTGGGGAAGTCAACCTATGGGAACAGGAACAAGGTCTAGCAGAGATGATGCTGAATGACTGGAAAAAGTCTTCAGGAAATTAGTTTTCTTCCATTCTTTCTGAATCTGAGGGGATTCAAAGGCACCTCATCGACATAATTGTTTCATGTTTAGTTATGGTTATTTAAAACTCTTCTAATTTTCTGTATAATTCTCAAATTGCTGATTAGGGAGAGAAATAGACACAATGTGAAGACAGATCTGAGAACATGTGGAGCCCATTAACAGAACAAATTCGCAGCTTATTTTCTCTTATCTATATTTAGTGTTTGCTGGGGGCTTTTACTTCCTGCAATTTAGCAGGTGCAAGCTGAACAGACATAAAACAGACTTAAGCCAATGTACGTGTGTCCATACACAAAACTATCAGTTAAGTAAGTGTAATACCATCCTTACTATGGAACTTCTGCACCTCAGACAAGGAGCTAAAAATACACAAATTCTCTCCCAAATGTCATATTTCCTAATACACTAAGCAACAAAAATTTTGGAGCAAAAATAACAAAGTCAGAAGGTTTCAGAAGTTTTCATGGAGTTGGTAACCAACTGCTGTTCTGCTTCAGCAATAAGGGACACACAGGCCCCAGCAGCAACGAAGCCTTAGAGATTTCTGGTACACTATGACAATAACAACATGCTGCTGTTACACAGGACCTCTCCCCAAAGTGGGGTACAAGAAATAGTGGAAATATTAAACTTCACAGGCCCTCTAGAGGTAAGCTCAGTATTATTTTTATTTGAAAATATTTGTACAACCTAAAAATTATTGAAATAATGATACCTAGTCCTCCACGAGCATTTTTCAAGAATCTCAGAACACTTCAGAGATGAAGTCGGTAATTCTGTAGACAGAGGGACAGAAGTAGTTTGCCCGGGCCAAAGCTGAGAATGAGTTATGACCCTCCTTGTTCAATTTTCTAGCTGTTATTTTTGACAAATCTTACTGTAAGTAAAATGTCTTAATAAAGCCTTATTTTTTCCAAATATTTCTCTTTTTTTCCTTAAAACAATCATCATACTGCATTGATGACCTAGAAAATAAGACTCATAATAAAGTAGCTGCTCATATTCAAGAGACTGTGTGTACAAGACAGAGCTCTAACACATTTGCAGCTGCTGAAGAAAGTTCCTTCACTTGTTTATGTCCAGTCAGACTGTTCACTGGCAATCAGGTTGGGAGTTTGCAGCTGGAGGCAGAAGGAAGGAGGGATGAAAATCTTGCTGATTTGAAAGAAAGCATTGTCTCCTGAAATTTCTTGGGAACAGCTGGAACATGCAACCATTCCAGTTTAAATATGGAGACGAGATTCTGTCCCTAAAAGTGGATAAATACAAGCGAATAGGCATGAAGCAGGGCACATAAGCCACAAAAAGAGAAACAGATCATATCTACCTTCTCACTAGTCGCACTTTTTCCAAATCCTCACCACTGCAATAGCAGTTCAGAAGGCTGCTCTAAATTATAATTAATCTTTAATATATTACCTTGCCTTCAAGTTTGCTAACCTGAACACATTCACTATCCAAGCTGCTATCACAATGCAAGACTGGCTGGGTCACCTCCAAAGGAAGAAAAAAGCGGGCTTGTGCTTTGCAGAGTAATTTTGTTTAATGACTTCTTAATCCCCTCTTAGACTTGGACCATTCAGAAAGGAGGTAGTTGCGGGGGGGCTCACGGTAAAGTGCAAAGAAAGTGTTACGAAGGAGAACATTCTTGGGAATTTGACCTTTTCTAAATCGTTCAGTCATTTCAAATGAGGTTGGTTGTATAATCTGGAAAAAAATTATTTAGATGAACCAATCTGTTCTGCCCTAACCTGCCTGTAATTTCTACTCTTCTGAAATACACATAATTTTGTCTTCAAGAAAAAGACCTCAATAAGGTCAAACAGCCTCTGCTCCACAAGATCCCAAGGCTGTGACAGAGCATCTGAGATGACACATCAATAGTCCCAAGTTTCAGCTTTACACTTAGCTAGACCCCGTTAGGACCCAGAGTGCAATGGAATTTTTTTCTTAGCTTTTTTTCTTTTAGTTAGTTTACCTGGATGGCTTTTGTAATCCAGTTGAGCATGTAGCCACACACACACTGTTTCTAGCACAAAGGAGGGAATATGTAGCCAGATGCAGGGGAATAAAGGCAAAGCATTATTAGTTTTCAGAAGAGAAATATCTATTTAGTTACTCTAGAGATTTGTTGTGGCTCTAAATTTGTAAGGGAAATTTTCAGACATTTATTTTTCCTGAGAGATGCTGGCAATTCACAGAAACAAAAAGCAAAACGCTGTATCGTTTCACAGATCATAGCTAACCTTAGCATCTACTGGACGAGTATATGACATTGCTCACTTGAGAAGACCAGGAAGGACACCAATAGTTTACACACAAGGTAAAAGACAGCAATTGTGTTTATTTTGCTAGTCCATATCTTTATTCAGATCATGCCATTCCAAGTACAAGAATTACTCCATCTCTTATTAGAAATGCTGTTCATTTCTGTTCAACTGAAATATAATTTTTAACAACAGAGCATAAAGGGTGGTATTACAGCATTATGCTGAAGCTGGAGGGCCAAGGAACTGAACAAGCCTAATTCCTACAGTTACTGACATGGAAATAAGTCATATGTAATAATGCATATAGCACGTAGACAAGGACTAGATGAAATCACATATGACATTACTATTATCATTTCAAAACGTTAGGTGTTTATGCCATTCATATAAAATCCTGTGAGTACTAAAATAATTTGTAGCATATACAATCTGAAACTTTATCCCTTAACCTGCCTTAAATTTTCTTGCCACAATAGTTTCCACAATGACTTAATTCTATTTGTTCTGAATTATGAAAACAAATAGAACTCTGCTTTTAGGTTGTGACTTTTTTTTCCATTCCTGTTGCTGCAAAATTTAAGACTGATTGCTTTTTCATTAGGCATTTTTCATTATTCACAGCTGAAAAGTAGACAGAAATCTGTATAGTTACTTGTGGTTTAGTATTCAGACATCTTTGCAGACAAACCAGACAAGCTCTACTCCCTGGGAGGGAAAACAACAAAACATAATAAACAACACCAAACAAACAAACAAACCAACCAAACAAACCAACCAACAACAACAACCAAAAAAAAACCCCAAACAATAACAACAACAACAAAAAGGCTGTGTCATTTTCCCTAATAAAAGACTATTGCTTAGATTTAGGTCCACCTATTGTGACAGGGGTAACTCAGAGCCTTGTTAAAGGGGTAATGATAGATGCCACTTCTACACTAAATATTTTATTATTACAGTATCTGATATGCAGTGCACACAACTTCATTTCTGGTCACATTTTCCATTATTGCTTTTCCAGACTGAAATAATATACAATTTTAAATTTCACTTAGAAAAAGTCAGAGACTGCTCTAGATGGAATTTGAGAAGTTTAATCACTTAATATATCATGAGAAAGTGGGAATTCATTGGCTATTATCTTTTAGCTGATTTGGTAACCCATTCTACAAAGAGATTCACTGACTTCAGTGGGAAAGTACACATCCTTATTACAAGTTTTCTGTAATGTGTTAGTGCACTGGGACTTGGCATGCCTGTCTTTCTCATCTAATAAAAAAAGAGATGATTCATTGATAATTGAAATGATTCCTAAAGTAAATTGCAGCCTCTGCTATGCTTTGGTATTTGTAAGCAGTAACTGGAAACTGTTGTGGTTTTGCCATGAAATAAGATAATAATTATGTTTTAACTCAAATACATCTGCACAGTTCCTCAGTGTCAGTAAGGGGCTTTATGATACATACAGAAGTAAACTATTCACTCAAATGTTAATCACTATCCTGTGAAAACTGGCCACAGTACTACACTAGTGAATTAAAAGGCAAGAAAATAGAGTGTCCTGCTAGAAAAAAGTTGCCATTGGTACAGGAAGAAAGTCTGAGTGGTCGGAAAGGTCATCTTCACCTTTTTTGTCTCTATTTTGGTTTTCAAATCAGTCCTCGGGACAAATTCTGGGTTTTGTCTATTGTTTACGGGACTAGTATTAAAGGCTTCAAGAAAGGAATTAGAAAACCAGTTCACTGTATTAAATGGAAGACATTAATTTGACTAAGTGTAAGTGAAGCAGTGCTTGCCAGCAGGAGGGAGAGAACTGTGCTGTCAGACATCACAAGAGAATCTTCTGCCAAAACCCTCCAAAAAGATATTATGTTAAAAGCATTGCAACATCAAAAGCTTACGCTGGCAAATCATCACTCTCCCTTGAACCATTTCTGTCCGAGGGACACTTTCTCCTGTACCTCTGTGTGTTAGCAGTACCTCTATATGCGTTAACCCCTTCACAGATACCACGCATTAAGCAGCAAACAGAAATATCTCATAACGAGAGATATCATGCCCTTCATTTCTAGACTGTGCTTTCATTGAATGAGTTTCATTTAAAAACAATCAGTGTGATCTCAAAATGTACATAGTTTGCCCATTTATTTGTGCTGAAGTTGGATCAAAATGAATACACCAGACTTGTTGGGATAAAATCTGATCCAGCATCCAAGGTCTTGAAGCAGTATTTATTGTGTGTCTTAAATAGAAGAATCAAAATTCTTGACCATTCTGCATCTGGGTTTGAATTCATGCATCTTTCACAGTTTCCAAACAAAGCTAATGGGTGCTGCTGTGACTCACATTAGCAATCACACCACATTAAAAAAATGCCCTTCAAGATTAAGTGCCTGAGCTAGAGGGCAGACTGCATCCCCCGTAAACTCAATTCCTCCTTCTCTTGATGAATGTTATCACTTTCTTTATTTCAGTTTTATATGATTATATCCACCCAATCTACTGAAGCCCATTTCAAACCAGATCATAACTGTGATCCATTTTTCTTGTGGAACAGTGAGAATGAACATTACGAATTAAATTCAAACTGCATCACACTTTAAAAATTACCTAAACACTCACATCCTGTTGTTCTCGTTACCTCTTTCTCCTTTTCTTTCCAACCAGTACTTCTATGAAAAATGATTTATCACAAAACAGAAGCATAGCACACCTAAAGTTGCCCAAAAGGTGCAATGCAGTAAATCCCATCCTGAATATAATGTGTTTTTGCATTACCAGGTGTGAACACACCAGCTGCTGAACAGTGTGAGAGATACACAAGGGTTACCAAAAACAAAAGGCTAATAATCCTGGTAAAACTGAGTACTCAGGATTTTTTGTGTCTTTAGGATTGATTTGGTGAAAACAGGCTACCTTTTAAAATACTTATTATATAAATATACAGAATTATGTACATGTATATTTTTCCTCTTGCTTGAAACTATTTGTGATGCCACCAATGCATTTATACAGTCCTAAAATTACAGTCAGCCTTTTAAAGGCAACTGAGAGGCTGATGTGGCCACCAGTGAAAATGGGTTTGACACCCCTGCAGTAAGATATTGAAGATTTCCTGTATGAGCATGCTAGCATGATGAGGAGAAGAAAAAAATAATGTCATGAAAGGCAGCCATGAAAGGCAGAATTGGAGAACAATTTAGATTGGAAAAAGTCGCTGTTTGATCGAGTTCCGAGTCTTTCCGCAGATGGAGACTCTACCACGTCTGTGGGCACCCATGCTAACGTCTGGCTATTTTCACTGAGATTTGTTTTTCCTGATATCTCTCAGGAGTTTCCCTTGTTACCATTCATGCTTGTTGCCTCTCATCTGGCTCCATCTTCCCTGCACCCTCTCGCAAGGCAGCTCCAGCCCTGTGATGAGCTAGAGCTGCACCCCAGCCCAGCTGCAGCACAGCCCAGCCCAGCTGTCCCCATCCCCTGCACAGCTCAACCCAGCCCATAGCAGCACAGCAGCGGCTGTGAAACATCTTGTGAGTCAGATATTCTTCTGCCTCTCTCAGCTTTCTTTTCTAGACAGTCCTCGTTGTCAGGACCAAGTCTGGTTATAGATATTTGAATATATTAATCTTGCAGGAATAAGAAGAGTTTATCTGGCCTAGGCCCAGAAGTTCAAGCATATATCAGTAGCTGAATCTGAACCACGCATCCGTATCGACAACTTCTAAGAAGATTTAAATTGTAGAATTGGACTCCCTCCTAAGTATCTCTGTCACGAAGGCACTCCAAAAATAAGTTTAGGTGGACAACAAGGTCCAAAACAAACTTTATTCTGGCCAGAAAAGTACCGCTGATAAACCGATTAGAAACAGGGTTTATACAATTAGTTAGCACTCCAATAACGTAAGATACAGGCTCGGATATTAGGTTAGGAGATTATTTGGGGTGCAGTGAAATAAGAATAATGAAGATCCACAGCGTGCGTATATGCACTCACAAGAAAACAAACCGGATCCCTCTCTGCCCCATTTTACCCATAATGGAGAAACACCCGCCTATTGCGGCCAGGACTTACGCCTGCCTGCCAGGCAAGGAATTTACACTGGTCTGTCCCAGACAAGGACTTTACACTCGCCTACCAGGCGAGGACTTATTAAAGTATATATTCAGTAATTTATCACTCACCTACATCCAGAGGTGAGGTGTTCCCCATCCCGGGAAGTTACCTCAGACGGCTTCTCCGTCTAAGGGCAGTGACTCCGGCAGCACGGCACGGGTCGCAGCTCCGAGAAGACCACACAGAGGGGTCTTTGGTGGGAACCCCATTTATAGTCAGCTCAGATCTGGCTGTGGGCATTCCAGAAGCTTCTCAGCTGTGGGCAGACTTGGTCCCTCCTCTGCTGACAACCCTGCCCACCTGCTCTGGATCTCCACAAAGAGCCATTGACTGCCCATTGAAGGCCCCAGTTCTGAGAGGGGGATGTGCAACTGCCACAATCTCATAAGCATTTTTTTTCTAAAATCAACCCTAGAACAAAGGGTGTATGATATAAATTGGTAGATGTACCCTAAAAATTAGAACAGCAAATATTTCCAAACCTTTGAGAAAATATTTTACTAGGACTACAATTTTAAAATTTATTTAATAAAGTCTTTATTGATTTATCGTTCTTGTTCAGGTTAGAGGCTCAGCTCTGACATTTCCTCTGATCTGCCTTTTCTACTTCTGCCCCAAATTTCATTATGTCACAAGAGGCCAGATTCAGACCTGATGTTATCAGGCAAAAATTGGCCAACTCCTTTAGTGAAGTTATGCCTGCTTCCTATAGAACTGAATTTAGCTCCATAGCTCTTATTGGCAAAAAAACAATGGTGCCGTCTGCCCATTGCAGACAGACAGAACTGTCCTACTCTGGAGACACTGGGGAACATCAGATTTCCTGCAGCAGGAGCAATCTCTGCTGGATCTCCATGGGCTCGGCACTGTGCCATTAGAGCCACTTAGGATAACAAGCCCTGGATAAACAGATTATCTAACAGAATTTTTTTTTTTTTCCCCAAAAGTGCTTCGTCTTCTACAGTTCTAATGTTGTTTTAGTACTGCAGAAAGTGAATAAAAATCTAGAATAAGGAAATCTTAAATCCTTGAATTAACAGCATTTATAATGAAAAATAATATTCCAACACAGCCTTTGTTACTGTGACAGTATGTATAGTATTTTATAGATCCAGTATTTGATAGCAAGGAAAGTACTGAGCATGTGAAAACAATGGCATAAGTGAGGATTTTGTACAACAGGAATTCCTATGAATTTTTCCAGTGGAAAGAAGAAAGTTACAGCTTCCCATATGGTCCACTTGAGCTGAACCAACCCTTACAACAATCATTGCTGAAAACTAACACAACGGCTAAAACAGCTGTACTCCAGCTTGCATTAATAAGTCAGCTGTACTGTATCATTTATCAGAGTCTGCACAATACCGCAGTGGAAAATACAGGTTTCTCCATGTTTGCTAAAACACATCAGCCTTAATCCACTTTTCCATGAAGCGGAGCGGAGATAGTCTCTCCTGGCAGAGCGCGGGGCTCACCGTGGCCCCACCAGCACTCCTGCACCAGCTCCAATGCCCTCGATGGGGCGAATGGCAGCACCGCTTCTCCATCAGCCAAACCTCACCTGGCCCTCTGCTAACCCCATCGGCACCCACATGGCTATTTGTGGGGTTGCAAAGCTAACAAAATAACCTAGTTTGAAAACAAACAGCTCAAGAGGGCAGGGAACTACAGACTGGCATCAGGAAAACTGGCTGGGAAGCAGGAGAGTGGGACTTTTCCTTTTACAACTAAGAAAGTGTAAGCAAATGGAGGCCTTCATTCTCTCTGAGTCAACCAAGCCTGGCTCAACAGAAACGAATTGAAGAGCACTTGTATTATTGACACCCCAGTGAAGAAACCTGCAGCTGTACTGAAAAATCACATAAACCAAGTGTGCCCTCTGTCCAAAGATCAATATTTGTAAACTACAGCCCTAAATCCTGAAAGACATAAAAGTAAAAAATAACAGTCAAAAACATAATCCCAGAATTAAAACTCTGAGTTAGATACAAGTGTATTTAGAATTGTAGCTGTCTTAAATAACTTCAAGTACTAATACCTAAAATATACACTGTAAAGTTGATTACAGGTTGTAAAGTAATATCATTAAAAGGTGACAGTTTTTAAGCGATTCAGATCCCCAGATGTACATGGATTTTTCATTGAAAAAAAAAAAAAATCAATTTTTGACCAGCATTTTTCAGATTTGCATCCATTTCAGCAAATTATTTTGATTTCAATAGGGGAAGATGTCAAAGTTCTGCCGCAGTATTTTCAAAATGAAAAACTGAAGCATTGTTTCAAGGCCAAATTTACTTGAGTTTAACCACTTGAACATTAAAATAGTATAAAATGTTCCTATTAGTTTTCATTACACCTTGCATTTTAAATCCTTACACGACAATGCTAAAAGAATGTTTTATAATGTGTTTTACTGGCAAGGAGAGAAGTTCACAAATGATTATTTTCTACAGATAAGAAAGGAGTTATTTGCACTATACTTGGCAAAAAATGATTCTTACCCTCCTTCTTCCCCACTGCCATCCAATCAAAACTTTCCATTTCCTGCATACTCAGATAATTTCTTAGAAACACACCACCAAAAATACAGAAAACACCCTAATTTTAGGTGTTGATACAAATACAATCTGGGTATTAAAGTATTACAAAACTGACTGACAAAAACAGAGGAAGCATAAAGCATCGTCAGATGTATTCAGTACTTTTATTGCAAGGCCCAGGTCTATAAAATCTCATACAGATGATGTTCTCAAATTCTTTAATTTCAACAGGAACAAGCCTAGAGCTGAACAGAATTAGAAATTATGGACTTGATGTAGACAAAATTATCTGGCAGCCGTTACATGGAAAACTAGAACAAATTATCACAGTGGTACCCAGTGGCCTTAAATCCTGGAATTTATTAAAACATTATGAAGAGATAAGAATTGCAGACAAAGCCCTGGGAATTAAATTTAGACACAGCAAACATTCAATTGTTTGAGTCCCTACCACAAGTTTTCTACAAGTTTTACATCCACTTCTTGGATGGCCTAAATGGCCAAAGCTTCACAGAAGCCAAAGAAACGACTTTGACATAAGCAGCCAGTATATACACTTTTTAAATGGAAATCCTGTATTTGCTATCTGAATGTTTTCATTTTTAATAAAAAAGCCACAGTACAGGGTACTGTGTTCTATGAGATATCTTAAATTA
This sequence comes from Pampusana beccarii, assembly GCA_013399365.1. Lineage (NCBI taxonomy): Eukaryota > Metazoa > Chordata > Aves > Columbiformes > Columbidae > Pampusana > Pampusana beccarii. Next base: position 663,572 of record VWYH01008418.1, read on the forward strand.
AGCAAATTTAGCCCTGTTTTATTTTGCCAGTATGAAGATGAAACGTGATATAACACTAAAGAAAAAATAATAATTTGAAAAAAATATATTAGGCCAGAGTTCGTGCACATCCTACTAATAAAAATATGGGACAGAGAGCTCTTTTACTGCTCTCATTTCCATACGTGGCTAATAAGAAGTCCTCAAACAAAGTATTTGTTTGTTCTACTACTCGAAGTAGAAGATGCCACTTTGCCATCTGGGCTACCATGCGGTATTCACCCATATGGCATGCAGCTGGGGAGGGGAACATGTTAAACCACTGCTGCTGAATTCACTAAACCTGACAGTCCTGTGTTCACAGGATGTAAAACATGGAAGACAATTCATTCTTTCCTTTGATTGTCTGCATGGATTATAAATTCTTCATGGCAGCTCTTCTCCCTATGAAAAAATCTGCTCATATTGTAGGATAAGGCCTGCAGGGCTGTTCAGGGCTTCTCGGCATCAAACTATGACTACTAAGTTAAGGTGTGGTTACATTAATCTTCCTCATTTCAGATAATAAATGCAGATTCCTGTTCGACTGACTGGACCTAGGCCTCAGCACACATGTACCGAATAGGGGTGCAGTGAGTCTCCATGAGCTGAACAGAGTTTTTGACAAAAACCTTTAGGAAACAAAACCAAGCATGTGCAAAGCAAACATAAGAGCCAGCCTAATGAAAAATTTGCCAGAAATACCACAGGTAAAAGCACCCAAAGTCTGTTTATTTCAAACAATAATCTGTTCCAGGATTAGCCTAGGCCCTTATGCTCTGTGTTTCCCTGTTTATTTCTGTCACCAGTGAGAGCAGAAGCCATGTGGCACCATTCTCGTTACCACATCATTATCTCTTGCTGCAAAAGTACAGCAATAAGCAAACAAACAAACAAAAATATCTACTTTTTTCTTCTGACAACACCTCTACAGAGGGAGGCAAAAAACCACAGAAGAGCCCCAAAGCAATTTAGTCAATGAATATGACTGCTATCAGCTACCACACTGGAAATGTTGTGGGAGGTTTCCTGGCCTGTTTGTAGATGTGTGTGTTTGTTTTCACAAGGTTCTCCTCCAAGAACAAAACACCAGCAAGCTCTGTGTCTCCCTGTAGACTTGATTATGTTAGATCATTTTATCTTACTGACGGAGGGGAGAGACAAGCTGGGCGTGATGAATGGCTGTTGTTCTACCCTACCTGCCCACCCTGGCGCCCACCCAGGCACGCAGCCTGATGGCAATCAGGTAGCATGACTCACATGATATTTGACAAAGAATGGGTCAAGATCCTCCCCATCTGTTATCAGGAAAAGCCTTCTGTCTACCTGCAGCAATACTGCAGTGCTTAATTTATCACTGAAAAAAATGCATGGAAATAAGAAGTACAGTTTATAAGTTTCCCTGCTACTGTATTTACATGTTTAAGACAGAAAAGGAAGAACTTGTACTGGAATAAATGGCAGCTCTTGTCTCTACAGCATAGCCTAGAAAACATGTATGCTTAAAATGGACAGTATTCTTTATCATCACCAACGTAGTTGAACATGAACTCCTACAGCTAGCCGCTCATATCTATGCTTAGTTGCCAAAATCATGAGCCTGATGTAGAACTTATGTAGAACTGACTCACAAGGAAAATTTTAGAAGATACCATAGGACTTAACACAAATCCCAGTATTTGGCTCCATCTGATATATCTAGCTACAGCTTGAAAATTCAGAAATGGGAGCATCTCTGTTGTGAAAAAATAAATTCCAGGAACTGAAATATGGAACTGCACAGAGGGAATTACTAATAAATTAATTAAAAACTTTTGACTCCATCTAATGACGTAAAAATATTACAGAAAGATAAGCAGTAAGTGCATCCATCAGATCAAACAATATTTTAGTTTTGGATCTTCTAACCTGAATATCCAGGGATGTCTAAGTTTTCGAACTGCAACAGTAAGCCCGCACACTTATGGAAAAAGTACTGAAGTACCAGACTAGACAATTAATTTCCATTTATTCATGTAACCTGGGATTTAGCCAAATCGTAAGAAGAGCACCTTCCACATTCAGGGGTAGAGTCATATCTAGCCACTTATGTTATGGCGGGATGTTAATCCTATTCAGTATGGGAACTGCATGCTTCCAGGCAACTTTTCTTCCCTTCGCTAGAAAATAAGGTGAACTTCTTGCTGCTCTCCCTGTACAGGCTTCCTCATTTGTCAGTTGACTAATTTCAGCAGAAAGCAATTTATTACAATATATTAATATCCATTAATAATTGATTACTAAGGATTATAAATACTTCTTTTTCTGTAGAGAGTTATTGTTGATAGATTAGGCAGGCACATACTTTCCTACTGTTAAAGCTGGCCTTGTTGCTAGGCAGCAAATAAGAACAACAAGACACACTGTGGAAGATCTCACCAAATAAATTATCATCTAATTTTTTTTTTTTTTACCTGAGCCAAATACCTCTGTTTCTCTTTAAGAGTTTTGTGGGTGCTTTGGGCTTTGTTCACTTATAACTTGAAGGTCTCATTTTCTTTTTATTCCAGAAACCCATATGCAACTGTTTCCTGCCTCTGCAGGCTGAGGACAAAGCTGATCAGCTGCAGAGTTTTACTGCAAGTGAGCTCAGCCAACAAGCAACGTCTGTTCATCAACGGTATCAAGCACAATCACAATGACACATAATGTCACTGGACAACTTTCAGCGAAGCTAAAATTCCCCATGAAAGCACACAGTAGCCAGCAGGCTGAAGGCTACAGGACCTGAACATAAAGCTTGCTTCTTACAGGATCCCTGGATCACCGAAAATCCTGATTCTCAACCCTTGCAGTGCCAACAGTTGGATGTAGTAAAAGTTGGGGATGAAGACTAGACCTTATTTCAGTATATCAGTATATCAGCATGGATGTTTGCAGAAGTTACATATTGTAATTATACCTCACCACGGGATGTAGGCACTTACATGTGTCGTAGCAGCAACTCGAGTACTTTATTGCAACTGTGCTCCAGTACAAGTGGAGTAAATCATCTCTAGCACAGAACTATAATGCAGGATATCCAAAGCGTTCTCGAACACAGCTTTACTGACCTTTGCAAATTATTACAGTTAATAGACAAATAATTTCTGGCAAAGTCCATAGTGATAGACAGTATGGCAATTAATATCCTTGTCATTTGTTACTGACTGTCATACAGTTTGGCTCAATGAGAAGTGGCAGATTTAAATGAGGACCTTGAACATACACACACACACAGAGTTCCTCAAACCAGGCTTTTCTTTCACTTCTGTAGTTAAAGCTGAAGCAAATCACCATGCTACTCCAATGCAAACAGTGAGATACTACTGAAAAAGCTTCACTTTTCCACACAACGCAGTGTGAGGCATAGTTTCACCACTGGATACTGGACAACAGCAGGTTATGAGCATTGGTGCAATCCTTTGCATTTGTGCTGAGTGGACCATAGGTCCTCCAGATCTAAGTAAGAACATTCTACGCCTACTTTGCACCTTGTAGGCTACTGCATAATGCTTAAGGCAATGGAGAAGTGCAAACCTATACAGCCAGTAAACATGCAAGACCTAAGAAACTTAAATTTATAGGATAGAGAACAACATGAAAAAGGGTGAAACAGCTTTTTTCAATGCAAATTACTTAATATCAGAAAGCATTTTTTATACAATTAAAATTCATACACAACCCATTAATCTGCCCTTAATTACTGTAAGCCCAGGAAAAGACAATAAAGATGATTGTACCAACCTTTCTCCTAGTATTTTCTACTGTAACAAAAATCATAAATCATATATGTCACTTTACAAACATGGTTACAATTTTACTGTGTTCAGTATGGCAATTTCTGCAGTTAGGGAAAGAAAATCACCATTTCTTAAACTATGAACTGAAGTAATAGGATTTCATATCCGTGATTATATAGAAAATAGATAATTATAACAAAGCAGGGAGCCAAACAGTCCCTTAATGTGTAGATTTTTATCATCAGAGTCGGTACTAATCTAGAATATAGAATATGGCAACAAAAAGGAAAAAAATGCTTATGACTAAGAACCCTCTGATCTCTCCCTGGCAAAAAAAACACTCTAGTCAGACGCTATTACGTTTCACTGCCACCAGCAACTAACTGAAAAGATTGCTGCAAAATTCTGTGTGTCCCTCTCCTATTCCTTCTTTTCAGAGCAGATCAATTGGGATAAAGTAAGATTTATGAGAAGTGCAGATTCCTAGCAGTGAAAGATCTAAAAAGATCATTTTCTGAGGTTCAGAAAAGTGGCAGCCAAAGTTATCACCATCATGTGCTCTGGATGTAGAAACAGCAACAATCCCATGAAAAAGTCTACTGTGAAATTCTGATACTCGAATAAAACAAAAATTTCAAAGCAGTTAGCTAGACTATCCCATAGCAATCGAATTAATATATCTGAGGTCACAGCCTGTTAGGTTCAATCTGGTGGACCTGCAGAGCACTGCAGAAAGAAGCTGGAGCCTTTTTCTCTGATCACCCATTTGTGCTGCTATTCTTCCATCAGGTATGACGAACAAGTAGCCAGAGCATGAACGTGTTCAACAGAAAGCTGATCTGCCAGATACTAGCCTGCTGAAAAATACCAACAAAAGAACACTTTTTTCTCAGTAGAAGGCCTCCTTGAAGCTAGACTTAACTGCTCCCAGCATTAGACTTGGTATAGGAGACTGCAGGAGCACACTGAGCCTCAGCAAAAGGTTTTTCAACACAGTGGTCCAGCTGAACTCCACTTAGTGGCAAAATTAAGTCACACCACAGATGCGCAGTCACTAAATCTGACGTGAGAGGGACTGAAGGAAGGAGTAACAGGAAAACACACTTCTTGGCAGAAGGCCACAGTTATGGAAAAAGTACTGAAGTACCAGACTAGACAAGTAATTTCCATTTATTCATTTAACCTGGGATTTAGCCAAATCGTAAGAAGAGCACCTTCCACATTCAGGGTAGAGTCATATCTAGCCACATATGTTATGGCAGAATATTAATCCTATTCAGTATGGGAACTGCATGCTTCCAGGCAACTTTTCTTGCCTTCACTAGAAAATAAGGTGAACTTACTATTACAGCTAATAGACAAATAATTTCTGGCAAAGTCAGAATAGAAATACCAATACAGAATAGAAATACCAATACAAAACTGTCTTCTGGGGTTACATCTGTCCAGCATTACAGCAACTCATACACTCAGCCTTGGCTGACTATCTCTTTGGTAACAGAAAAAAGAAATTTCTGAATCAATGCTGATGAAGGTGGGCTTAGTGAAGAGTAAAATTGTAGGCCTCAGTTCTGCTAAAACCATTCTGTTATTTCATGTTTTGATTAATAATAGGACTGTGTTTTTATTAAAGTAGATGTTTATAGTTATTGCCAGCATCTTTTGAAAGGCTGTAATTCTCCTTGGCTTATACTCTGCATGTGATGTGAGATTTTATAGCCACCAAGGTAGCTAATCATGCCCAGCTAGCTGGACAGTAATGCAGTTTTCATGTCATCCATGCTCCCTTTTGCTCAATTCAGATGGGAACAAATCCATGACTTGAGATAAGGCAGCATTGGTCTGGCTAACACTTGGTACAGATCCCAGACTTCATCTGTCCCAAGAAGACACACTGTGAAAATGGGCAACAAAACACTTTCAGATGGAAAGAACGGCATCTGCAGCTCTGATAGAATGTGGAAATAAGAATTAATACATGCCTCTGATAGAGCCACTGCACTCATACAGACAAAGCCTGTGTTAGTGCAGCTGAGCAAATCAGCCAGTGCTTGCACCAGGAATAGTGTCTGTACAGCAACAGAGCAGCATACAGAGCAGGTATGGTACACAGCTTGTTAAACTGTGCCTCACATAAACCTCCAAAGACAGCTTTGGACTTAAACAGCAAGTCTAGCATAGCATCACTTTTTTTTTTCCTCCTTTCTGGAAAATAATTGTTGATGGCTTATTCTGAGAACTGAACTGCATTCACATAAATGTAGAGTGGAGAAGTTTATAATTATGCTCTCAACCAAGGCTTATACATCCTCTGCTTCTGGAGTGTTTTTGGCTTTGCACTGATGGTCTGAGTCCTCGAGGGAGAATCACAGATAGCTGTTCCATCACACACAGCCAAACGCTTTGCAAACATCAAATGATGGTGCAGCCCAACCAAAGCAAGGGCTGTCAGGTAGCTCATGTGACACGCAGAGAGATGCAGCCATAGACAATGACAATGTAGGCAAACCATAACCCCTTATTGTTAACTAATAAATGTCCAGTTATATCACTCATTGCAGATATATATTTATACTCAACTATTGAGGCAGCATCAGATAATCTCACTACTTACTTAAAGTATTAATTTATACATATTCTACCCATATAGAGCAGACGAGAATGTGTGTCGCTAAAAATGCATATTTACAATAAGCTTTGAAAATATTAATATCTAAACTACCACACCTTCCTCACCCACTGAGTCTTCCCCTCCCAAAAACCAAACAAAACAACAACAACAAAACAAGCAAGCAAACACTCATTAAAAAAAAATAGTTCAAAACCTCCAAACAGGTTGTTTGGAATTTACATTACTCACTGTAAATTAAAATTATTATTCGTTTATGGACCTGATTCACACTATAAAATTTTAAGTCTGCAACATCTAACAGTTCAAAAATCTTCTGTTTCAGCAAATTGATATTGTGGTTAAATACTTCAGTGGATATCTACATGCTAATGAAAACAATGTTACCATAAATTAGTAATGTAATTTCAGAAGAAAATTGCCAAGCTTTGACAGGAAATAAGCACACATGCAACTGTCTAGTTTGCTTACAAATTAGCCTGTGTGTCTATTGTCTATTCCACAGCTAATAAGCAAGGGTTTTACCTCTTTGGTTGACATGACTCTTACTAATGCTTAAAAGCATGCTTCCTACTTCATCTATAGAATTTAATTTACAAGGTATTTGATAACACAAGGCATGTGAAAAGTACAATATACTATTAATACCTTGTTTTCCTGGTCATATTATGTTAAAAAAAAGGCAAATTATTACAAGCCTAAAATCTACACAGCACTGCTTGTAACCAAATATTCCCTTTGAGGAATTTACAGGAAGCAGTACACTTTTGAAATAATCATATGTATAAATAATTGTCAGGGACATCACAGTATAGTATTCTGCCCCATGATTTTCTGTGTATTAGTTTAAGAACATGAGTTTCTAAAGAGAAAAGACAAATCTGCAAAAAGCTATACTTTAAATTACATACTTTGATTCAATTTAACTTAAAGTGAGGGGGGAAATAGAAGAAAAAACAACACACAAAAAAAACGATGACCAAACAACAACAACAAACGCAACAGTAGTCAGACTACTCCCATATGATAAGATAGTTTGATTCTGTCTGTCCACACTATGTAGCATCTGACAGCAGGTTCTTTACCGGAGCTAGAAAACATGCTAACAGTGCTATTAAGCTTACCTATACCATCTCCCGACACGGACATAATAAACTTTACCTACACAAAATGCTCTTGGCACAATTTCTTTTTGTATTCACCTAGTGTGAAAGTTCAAAGAAAATGCAGAAAAGACCCAAAAAATAGAGGAAACAGACACTCATTTGCAGGCTGGGAAGCTCCAGAGAGTCCTACTCTGCTAGGGGAAGACATCACCAGGGTCATAAGGTAGAGGCATCTCAGCCCATAAAAGAAACAGTGCCCTTCCAAGAATGTTAGGGCATACCAAAAATAATGGCTAGAGTTAGAGGGTAACTAATTTAAAAAGCATTCTAAAGATAACTCTGTTTTTATAGGGTAACTGGTAGCATACAGTTACCAGTGGCAGAAAACCAAGGAGTAAATAAGTCATTAAGTAGCAGCCAAATGACAGTGGCAATATTGGACTGTGAACCACAGAAGTAAGCAGAGGACACAAAGTTTAAACCAGAAAAGCCTCAAGGAGCTCAAGAGGGCTAAAAAGATGCTCCTAAGAAAACAGCAGACAAAACGGACCATTGACATACACCAGCTGCCAGAACCAAGAGGAGGAAACCAGCTCTTCTGCAGTTCCAGGTAACTTACTGTTTTCTACATTAACGCCCAGGAGAGAGGCAACACAGCAGACTGATAGCTCAGCAGAAACCTTTCTTATGTATCCAGAGATAATCAAGAAGCAAAGTAAGCAATATTATAAATAAGAAAATAAGGCTGAAATATCAAGTTTTAGAGAATGAAAAAATATTATGGTTTCTTAATGCTAAGTCCTCATGCTACTTCAACAGATCTCTGGCATGCCTTAGTCAAAGCAACTGCAAGTGTTAGGCTACGCATTTCATAGCATTTGTTCAGGAATGAAAAGGCATTCAATAAAACTGAAATCATAATCAGAAATATTTCTCTGAAAACTCCAAACAAATCCAGAGACCTCAGTGATGAAAAACACCAGCTGACAAAAAAATTAAAGGAATTGAAAACAAAGTTGAACTTCAAGGTCTTTCAAAATGATTACATTTATTTGACCAGTGTCTTTTTACCAGTACGTTTCACAGCAATGCCTTAACAAGTACAAATTTTCAGTTAACTCCATGCCTCGGAGATTAGGCAAAGGTAGCTCTAGAGCATTACTGTTATTTCTTAACGGAAATCACTTTTTCAACCACTTAACGTTAGCTCCAGTTGACAATTAAGCTTACTAAGTTTCAACAAACCTAGCTGTCTAGTATGTTTACTGGCTCAAAAAAACCCACACCAAAACCAAAACAAACAAACAAAACCCAAAAAGCCCACCACACCAAACCAGGGATCTTTACATTTCCAGCAGTTATCCAGTTTTCTCCTTTTCTTGTTTTAAGCAGCCTTTATTATTTATTTATAACACTTAGTTCTGCACTGTCAGGAACAGAAAGCTGTCACACGGCGTTCAGATTATTAATTTAGACTAATACGCACAAAATAAGCTCTGAATGCATGTTTGCAGAATACAGAGACTATATAGATCAAAATGCATCCAAATTATTTTTCTTCTTTGAATTATTTTTATGGCCAAAATATTTTATATTCCATTCCTATATATTTCCTAATCCTTTATGATCAATTTTGTCCCAGTGGAGCACAGATGTTTTTCTGAGAGATACTACAAATAAATCTCACAAAATATGACTAAGTCGTGTGAATTAGTAATTCAACATAACAAAAAAATGTAGATAACCCATTATGACACCTATTACAGTAATACTCAACCATTGCTTTAACCTTTTAAAGGAAGATAATACAGCTACTGTATGCTTTAATGGGAAGTACATTTTAACCTCAAAATAAGTATCCTTAACTTCTCCAGCTGCTCTCTTTGTCTCACCCTCTGCAAATAGCAGTTTCTGATTAAAAAAGTGACATGCTTTTGTTACATGACTTCCAGGAGCATCTCTAGGTCAATTAGCATTTGCATTATCACTTCAGGAACTGATATATAACCTTGGCTACATTTTGAGCTATCTCTTGGAGAGCCTACAGTCAGACCTTTTATCCCTCTGTCAACTCAAATTTGTCTGCCCGTGAAGTTACTGGAAATAATGACTCAACATTAATTTCAATTACAGCAGAGTGAAAGTCCATTCATAAATATTGCCTCTGACAGACTTCACTTTGCTTCTTGAAGCTGACCTTGATTAACTGGTGCATGCACTATATTCCAAAGGAAAAGTATCAAGACCTTGCAACATCACTTTAACTCAATACAGAGTCTTTCAGAGGAAAAAGAAAGCCATTTCTTCACATTAAAAAAAATTCAAAACAAGGTTTCATTATATTAAAGCAATTTCCAGTAATCGTGCCATCTCCCTAATATCCTTTTGTGTAATCAACTAGGGACTACTGAAAATACACTAAAAGACAAAATTTCATTCATTTTGAGGTGCAACAGATTGAATCTTAAAAGGCCAGTGTTAGGTTTTTTGTTTTGTGAATGCCTGCAGAAATGCATCAGATTCCAAGCATTCATAAATTATTTAAATCCTAATATAAATATAGCTTAATGGAAGTCGAGTTATGCTAAGAATCGGTTTAAAGGTGTACAGTACACTGCCCCTGATATGTAAAAGAACTCTGGAAAACACATAATATGCATAAGACATGTACCACATAAACAGAAAATTCCCACAAAATTAAGAAAAAGTCCTTCCATGCACCATTAATGATGGGACAGCAGACGGTGAGGTTAGTCCTCCTGAACCATTAGCATTTTTTACCTGATAGTCATGGTGCCTCAGGGTCCTTTGAGCATTTAACAATAACCCACAAAGATAAGGTGAGGAACAAACAGGAGGGAGACTTAAAGTCCAAGTCTGAAAGGATCTAGGAGCATACAGATCATCGATTACTGAAGTCACAGGGGCTCAGGCTTTTAATTTTTTTGAGCATCAGGCCCAAATTACTTTCCTAAGTGGCAAATTAAGTTTGAAAGAACTAACTCCCACCTCTGCCTTCTGTGCCAGCCTGCACAATCAGCCCTTTGGTTTCTTGTTTCATCTTGTCTTGATCTCTTGAAGTGCCACGGCCACCAGAAGACATGGAGCTCAGCCAAACAGAAAACATGAGGACAATTTCAGCGGGACTGTCAACTACAAAATTCACTCTACTCTGCCCTAGTGTCCAAAGCAGGAGAAATACTGTTCAGATGACCTGTAACAGGCAGATCAAAAAAGGCCACAAACTTCAAAGAGGCATTCACTTTTTAAAAACAAATATGACCTCAGATACCATGTTGTCTTAATGGTTTGACTTTTCAAGTTTATTCACATCACAGTTATCTGAACTGGATTATGTATTATAGCCCCATCCAGCGTAGTCAGATTATAAAAAAAGGGATTTTAGTGCTGACTATGAGACAATTCCCTCTGGAGTCATAGTGGTACTGTATCATGTTTAGTTTCTGTCCAAAACATCCACAGATACCTTGCAGCTGTCAAGCTGACTTCAAAATAAAATGTATTTGTTAATTTAATTAAAAACTGAATACAAGACTTTCTCATTAATATATATGAAATAAAAAACACTAGAGTCCAAGGACCATGTGCTGCTGAGCTAATTGCAAATAGATCCAAAAAGCCCTTTGTTCTAATTAAGCAGTAAAATCTATTTCCCAAACCTCTAACTTTCATCCAGGTGATATTTTCTGTTGAGATACTTCCTTTGTGTACAGCAAATTGTCGCTAAAAGCAATTTCTGATATTGCCAGATCAGGTTTTGAGGAGCAGTGGAATAGCCTGCTGTGCTTCAGGCTTTCTCTCTGACCTTGGACTGGGTGTTTGCTCTGGAGGGTGTTAAGCCCAACTGCTGTGAGTGAGCTCAACTCAAGTGCATATTTTTTCTCCAGTAGCAGAGAACAGCTGTCCAACAAAAACACTTAAAAACCTGCTAATCCCAGCATTTACACAGCGAATTAAACCATCAGATTGAATGTAATCCTCGACAAAAACATTGGAGTTGGTATCATGGGCCTTGCATCCCGCCCCCAGTAGTTTCTCTGGCTCCAGTGGGTGTGTTGCTTCTCAGGGGGCTCCCACACCTGCTTCATCCTTCCCCCAAGGCTTCTTTGGGGCACAACCTGTGCTGACACATTGCAGCCTCCCCGGCCGCTCTCCTTAACAGCGCCCTGTGCACCGCAGGGCCGGGGCTCCCCCAGCCAGCGGGGCAGGGCCTGCCCCACCACCCCACACAGGGAGCGGGGCAGCCCACAGCCTGAACACTTAATTTTCTATAAATACCAACATATATTTATTTATATTTTACTTCTTAACGCAACGCCTTGCTGATTTCTCAGATGCTTTGTCTGTAATCTTTTCCTGCATCTATTTTAGATCCACTATGTATTCTGCTTTTTGTGGGAAGCTGAGCTACCAACATCCTTAACAGATATCTCTATCCAATTTTCACGGTCTTTGACTCTAATTGGCTTTCTGCCAGCCAGCAGCCATACCACAAGAACTGACTTTTTACCATGAAATATCTCAGTTGACTTCAGATAATCCAACCTGAGAATACAAATGCCTCTTTGAACAATTCAGCAACTACAATGTAAATATCTTAATTAGCGAATCTACGGAGAATCTTCCTTCAGTTTGTTTAAGAGACTATTGTTGGAAGGTGAATCCCTTCAGCAACATATTTTAAAAAACGTTGATTGCTGAGCCACGATGTTTTTTTCTCAAGTAATATCCAGCAATGCAGTTGATACTTTTGCTTGGCCATACTCTTGGTGAAAAAAGGCCACAAAGTCAACTGAATAATATAATTTTCCTCTCTCCCTAGATTGGTATGTGCTGCTTCTGGAAAAATCCAGATCCCCTCCCACACAACACTGGCCTCAAGAAAACGGCACGTATTCAGCCACTTATTCAGCTCTAATTTCCAACCGGTAAAAACAGAAACTGTATTAGCACTTTTCAAAGCCTTACTGAAGCTTACCAGCATTCAGTCTTATTCAGGAATTTATCCAACAGAGAAAAACTCTCAGCATCTAACAGAAGAGACATTTCACAGATGTTAGTTAATTGATTACCTATGCAGTTGCAATGTAATAGCCCCATACATGAGATCAGGGAATTGTAACTTGCAGCTCTTCGGCTGTTTGACACTGTTTATTGATTGGAAAAACAGATTGGCATTCTCAGAATTGTGATATAATGTTTTAATTACTGCCATATACAGCATCTGACCTTCAGCCCATTAGGATAAAATTATTCACATAGCGTCCAAGCCCTCCTGCTCCCCTCAGCTCACGAAAGCTGATTTGTCAGTGTTGCCCAGTCAACCGCGGTTTTCCAGCCTTTCCCTTCTCCCAGATAAGTTTCATCTGCTTTTATCTCATTTTGCTATAGAAAGACTCTATCAGATGTGTTTGTAAGCAGCAAGGTAGCTGAACGCTTTTTACTTCACAATCCTCAAAGGAAGTTGTGGAAAACAGAATACAAGATCTCTAATACAAATACTTTAAAGCCAGTAGCCTCTACATCTCTAGATTATCACTCTTTAGCATTATCTACAGGCACCTGTATGTGTTTCCATGTACGGAATCTGGCAATGCTGGTCATCCCACGGTATCTGATCCCCTTTGCTACAGAAAGTAGAAATGACTACTCTTCCAGTAAATTTGAACAGTTACTGTCAATTCCACCCATTAAAGCTGTGAAAGAGGCAGGGTTTGGAGTTTGCTTGTTTTAACAGTTTTTTGACTATTTTTTTTCCTTGGGATTGTCTCTAAACAATCCTTTTCCAAGATTGTTTAACAATCTGTTTGGGGAGAACTGATAAGAGAAATTTCTACGTGGAAAGCAATGGAGCCAATACCTTTGAAAGAAAGTTTTCCATACCCTGAAGTGACATTTGTGCAGAAATAAATAACCCAGAACAAACCCAGCCACACAATTACTCATCAGATTGTGTTATAAAGGCAGCATTATAGATGCCCTTATACAATGTGTATGTTTCTGTAGGAAATAAACATGGAAAGGGAAGAGATATTATTCAGGCTCTAAACACATTTATTTCTAGCATTTATGTTTCTTTACCATGAGTAATCCTTCCATTTAAGGAATTAAAGAGACCAAGTACAGATACATATATATAATAGCTTTTTTCTGTTCTGCACTGTGAAGGCATATGGCAAGCTGAGCTATCAGAAAATAAGTATTTCTAGAAACAAATACCTAAACAAATGAACCAATTCACATCGCTCAGAGAGAGGGAAGGGTGAGGGAGAAGGGGAAGAGGGCGTTAGTATGTGACGGCGGTTTCCAGTGACAGAGCCAGTTTCAGCATGTGTGTAATGACATATGTCGGCTGTATCGTACCAGTAGCTGAGCAGGAACCTACCGAATATCTAAAACAAAGTGCAGACTAGCACCATTTAATTCCACAAACTTTGGAAAGAAGATGCTGGCATACAGACAACCTATTTGAGAGGTTTCAAGGCACTGTATCTGTACAAGTGTTACAACTGCATATGTTGTGTATTCTGTGTCTGAACAAGACATTTAACCCTAAAGCTGATTTAAGTGCAGGAATCTGAAGAGAGTCTCAACTATCTGTATACATTTCTTCCAAAATTCTCCTGCTCAAATTTGAGTAAATTATAGAAGTGCATTCTCCTGTTGGAAAAGTATTGTTGAGACCGATACTGCTCTGAAAATAGTCTCACATGGCACATTTCTCCAGATGTGCTCTGTCACCCATCCACCTTTAGATAATCTCTCCAACATGCCGATTGCTCCAGGCTCTGGTGGACATTCTTCAGCTTGTTAACCGAGCAGCCAGTCAGTCGTGCCTTAAGGCAGCGTAAATGAGACCGCAGCCTGTGTTGTTAACCAGTAACATTTTATCGAACACGTGCATTCCCCTATTCTCATCTCACTATTTGTATCCTCCTGCTCACATAACCTTTTGCTGCAGGATGGCACTGGTTGCTTCTACCTTTTCTAGCACAATAGAGCTTTGCCCCAAAACTAGGGTTTTTTGATGACATATGTAATTGAAAGACAAGTGTAATATTAAAATAAACAGTATATTCGTCCTTCAACTTAATAAATAAATATCATACATCTAACACAACAGCATTCCCAGTCACAACCAGAAGCGCTGAGAATCTGGGAACTGAAGAGAAGCCAAGAAAACCGATAAATACCTGGTTCACATTCTTCACAGCAAGGGAGATGAGCACAGAACTTTTAGATCTATTATAGTAGCCCAAGTGCCACAATTTGCAAAGCCTCCTGTCTGTCTTCCTCAATAGTATTATTTTTAAAACCCCAAACTTAACAGAAGTATATTACAACCTTTTTGCTAACCTCAGTTTCCTGGTACATTTCTGCACCCCTGGGCACTCCTACTATGCATAACCTGAACTGTATTTTTCTCAACTCACTAAATCCTTTTTATGACAGCACAGGTTTGTAGCCTGGAACTCAGAAAAAATTCGCTCAAAACCAGAATTATCCTCAATGCCCTTTCCTTTCCCCATATCCCTTCTCCCTCTGCCTCCCCAAAAAAGGGGGGGTGGGTGTTGTTTTCTTTTGTTTCTTTAAGAGTATCATGAATGTTACCAGTTAAGGATTCTGTTACAAGCTCTTGGATTAAAGTGTGTGTCTCACGGGTGTACAGAAATCAGAAAGTGGGCAATGCTCAACAATCATGGATGAGAACAGAGTTTAAACAGCATACAAAGGCTGTTATATAACCTATTAATTCAATGGCTTTACAGCATTTTCTGCTCTGCTGGGTACAAATGAAAGGAAAAATTACCTATTCCAAGCCTATAAAACTTGCAATCCCTAAAAAGGGCTGGCAGAGTCTATTCTGGGAGATATTGTTCATGTAAGTAAGAGGGACAGTTACTTTTCTGCTGAAAATTCCAGCTGGAATTGAAACAGAGGAACAATTCTGTTCTTTCTGGAACCAAGCTCTGCTCTACGGTGACAAATTTTCAGCCATTCTCTTTGGAAATTCTGCTCACCAGAAAATGAAACTTGCAGACAGAAATTCTGGTTTTGTCACCAAGATTGATTTCAGGCTGGACTCCACTTTAGCCAAGATGACGCATTCCAAGTCTTTGGTGTTAGGGTCTGGCTTCGTAGACGGCAGCTGAGAAATAATGTCAGTGGCAGTTTTATCTCAAGCAAACAGAAGGAGCTTGGAAATAACTGAATAAATACAGAGAGGAACAAATCTAAGGATTCTGACCTCAAATGCTGCACTCATTTAGTTGATCATTAAATCTTTCCTTATTAGCATAAGGAAGACCACAAATATCACCCATCAGCCAAAAGTTTGGGCTGCGAACTCTACATGAAAAAAGACATAGCATCCAGTATCAGGGACAACTGCAGAAGGGGAGAGAAGCCAATAGAACAGAATACACCAGGTATTTCATACTGATGGTGCAAAACTAAATAGATTCCGTGAAAAAAAAAAAAATCATGATACTAGTATTAAATTGCATTTAGAAGTACATAAAAAGAATTCATTGACACTAAAGAGAAAGTCTATGTAAAATTAAAACCAAAACTAAATAATGTTTGTATTATCAGGCTTGTTCACTATTACTGTAACTGTAGCACTTGTAGAGAAGAATGGACTTCATATAAACATTCTTTTCCGAGTATACCTGTAAAGCATCTACTGATGGAAGTTGTAACAGATAAAGTTAACCAGGTGTAATATTTCAGCACATGTTAGTTAAAATCCAGGTGACAATGAAAACATAACGTTTAACAAAGTACAGAGTTCACAACAGAATAATTACTTAATAAATGTATGCGATTCAGAAAAGGCCAGTGTCAAATGGCTCCATTAGAGATCATGTTTATGAGGAAACAAAACGTGGTTTCAACTACAGGGGTTATAATGAGCCAATAAGCTCTGGGAAAAAAAAGAACAATACAACACAACAACAACAGCAACAAAAAAAACAACAAAACATATGTAATAATGAATCTCCCTGTGAAAACACATCTATATTATCAAGTGGCATATTTTGTACTTCTTCAGAACAAAACTTTTTCAGAGTCTCCAGACTCTTACACTAGAATAAGCACATTAAACATAGGTACTTCAATGAAAATATTTTATAACTCCACGTGTGAGA
Source organism: Pampusana beccarii (assembly GCA_013399365.1). Taxonomy (NCBI): domain Eukaryota; kingdom Metazoa; phylum Chordata; class Aves; order Columbiformes; family Columbidae; genus Pampusana; species Pampusana beccarii. The sequence continues at coordinate 680,259 of VWYH01008418.1, forward strand.
GATATGAATTTAAATCACGATTAGGAGGACCCTTCTATAAAATGATAATAAACTAAGGAACAGATAAATTTCATCACTGGATAATTTTACTTAAAGAAGAGTTAACATTAAAATGGCACGTTAGTGTTTATTGCTACAGTTAGGTTACAATTGGACTCGACGATCCCGAGGGTCTCTCTTCCAACCAAAACAATTCTATGAATCTATTAGTTGTTTGTTAAAATGCACAGTTTTTTTACATAGTTACAAACAATAATGAACTGTTAAATGTCAGTCTGTTCTAGCAAAACAAAATAATGACATTAATGTGCTTATTAATGTCTAACAAAGAATTTAATGAACTTTGTAATCAAAAGGAAATTACTATGCCCTTTTAACATACACAATGTTCTCTATGCTCTAGTAATTGCAAGATCATTGCCAAATCTTTCTTTTTTTTCCTAAGACGACAACAACAACAAAAAAAGGCATTATTTCTCACTATGTTGATGTCTGTACAGACACTTTTTCCAGGATGGCAAGGTGATTGCTTTTGCTACTGCAGTACACAAGCGGAGTTCCACTGTGTCTTCAATGCAATTTAAGTATCTCCTTTAAAGTTTGCAGTAACGCAGAAGCAACGGTCTGCCGCATTTCACAGGCTTACATATATTTGCACCTGCTAAGCTAAGTTAATAAACGGCTTCCTGCTTCCCAAAGAGGAGTTCAGAGATCACATCATGTGAGCACAGAGCTCCCCTGGGTGACTGAATGCATCAGGTACAATAGGAACAGTTTCTGCAACAACACCCACAGCAGCTCTCGAACAAAAAATGTTTAGGAACCGTTATCTAAAGTTACCCTGAAGCCTTCTCAATACTTAGAAAGAATACACACACGCACACACACACACACACATATATATATACACACTCATGTTAAATGTTCTCAGGATCAAGAAAGAAAATGGCAAGCAACAGGAAATAAACCAAAACAAAACCAGCAAAATCAGGCCCCAGAATGCTTATGTTTTATACACATGCTACTCTGATACTGGCAACTTGATTCCTGCAATGAGGGAATGAAAAGAGATACAATAGTAGCTGGAAATTGAGAGGAACGTGCCTTTGAAATGCTTTTTACATCTAACACATGTTAATACTTGGAGAATTAGATGGCATAGCTGAATTAACAATAACAGATAATTTTAGTTGCTTTTACTTCAACTTTCACGATTAGTCTGATCAAGTAGCATGTAGGCACACTTGTTAAAGCAGCACACTTCATTTCAAGAAGCAATTGCCAACACATTCCCTTACTCCATCAACTAAAGCCCTTCTTTTTTTTCAGGCTCAGTCCCTGCAGTGAAATGGCACACAGATGACAGCATTCAATTAAGTTCAGAATTAATGTAGCATGAAATGCACAGTCTTACCGAGAAGGCTGAGGGAAATTGCACAGGAGGATTTCAGGTATTTTCACCGTACTTTACTGCAAATGATCATTCATTTTTTCCTGCCATTGAACAGGTCAGTAGGGCAACAGTCAATACAGAGTAGCCCTCGAAAACAAGTGGTTGCCTCGAACTCTTTAACGTATTAATTGAGCTCTAATTCTTAATATACACCAGTAACAGAGTTGATCTATATACCTGTGTTATTGTCAAATAAGTTTTTCCCGAGAGAAGCTTTCATTTTTCAACCAGCTCTGTGGATTATTGAATAATACTCCAATTTGCTATTTGTGAATAATTTCTATATATTTAGTTATCGGAATTCATCTCTTTCATTGCACGATGAGCTCTACTAGTAACTTACTGGACACGTATCCATATTTACAAGCTGAGGTGGCTCCAGACACTGACCTTATCAAAGAACTAGTAAATTGGTTTCCTGACAATTACTACTCCTATCTAATGAAAACTGAACATGGCAGGGGGAAAATATGGCTATGATCAAATCAGAAGAGTTAAAATTTGAGAAATTGGAAGCAAAAATATAAGAATGAAATTAAAAGTGTTCTCAATCATTTAGGTTAAATCAGTTTAACTATATATAGCAGTAATGTATGTTTTGAAATAATTCAATATGAACCACTGAATATATGAACATATTTTATCAATATAAAACTAGACACATTTAAAAGTAATTTAATATGGAAAAATATTTAAACTACCAGAAGTGTTTTGAAAAATTTAGGTTCAAAACAATCATTCTTGCAATTCTTTTCGTCAGCAAATTATTATCTGACAATCATCTGGCAAATCTGATCTGCAACCACATCAGACTTGACAGTCATCATTCCCCTACACACAGTTAAGTAGTAAACAGAATAACTAGAATTTTGATACAGATTACACCCAATCCTCCTTGTTTCGAATGCACGTAGGAAAATTACAATAATTGTTGATTAGCATGCTAGTGTTTCTAAAACCCACAAAAACCTCTCCTCACCCCACAGCCTGCTCTACACAGCCAGTACACCACTCGTGATTCAAAAGCCCAAACCTTTCTCAGCTTTCTCCACTTCATATGGAAAAGCCTAAAAATCTTCTGAGGGCCCTTTTTAAAGCACAGTATTCCTCACCTTCTTTTCCTTAGCACCCTCTCTTTTTCTCAAATTACGGGGCTGTTTGGCATCTGATATCAGCTCCATTATCTTCCAGAGGACATTCACAGTCGCTTTGAATTTCAAGTGGGACTGGGAACCTCTCTTGTAATCATTGCACTATCACTTGCCTTTGTCCCCAGGCGTAAAAGGAAAATCAGTGGTACCAAAAAGGGAGTATAATTTTTAAGAGGTCTATTGAGATTTTTCAGACAGGAGCTTGTTTATCTTCAGTAAGTTTTCAGAGAGATGGTGTAACTCGAAATTCAGTGTGGTGAATCAGAGACTGACAGCTTAAAATAATTGAAAAGGAGCTCGAGTGTTTCTGTTAATTGCCTGCTGCAGGAGAAACCCTGTGCTGCAGCCTCGCATCGAATCAGCGAACAGAGACCCAATATTTACCATCAATCAACATTACAAGCATTTAATAAAAAGTTTTCATAATGGAAAGGTTGATGGAGCTGAGATGGATCATTTTCATTAACCAATTCCTCTCCACAAGCTGCAACTCCATCACCAGAAGCAACAGTCTCCTGTTCTTTTAAAGGTCAATTTCCTCCTGGGAAAAAAAAGCTTCTGCAGCACATGAGAACACCACAAAGAACAACACCTTCTTGAATCTTCACTAAAGTACAAGAAATTAATTTGATACGAAAGGGGTTTTTTTTGTTTAACACGGGAGCCCAGGAGAAGAACTGAAAGAAGTGCAAGAAAAAGGATGGGATAAAACCCCTGACTCAGTCAAGCCAGCTGTGATAGACAATACATTTCAAATTAATTTAAGAAAAAACACTGAACACAGGACCTATATTCCTGTAAAAACCATTTGTTTGGCAGAAGAATTTAGCTCTGGATTGTGTGCCTGGCAAAGGGGGTAATAACAGGACTCCTCACCATTATGTACCTGCTTGTTTTCTGAGTTAGGAGAATTTTAAGATTCCAAATGAAAAATTAAAGACAGTTATAGAACTGAATTTACCCTTAGTAGAAGCCCTTTAAACTCAGTTGAGGACAAGCAGAAAAACAGGAAGCCTTCAAAGCAATCTAATGTACAACACAGCCTGGAAATATCAAGTACCTGCTAACTTCAGCATTCAAAGCAGACTTAATGTCAGGTGGCGAGTCTGCACCGATCCACACACAACTCACCATATCTGGAACTTATCCATGCCCACATGCTATGGGTAACCTACCCCACTGTATTTATGTACACATTCGTAGTACAGATCTCTTCCCCAGAAACTCATGGTTTTTTACTCACACTTTCCCCATAGATATATTAAATAAGAAAAGGATCAGTGGGTATAAAGCAAGGGAAGACGGCTGGAAGGTGAGAACATAATCCAGAGTAGAGAAGAAGAAGGAAGTGCATAAGCACTTACAGAAAGCCAAAAAACAAGATTCACCGTGCATCAGCTAGCTGTCTGCATTACAAATTAAATGTTTGTCTAAGATATCTAGACCACAAAAGTTTTTGAATTATTGTCATATCATATATTTTCCGCATTTTTGGCAAGAGAAAAGAAACCTTTGAAGGACTCTCAGAGACTTTAGTCAAAAGGCTGGTACTGTCTGTTCTTGGCTAGAGTTTAAGCAATGACATTATAAAGGATTTTTAGAAACATGTCTGGCATTAAGATGAGTAATCAGTGGTTAAATAGACACATATTAAATGCTAGACTATATATAATAATTATAATCTTACTTTATTAATACAGATATTTGAAACAAAACTAATACATGTTTATAAAGAATATATTGGCTACAATTCTGTAACCTAACCTGCATGTAGATTTCTAGGGATATCACCATCCCTGAAGTAGTGTCCATGAAGTGAATGAGCTACAAATAGATGAATCTGGGTCAGTCTTTATCAGATATTTATTTTTCTTCATTTATTACAGAAGAAAACTCAAGTAGTTCAGTCATGTTTATGATTGTTTTAGAAGAAAATAAACAGTGATAATGATTTTTCAAAATATAAATGCTTAGGCTATATTATCTCTTCCATTAAACATGTCATTATGGGAATGAAAAGCAAGACAGACAAGCCTTGTACTAGTCCAGGAGAATCAGATTGAAACAGACTATCAAAGTGAATGAAAACGACAAATCTGATCACTAATTCAGTAAGTCTAAAAGTAGCCTTTTTAAAAAGTGTTATTAATAATTCAGAAGGATAAACACCATTTCATAAAGTTTACTGTTATATTTATCTCCACTGTGTACAAATATTGGATGTTTGTATTAAATATTCCAAAACCTATAACGAATCATTGGAAATGATCGCTTTTGGTAGCTGCATCAAATACATAAGAAAAGTTAAATGCTGAAAAAAGGGGGGGCGAGTGGAACTGGAGGAAGAGGAGCAAATCACACCAGACACCTGGGTACTTGCTTGCAGCTCTTCAGCAATCAATTTCGCTTTTACCACAGCCATTCTGTGGGGATACCAGCCATGCTGAAGGGGCATGTTAGCTGACCTTCAGCCCTCCCTTTTGCTTGTCTGTAAAATTATTCTGATTAAAATACCATTATTTCATACTCAGACTAGGAGTTTAACTTAAGCAATAATCTAAACATTGCTCTGATGTAGCATCATCTTTAGAACCAGAAAAATGGTATCTGTAACTCAAACATACTAAGAATGGTATAATAACCGAATGCTGAATATCACATTGCTCTTTTCTGTCCTTTGAGGTCAAGGAGACCAAGCAGAAAATCTGACATAACCCTTCTGCGTGGGGGTTTCCCCTCTAAGAGCCTCCACAGTGCATTTTCTACAGCAGTTTAATGAGTGCAGTAAATTAACTCAGTCTCAGGACAGTTACCCACATTTTCTGTAACAAGGGTATTTTCAAAGCTATAATAACAGCTAGCAGGCAGCTGCTGGGACAAAGTAGGTCTGTCGGAAGCTGCTTCTAGCTTTCCAGTGGCAGATGTGAAATACTGTAATTCCTCTCTACGTATTTCTGGTTATTATTTTTTATTGGACTGGTTATAGCTGTGTCCCAAGAAAAACAGGGCTAATCCTAAACCAGGTAAAAGAAATGACCATTTCTAGGAATATTTGGGCATTAATCTTGACATTAATCGCCGTTTCATACTGCACTGGTGTTTCTCCTTTAAGAAAAGCAAGCATTTGTGAATGTGAATATACTCAGACACGAGCTGTGACTTTCCAAAGGAGACAATTCGTATTCAAAGATGGAGAGGAGTGGCAGGTGCAAAATAACTGAAAATAAATATTCCAAAATGGTGGTCCCTTGAAAATATATTTGTTTTAAATACATGTGTATGGGGAGGGTGAGGGTGGCCTGGACTGGTTCCAGATCCTGTGTTATTAAGTGCAGCCAGCTACAATATCTCTTAGAAACAAAACAAAAACAAAAGTTTCTACAATTTCCTCAGCTTTGCTTTGTTACAGAGCACATCTATTCCAGGTCAGGCATAGGCCACTGTGTTCCCAAGTACTGCATGTCCTCAGCTTTCAAATGGGGTGCTTTCTTAGGTTTCTAATCAAAAAAGGTCTTTGGCAGCCAGGAATCCCTAAAGATTGTGTAAAAATAAATAAATAAATAAATAGAAGTGTACTTTCCTACACTAGGCAAGAATGCTTCACTATTTATCCATCTTTATCACCATATGGTCAGCTTTTCCAATGCATTCTAATTAAGACTACATCCTAATTAGAGCTATATCTTTAGCAGTGAGTATTGTGCAGTGGGTCTGTTCACCAAGACAGCTCTCTCTAGTTTATTTCCAGAGGAAGCTCAAATTGCTGAGACTGAGAGATATGTATTCCATCATCTGAAGATTTTCCAGCATTTTTCTGTTCAATAGACTGAAGTAAAACCAGACACAAATCAGAGTAAGATAATACTTAGCTTTCTGAGGGCTTAACACATTGCAGGGTGTGATTAGAAGTAGTGCAGTAGAACACAAGCTGTGTCTAGAGGTTCCCTCTTCTAAAAGCGCTGTACTCCTTTCCTCTGTGTGTGAAGATTTGAGTTTTCACAGAAAACTCCGAAACAAAGTCCAGAGCTTCCTCTAAGAAGCATACCCTTCCTACTGGCTTGTTGCTCTGAGTTTTGAATTCACCTATTAAGCTGGTGGCTGCAAAGAGGCAGAAATCAGGTGCAAAGAGAAAGAGCAAGGAAGAACAGCGGTGCAGGATGACTACAGCACTTAACCCTGCTCTTCACTTCTGCCTAGCTGTGTGTCTGTGACACCAGTGTGACTGGAGTTCACAAATCCAAGCAGAAAGACTAGCTGCATAGCTGCTGAAGCAACGAAATTCTGACGATAATGGCTGGAACATGTGTTCGGCTATTCATACCAGGTTTCCAGGACAAACACAGTGCTCCTGCAACAACCCAGCAGCTTTAACCCAGTTCTGGGGCATCACCAATACACAACAGAGCACACTTGCAAAGCCGCAGCACAGATGTGCCCCTCAGCTCTCCACAGGTGGTTTCCAACACTGCAGTAAACCCACAGTTGTCTCACCCTACACCATACACTGCTTAACGTCAGCACAAGAAAGTCATCAGTAAAGGAAAATAAGCTATTAGATGTGGACAGAGGTAACAGAGCAAAACGTTTCCCTTGCCTATGCCTGACTTTCTTAGAGGAGAGGTGGTTAATACGTAAAAATATGCGTGTATTTTTTGGCAGAACACTATAGAAGTACAGTATTTGTAACCCTACTAAACTGATTAGCATTACTAATTACTCGTATCATTACTGTTAGATTTTATTGGCAAATACACTTATTTAAAACTGTGTTATAAATGAAGGGATGTACGCGATGTCTCAGAGCAGACACATGAGTTTATTCCCTGAGGCTTTTTTTTTGGTACGAGTCTTCCAATCAATCTTGAAATATGCATATTTTCAGGGGGTGGAAGGCAAGGGGTAGTTTTTGTTGGGTTGGGTTTTTTTTTTCTAAATTTATGATGTTTCCTTTATTTTCCACCCCCTGGACCTTTGTCTAAAGTTACTAAGTGCTATAAAGAATATTTACACACCTTTAAACAGACTACACATTTCACACTACAATATTTAATCTTCCATGATATCAAGAAGATGCACTCTGTCCTTTGAAGGTAGCAGTACATCTTACAAGTTATTACTAGAAAAGGTCATGAAAAGATCAATATATGCCTTATGCTTACATATCTTACTATAGGAAATTGTCCTTTAGAAACAGCATAAAAAAAATTCCCTAAGAAGGAAGCAGAATCATAAAGAATAAGAGTGGTAATTAATAGAAGGCAGATGGAATGGCTTGAACTTTCAAGGTTTGATCCTGTGCAGCCTAAGAGGAGAGAACATCCATAATAGACTCTTAATAACACCAAGCAAAGCTGTAAGTAGAGCTGACTAACTAGGAAAAGGGAGGGGTAGGGGGGGGAACCTGCACGTTTGCTTACTGAGAAGTGGATGAGAATATAATCAGCAGATTAAGCAAAATTGCTTCCTTGCAATGCCCCACTGTGTTTTTATTTTTGTTTGGGTGTTTTTATTTCTTTTTTTTTTAAATAATGCCATAATTCTCTGCTCCTTCTAAGCTCTGAATACATCCTAGAGCCAGTGAAAATTTTACTCAGTAACTAATTCAAAGGAAGGAGATTTTACTCGATAACTAATTCAAAGCAACCAGATTTTACTCAATAACTAATTCAAAGCAACCAGGTTACAAATATAATTTCAAGTTGTGGTGCAAGTCGTCAGTTGGCCTAAAGCCTGTTTTAATGGTGTATTGCTACTACTGTTGTTTTATTACTTCATTTTTGGTTTAGGTTAGATGGGCATAACAGAGAATCAGCCCTTCTCTATCACAGAGACTTTGCAAAGATTTGCCATTACAGATAACATTTTAAATCTGTTCCCTTCTATCATTTAAGCATAAACATTTTGGCTGAAGAACTTTATCACATCTTCCTTCTTGTGTGGCTGTGATTACCAGGAAATCTGCATACTACTAAATTATTCATGTCCTTTTCACGCACAGAAAAAGTGAGGTACAAACCAAACCAAGTCCAAGGTCCAAGAGGGATTTGTGTATTGAAAGTTACTGAAATGTAGGAACCTAAGCCAAAATTATAATCTTCAAAACCCCTGTTCACTTACTGCCTAAATTCATCCAATATGTTAGTTTTCAACATTTAGAACTCCCCACCTGCTTAGAGCTTGGCTTCCACACATCCACGTTGGGCAGGTGAGGAGGCTAAGGAATTGAGAACTTCACATTTTTATCTTGTTAACATTCACAAAGCAAAGTAGTTCCACATAGTTTAGCTGAAGTGGTGGTCTAGCAGGCATTCCCGTAGTATGATAAACAAATTTAACTCACCAATAAAAGTAAGGTTTATCTATCAACTTCAACCCCAATGACATGCCTCATTCATTCTTTTATAGGACATCTTAGCAACGAGAGCACTCGGCCAGGAAACAAAACCAGCTCTTGGTCTGAATACTTTAAAATTAAAAGTGATTTTTTAAGAGTCATCACCACGAGGACAAATTTCCTCCTACAGCACATAATGTTCACCCCATTCCTTTCCCATTTACTCTATTTGAATCCAGGAGTCCCTTTTGAATCCCAGCTGCAACAGGAGAGTTGGAAAACACTCCACACAACACATCCTCCAGTCAGACAAGGCACAGCTCCAGCGAGGACGGAGCCCAAAGCCAGGCTTGTGAAGGCGGCAAACACCCCAGATCCCAGCTCTGCACCTTGCAGGAGCACAGAGGATTCTTATCCTCTAATTGTTTTGAAAGGAAGGTTACTTGCACTGTCTACAATAGGTTGTTCTGCCTTTTATTTTTTATGGTTCACAACATTTAACTAACTAAATAACAGGGCATTTTCCACATGGTGTCATTCATATCCTGTTACTACCAAGTGACCAACTGTCAGCATGTGGCCATGTTTACTTAAGCTGTCACCTAGAAACTGCTGTGTTTTTCCATTTGGAGCTCAACTACATTGCAACATAGACAAACAATGAGATAGAAACATGTCAGCAAATAAGCAGCAGCCTGGCTTTAGTATGTTACACCTATTGTTTCACTTCCCATAACCAGTGATTTTTGTTATTGAAATAATTGTGGGCCAAGACAGACATGTTGTAGCGTGACCAAAAAAAAAAAAAAAATTAATCTCCTGTTTTTTCAGGACTCTCTTGGAAAATATTATATAACTTCTTTTGTCCTTTCTCTTGGGACCCGTAGTCCTGAAGTGTTTTATTATTATAGGCTTGTGGTTTTGTTGTTCGAACTCTGGAAACAGAGTCAGTTCTCGTTTTGTGTTGTTCCTTTATTCCTGAAGGAGTGTAAATGCCTCAAAATACAGATTACGCTTTAGTCTTTTTCTAATAATTAATGGCACACAATAATTTACTTCTATGACATTACTAAATAGGTATATTGTAGCTGCTAACTTCTCGTCACGGGTTATCTAAACCAAGCACCCAGCAAAGACTGGGTAAGCAACCACTCCTGGTGAAAGAACAGCCCTTCGCTCATTTCAGTGAGTCAGGGGAAGTTGAGGGAACTGAAATTAAACAAAATATTGATTTTTAACTTCCATTATTTCTTAACCTTGGTAGCAGCTCAATGCACCTTAGACACAGATTTTCTTAGGCCATGAACAGGCACAAACAATTGTCTTTTTTGTGTTCCTCACTGCAGCATGTCAGACACTGAAAGCAACAGAGAAATCAATAACAACCACACAACTTTCCTGTTGAACGTGAGCAGCCCCCACACATGTGCCTGGACTGAAGGTTTCCTTCTGATCCAAGTGTCAGGCTGAGACTCTCACCTCTGTAGAGATATGTAACTGCCCAACACTTTGAAAAGCAATTTTCCTACCAGAGGCTAACCATAGAGAGGTTCCAATGACGGTGTCCGGGGCTTAGATTCCTTAGACTAGCCTAGGTAGTCTCTGTTTTATTATGTGTAGATACAGGCGGGTAAAACTGGGCAGTTTACTTTGCTGCTAAACCTTATTAAACACATTTTACTAGAGTTGCTTCGTCTTTTTTGGATTACAAGCCTCATAAATGCAATTTCAGGCTGCTCGGAGAGAAGATTCAGCAGCTCCAGCGGAGGTGAACTTTCCCTGAATGTGCATTAGACCTCTCCAGCCACTCAGCAATTTTTCCATTTGCTTCAGTTACATAACCACTCTTGAAATAACATATGGATTTACTATAGAAATTCAGTTGCTCACACTGACTGTGTTTGAAAGCGAGCACAATCATTGACCTTGGAATATCTCAGCAATATAATTCTATCTCATTTTCTACGAGATAAAAATAAATAGTCTATCAAGATATGGTCACCAGAACAACTCAGATACCTAAGCATATGTCATTGCTAAGAATTACTTTGCATGCCAAACTTTGCTTGGGGTGTAGATGGAAGAGCATATGTGTTATCATACTATATACAGGTGCCTTACTCAATCTATGCAAGAGCAAGCTTTAGCGAACAAATGAGTTTGTCTTGTTCTCAAAGCAAGTTTATGCTGTTAAACCAGCACATCTGGTCAATATTTAATTTACAGCAGACAGCAACACAGAGCAGACTGATTGTTTGACCAATAGTTGTAGGCAAATTACGTACAAAAGAGCACAACACAAAGAAAGTGAGAAAAAAAATATGAATATCTGCTCTTTAAAAACAGATAGTTTCATTTCTTGCTTCTCTGGCTGAATACCAGACGCAAGAAACCAGAAGGTTTCCTCTGAAACCAAGAAAAAAAAAAGGCAAAGAAAAATGACCAAGCTGTGACGTGTCCCCATGGCTTGATAAAAATGTCTTCAGCCATGCTAAGCTTATATTACATCAAATTTCAAGTGTATGGAACACAAAGAAAATATCCTTTGTAAAAATATCGCCTGAAAAACTTCAGTTAAGTTACACAAGAGCTATACAGTAACGTTGAGCTACTTTAGGGATTTTTTACTTTCAAAAATAAACTCCAGTTCTGTATGCACCTGGGGAAAAAAAAATCAAATTCAGAAATTCATATTGAATGTTCCTGGTATTCCATATGGATTACTAGTAAACAAGGCTGAGAATAAGCCAAAGAGTAACATGAATGAGGCACTTCAAGGTAAAGTACACCAAATAAACTAGCCACTATTTTAGTGGTAATTTCACAAAAGGGCAGGAAAACACAGTAAAATGGATTTTGAAATATTCTGTTGATATTCATGAAAACATGGTTCTAAACAAAAAAAGTATTGGTTTTTTAAAGGTTTATCCATGAATGTCTTTCTTTCCACCCGCCCCCATTTATCCCCCTTGTTGCCTACCCATTCACTTTTTCCCCCAGACCAGTCTCCTTAATCTCTATTCATGTACTTTCTTTCCCAGACAAACTCTCTGTCTCCATTTGTTCTGAGACACAAAAAGTGGCCTGCATATTGCCCAAAGATTATTAGCTTATGGCTAATAAATTCTGACTAGTACAAAAGACTCCAAGGGAAACATTTCTATAAAGTGGAAGAGTGTATGCAAACTAATTCAAAGTTAAAATATATAAAACTGGCCCACCAAAGAGACACAGAACAATAAAAATCCAGATATTTCAACTTTTAAGGAACCTGCTGCCTCACATTGTCTTCCATTACACATTTTACAGCCAAAATTTGTCAGGTTTAACATGGTCCCCCCACCCCCCGTGCAAGACAACTTTACTTAAGCATCCAATTTGTCTGCCATTCATCAATGCCCTCCATGTGAACCTCACGGCATCACAGAGACATTTCTATCCCCTGCATTCACAGTGCTGGAGTCTCTTGAGCCAACAAACTGTCAAATTAGTGCCAACTCATGACAGCTTTATGATATGTAATCTTGTTCACCAGCAAATGGTCTGAGACCCCCTGCTTGCTACTGCTGTCAAATGAGAAACGCTTTTTTGTGTCTCTCTGATAAATTTGTATTTTGAAAGCAGATCCCAGCTGGGAAAGTAGTGGTTTTGCCTCACAAAAATCTTGCATAAGCACACTTAACTCCCTTCTCCATGTGTTACTTAAAAAGACACTTTTACGTTTTTGCTTGGAAAAGATAAATTAGGAAATAGCAGATTGGCTTAGACTAATTCAAAATGTACATTGTCCTGCTGATTCAAAATACTTATTCACCTAACAAGCAACAAATCCTTACTCCTTCAACGTTCAATCACAACTGACGCAGAGCTAAAAATATTTTGCTTGACCTATGTGGGCTGTAAAAGCCCACATATCAAAAGCTGAGGTACAGATAAACCCAGTTTATTCAAACATATTCAGAAAGAAGAAAAGCTGAATTCACAAAAGAAACACTTCTTACGATTTCAAGATGAAAAACACTGGATGATAGAACAACATGGAGAAGTTAGGAAAGTAACACATTCCCTTACACAGAGAGTTTTTTAAGAAATGCGTTGCCCCTTTGCGTGTCTTTACTTATTCTAGTCATTGCAATATAAACCAGCAAGAGTATACTAGCTGAGTCAAAATAATCAGCTTTTACATCCCTTTTTGTGTAAGTGATCTGATAGTAGCTGCCTGCATTTATTTCTTAATTGGTGGCAAAATGAATATCAAGAAGTAGGGAAAGGAAAAAAATAGTGTGTGAGAAATGCTTCAAAGCAAGAATGTTATTTTCAATTTGCTTCATTTATAATTCAACACATACAAAGGGTGCAATTCTGCAAGGTTCCCATACAGAGTACACTAGTGAAGTCAGTGGAAACACAAGGATTTACAGACACAAGCCCTGTAAACAAGGTCTAAAAAAACCAAGCAGCCCAAGAGCTGGGGGCAGAAAAATTGAGACATTAGGAAAATATCAGTGCCACATGCCACAGCAGGGAGCCCAGCAGCAGGCTGGGTGCTGTCCCAGATAACCCCAAAGCTACTCCATTTTTTGTCAGAAATTACTACAGATTGTCTCATGGATAAGGATTCTGCACCTTTAGATCAAAAACTATTGCAGATATTCCGCTCTTATTTTATAATGGAAGCTAAGATATTTGGGCGGGGGTGAAGAGTACTATCTAACATAGCTGATATTAAAGCTCAATAATTCATGGAAGAGAAGAATCCGCAGCTCATCCCATTTTCACCTCTAGTTTATTTGAAAAAGTTGCTTGTTCCTGTACTCTGGTCAACTAGTGCTATGTTCCATAATCTGAAACTGGTTAGGTATTGACAGAAAATTTGATAGCACAAGTAAGCAAGCTTCCATATAACATCTATCCATACAAACCAACCAATTCAAATATACAAAGCCCACAGTTCTTCCATCCTTGCTCTTTCTGAAAATGAAAATATCAATATGAATGATGATAGATTTTTGCAAAACACTTTGTCCACTGGAGTTTCAATTAGCAGAACAATTGCCAGCTAGTAGCTGGAATGAAGTATTGGCAAGATAGAACCTCAGAAATTGTTTACAATCCATTATATTTAGTCATGTAGGTTAGGATTTTCTGAATTCATATAAGAATTTTTAGAATATGAACAAAGAACATAGTATTTCCTATATAGTTATTCATACTAACATGACTTAAAATGATTTGAATTAATTTCTTAAGTAAAATCTCAAATTCATTTAGGTTCATATAGCCAGGGACTTCAACACAACTGAGTATTTGCCATGTTACAGGAATCAGAAGCAATATGCCTAACCCCAGGCAATATAGTCAGTAGCTCTGCATATACAACCGGCTGCCTATGAGCAGCTAAAATGTGCTACTTGGTCTTTCCCTTCACACATCAACAATCCATCTTTCCCATTTACCTGCCATCTAATCAGAAACAGAGAAGTGACCTTCCCACTTGCAAGTTAACAAGTTAGAACTGCTGCTCACTTCACAGGACAGCCGAAGACTTGAGCAAAATATGTGATCTACAAATGGATTTCAATAACACAAGGCATCAAGTCAAGCAGGAAGATGCTTTTTTATTAGTCATCTTTTTAGCAGAGAAGTCTTTTGTTGTGAGCCAGATAAATCCCTATCACTCCTTCCTCTGTATTAGCACACAGAACTGTACCTCTCCTCCTTAGTGCCAATTAACAGTCTAAACAGAGTTGAGGAAGAGAGACGGAGGAACACAAGCTTCTTGACACAGTAAGAAACGGAAGCCCATCTCTGGTGCTCCTGCTGAGCTGTATTCTTTCACCCTCACTGCATGTCCAAAACAGATATAAAGGTATTGCAGTGTATGCAATATATGTAGTACAGTTTGTATTTATAAATAATACATATACTCAAGTATAATTATAAAATATGCTTAATCGTTGTGGTCTATGATCCTTGCATGAAAGCTGCTGCTCTAAAGTTGCATAAAACATCAACTGAGTACAGGCTGCACCTTGTCACAAGCCAGCCAGTGACTACACCCTGCAGTGTATAGTTGAGCTTGAACCTCTCTGTGCATGATCTATGTTGTCAAACCTGTGTTTGTAGTTGAGGGAAAACTGCACAGACCTCAGTATAAAATGTACTCAACCTTTAATGTCCACTACAGTTATAAACAGTAACATTCACAGCTGCCATTGTCAACTGTCAAATAAGTCCTAACAAATAAGGAATGGATCATTATTGCAGACTTTGAAGAAAAGCATTCTATAAATCCTTCAAATCCCAACCTGCTACAGAAAAGCAATAAAAACAAAACAAAACAAAAAAAACCACCAAAACTCACAACAACAACAACAAAGAAAAAAAAAGAGCAAGGAGGAGATTATGGTGCATTTGTTCTTTGGTGCCACCTGAGAAAGACTCCTACGAACAATCCATATTTATCATAGTTGCCAGACTCAAACTTCAGCATATATGCCCTGTGTCCTGAGAGCACATAGATTGCTTTCATGGAGAAATCAGTTCTGCAGGGAAATCAGATCAATAAAGCCCTCAAAATGTGTCACAGTTTCTTGCTAATTTTTCATTGCTTGCCATTCAATAGATGAGCATTAGCCAGCCTGCTTTTCCTTGATCAAGCGTATATAATAGTTAACTCCCCCTAAAAGAAGTACTCGGCCACGCTGCACCAGATGTGCTTTCCTCTAGAGGATCAGAAAGAGCCAGCATTCAGGCATCGCTTCTCCACTTAGAGTTGAATTTGTGTTCAGACTCTAGATGAAGCAAGAAATGAAAACATTGCCTCTAAACAAAGAAAAGCATGAATCTCATTCACACTCTCTTTTATGAAAAAGCATTAAAATTAATTCTCGCCACTGTGCTAATGCTTTACATTTGTTTTCAAAAAGCACTGTTCAGTATTAATAACAGATGCTCCATCCAACTAATCCTTCACATATCCTGTCATTTGTTTTGGCTTTCAAGCTTGCTGCTCTTAATGGATTCTTTTTCCTAGTAATGCACATCATCCTAGATGCTGTGTCACTGCCACAGACAGAGGTGCCTCTCTTCTTCCTCCTGCTACAGGCGCATTTTCTGATGCACCTTTCCCAACCTATTATCATACAGTCTTAGAAAGGATACACACACAAAAGAAAAAACATCTTACTTGAACAACAATTGTACCTGTAGATGAACAGTGGGGTAAAGTAAGCATGGTTTCATAGTTAAGACATTAGAACAGGACACACAAGACCTGCATTTAGTTCCAGACTCAGCCAGGATTCTCTTACAGCCTTAAGTAAAAACTCATAATCCTTCAGCTTTCCTATCTATAAAATGAGAATAATTACATTTTCCATATGGTTAATTTATTTTTGAGCAATTTTAAGGCTTAGAGTGTTCTTTATCTTTTTATGTCCAATATTTAACACCTCAAAATACAGATTAATAGGTGCCTTTAAACATTTCATTGAAGAATAAGAAGAAAAGCAGAAAAGAATCCTTGTAAATCAGCCTGTTTCTTTTTTAATTCACATGTATTTATAGAAAAACTAACAGTTTTGGTTCTTTCATTGCCAGAAATTAAATGGAATACAAACTCTTCGACACAATTAGAATGAAAGTGTGACTGACAGTTCCCTTCATGAAATGATTAGACACAGTTGGAGGCAGGATCATCTCATTTGTTCCTTTCCACTGACAAGATCTGTGATACATTGCTACATAAATCTCACTCTTTCTCTGAGAGTAATTATATAGCTATTGTTTGATTAGATATCTATCTAGATAGGTATTTATATAGATATATAAAAATTGCTCACAAGCAAAATGTGGTAGCAGTATCTATCTTGGTAGACTATATGAAGATGACCTTTTAAAGAAATATCCTTTTGTAAAATTAAAATGCCACTCTGCTTTGTAAGATAAATTTTAAAGGAAAAAGTGAAGCAGTATTGAGTTAATATAGCAATAAAAACATATATATGTAAAATGTTCTGATATATATACACACATATACTCATATACTCACACACAGAGGTTATATACACATATATAAAAATGTGTGTCTAAAAGCCCAAAGCTGGACCTCCCATTCACTAGGTAATATCACTGTTAAATTTCATCATTGCCGTCTTAAAATAAGTTGGTAAAAGTAGAGATAGGATGCACAAGAAAAGGAAATTTGTCCATCATCCGAAGTGCAACAATATTATGATTGTTCTACATGCATATCTCTTCCCTTATCAATTCCTTTGACTGACATTCCAGGAAGGCAGCACAATCTTCATGTGACATTGCAATCACCAACAAACTGACAGTTATGTAGCATACACATAATTATACATACATGTGCTCAACAGAAATTACTCTAGCACCATTCTTGTATGATCCAGTTGAGCATATGCTTAATTTAAATCCTATGCTTGAAGTTAAACATGGATTTGTGTCCTTCATCTAGTCAATTTAAATAACTATTGGAGGGAAATATGAATTTTGCTTGATCCTGATTTGGGCTGGCTCTGTGCAGAGCCCATCACATACTGTGAACTCTGTTACCCCCTTAAAAATTGGGTACGAGATGTTAAGTTATAATTAAAAAAACAAACAAACCAACCCACACCTGTCACTAGCAAGGGCACACAAGGAAAAAAAAAAAAACAAAAACACACAAACCAAAAAGTAGAATGAGATATGAGTATCACTGGCAATCTCATGCCATTTTCTATGCATTTCATAGTCCCTGAGTATTAAAGGCACCTGGAAAAGACAGGCTTTAAGCTTTTGATAGTTACCTTTAGTTAGTCTTCTACATAACTAACCATTGACATCTTACATCATGTGAAGGGGAATGCCTTAAGGAGGAGGAGTAGCAGCACACACACACACATCGCTGTTGGTTCTGAGAAACTCCCCACACCAGCGCTCTCTAAGGCAGGTGAGACAGAGTTTAAGGCAGACAGTGCGCTCATAAAGAGGCGCACACGACTGCCAAGTTTCCTGTTCCTGCGGGTGCTGGCGTCACTCCTGGAACGGAGGGGAAGGACAGTCTGTTTTAACAGTACTGCTGTCTCCAACTACTCAAACATCTGCAGGAATAATGAGGGGATTTACTCTTCTTTCTCCTTTCCTTTCTCCCACTTCTTGGCCACTTTCAACTACAAGCACTTGCGATGTTTGTGTATATGCCATACTGCAATATTGATTTAAATCTGACAGCAGAAAGCCCCATTTTTTTATTTAGTTTTGGCTCATAACACTGTTTCTGAGGCAGCTTTTCAAATCATTATACTGAGAACTCATAGAAAATGGAATATTTTAAAACCATTAAAAAAAATCCTGCAGCCTATTTAATCCCAAGGAGTGAAAAAAAAAAAAAAGCATCCACATAAGATTTTATTACATGTAGCTGGCCATTTTTCACTGTTGAAATTAAAGCTTTGGAGAAGGCTACAGAATATAAAACCTAAGTAATATTTCCAAAGTGGTTTAAGATGTTCCAGAATTAAGCTGAATATGTGAGTACATCTAACACCAATTTCTGTGATAAGTTTTGGTTTATGTAATTGAAAACGCTAACACAGAGTCTTTTCAATAGTTGTATAGCTTCTATACCACACTAGATAGAGGTCTTAAACCACTACTTTTTAAAACACACATCTATTTTTAAAATATACATAGTGCTTCACCCAGAAATATACAGGATTCATGTTTTATGAATAACAATGAATGTTGAAAGAACTTAGACTTAGTCAATAGACTCAGTTCTCACAAAAATGATTTTTTGAAGCATTGCAAACATAGAAATAAATTGATATCATGGAACCCTAATTTAAATAGTTCTGAACCGATGCATTATCTGAAGCGAGATACAAATATAGTCTAGTTTGTCACCAAATGCCATGCTAGCTCATGTTCTGAGCATCCTGGTTGTAGTGAAGTATTTTTGCTCTCTTCTGAAGGTATATACATCTCCATTTCTTAGCCAACAGCATTAAAACTAGTATTTAAGAATTGGAACAATTTAACGTGAAAAAGTGAGTTAGTCTTCATGTGGGATAGTTTAAATAGATCAAGAATGGATATTTACCTAAAAAAATAGACTCAGCCGCACATTGCAGAGTCAATGAAGAAATCACAGGATGAAGTTCTATATCACCGACTTCTACAGCAGATTAGACCATAATGGTCCCTGCTGCCCTCAAAAACCTATTTCACTAAAAAAAAATAAATTAAAAAACACCTCACCACACAGACAAAATATAAACAAACAAAAATACTGCCAAAACCGCGTGTAGGGCACCTGACTCATTTTCCCATTCTGTAGTTCTATTTAAGAGTTTAGTTGGCTTAGGAGGGGAAATGGTTATGATAAATCAAGTCTTCATCTCAGAGAACTTTTAAAACACATAATCTGCAGCATTCAGACATGAAAAGTGTCTAGCACACACACCCTGACTGTATTAGATGCACTTTCCAAGCTTAGATATAGGAGTTCAGCTCCCCTCTCGTTTCTCAGGTCAGACAGGGCTAACAGGACTTCAAAAGGTAGCACATGCTCTCAGCTGGATAAGTTCTTTCACTGTGGGGGGAATAACGGTCCCAAAGGAAGATCCTTTCTTCTGTTAAAAGGGGAATTATTGGCTGCTGAGAGAGGCAGAGCTATTGGAGAAGATTTTTAATGAACTCAAGTAGAAATTGCGCAAATTAACAGCTGTGTCACCGGATCAGGAGTCAAGAGAGGCATGCTCTATTCCTGGCTTTGTGACCTCAGGCAGATCAGTTTTACTTAATAATTACTGCACTACAAGTAATTGGTAGGCGAAAGATCTTGTAATGTAATATTCACATATAGCACTCTTAGCCATTTTGTGTTGCTTTCAGTTTAGTAGCAAATGAGGCAGAAGATGTCTCAGCCCTCCTGAAGGATGAAGTGGAAAGAGAAAGACAAAACCCAAGACATGGTTTGCTGGGTGCCACACGCATGCACAGTGAGGAGCAAAAAGCGAACAGGCAGACAGCAAGTGAGAAAGAAAATCAAGAAATGGGAGTGTCTTAGCCATGCTGACCAGGCACGGAGCAGCATCCAGATCATCCCGTTTCCAGGCATTTCTCCTTTCACCAGGCTTTCACTTCCCCTTTCACTTCTTAGCCTGGTGCTGTTTCAGTGGCCTCATGGCCAACACCTGAGGTGGTTCGCTTTCTGTTTAATCCTTTAAAAAGAATAATGCAAGCAGCAACTACCATCTCCTTCTACTCAGTCTTTTCAAAATATGTGAGGTGTCTCTTACATCCTTTTAAGTGCAGTTCAAAGCAACACAGAATATCCAATGGTCAGTACTGCAGAAGAAACCGGAATAGTGAAACTCTTTTTAAATAAAAATAAATAAATTAAAAAACAAACAAACAAACAACCCCGCACAACTGGAGATTGTCAAGCATTTTAACACCAGAAGTCCAATAAATAAAGTCACAAAATTGTCTAGGACTTTGATGGTCACAATGTCAAGCATATTTAAGGAAAACTAGTGAAGTGTAACAAATTGTACATGCCATGGGTCATTATCTTGCCTTCTGAAAGCAGCATGGATAGATTAAAGTTTGGAAAGGGGAAAGGATTGTCAATTCTCTATAATACTCTTTTCAGGTTCCTGGGAGACCTTATAGCAACTTTCCAGTACCAAAAGGAGACCTGCAAGAAAGATGGAGACAGACTTTTTACAAGGGCATATAGTGATAGAACAGGGGGCAATGGCTTTAAATTGAAAGAGGGTAGATTTAGATTAGACGTAAGAAACAAATTCTTCCCCATGAGGGTGGCGAGGCCCTGGCACAGGCTGCCCAGAGAAGCTGTGGATGCCCCATCCCTGGCAACGTTCAAGGCCAGGCTGGATGGGGCTTTGAGCAACCTGGTCTGGTGGAAGGTGTCCCTGACCATGGCAGGGTGGGAGCGAGATGATCTTCAAGGTCCCTTCCAATCCAAACCATCCTATGACTACAAGACTATCAATCACTTTGTTATACATTATAGAAGAAAGACTAGATCCCCAGACCCTAATAAAATCTAAAAATACATTCTGCATCCTCCTCCCTTCTGGTTTTACAGTCTTTCCCCAGTTGGTATTAACCCAGACAACCTGTCTCTTCACATTACCTTCAAGCTACCCCTAAGCTCTCAGTGCACCCTGGGTAAGAGATTTCTGTTCTCATCCTGCACCTTAACCAGTAAAGTTTCTAGTTCTAATGTCAATATTTCCTCTAGGTCAGGTCAATATTTGATATCTTGGCTTTCTTCATAAACAAAATTAATACTGCAGCACAAAAAAGCCCTCTGAGTTTCATCGGTTTTGAAACATAAGCTCAAAAAGGAAATATCGGATGTCTTTTGACAATGGAAGAAAAATACCCCAGCTATGAACTTTAGACAATGTTTATAATTTTTAGTATCTACCTATAATTAAAATTCAAAAATTATTGTATCTAATATTTTTCAGAAAGCTGCCCCTAAGTATAAGGTTACGTTAACCTCATTTGCTGTAAATGGGGAAAAAATAAAAAAAGGCAGGGGAAACCAACGACCAGTTTCCTACTGTGCTGCATCATGAAACAATGTTGTACAAAGTAATAAATGTAGGATATTTAAAATAACCTCTGCCACAGAGAATTCGATTGAACAGAAGTTTCTTTTTCCTATTGATCTGCGAGTTGGCAGGCTAGATATACCACATATAATGTTTGTGCTGTCTTTCCCCTTCTCTTTGTATTTACGGACCTAAAGAATTTTTTCATTGAAAAGTTTTGTTACAGCATAAATCCTTCATCGGAAGAATTACCTGATGCCAGCATCTCCTGTTCTACCTGACATCTAGCTGAATTAGCAGGTGTTCACCACAGTTCTCGTGTGTGGTGCCATTTACCACAGTGAAAACAAAAAAGAAAAACAAAAACCCACACAGCATTTTTCAGCTATAACTTTGCTACACAGAAAAAGGTGAAATGTCCTGTTGTAGGGTAACAGAGGCACACAGCATGTCCTCAGTGGACAGGAATGGTCTCAGCGATGAGCTCTGATTCAAGCACAGCTCCAGGTTGGGTGTCTCAGCACTGTGACAGCACACACACTCAGTACAGGTTGGCTCTCTGCACCCTAAGGACAAAGGTAAAACCTTGTTATCTGAAGCCCTCTTCTCTAGAAACACATCAGCACCTTCAACACCTACAAAGCATTGGTTCGAATCCAGCAGCATGAGGAGAATACCTTTGTAAAAGAGTTTTCAGCTCCAGTCCAGTAAAATCAGATTGCTCAGCTAAATGAAAAGCACTTTTTATGTACCACTCAGCAACAGTTAAGTCCGTAATGTACTCAAACTACAAATTTGTAGAAATCTCGTATTTAATTGCCAGTATGTATCACATCTTTTTTCCTTTTGTTTTATAATATTCATCACCAACATACAACCATGGTCCATGCAAAACTGTTGAAAACAGCAAGAACAAATAATATGTTTAGAAGATACACTTGATATTTGATTGCAGAAACAAAATTATAATGGAGTTTGCAGAGACTGAAATATTTCAATTATTTTTTACAGATGAATTTAAAATGGTTTATACTTTTTCTACCTTTTCTGCCTTTATATGCAGGAACTTTGTTGAAAGAGATCAGTCCTGGCTTTTCTAACAAACCAGAAAGGTTAAAACTCCATCTCAATATAAAAATAAACAAATTAGAACTGCTGGATCACGTGTGCTTTCTACTACCCTCAATGCAGGCACCAGCACATCTTAGACAGCGGAAATTCTCCAGTCGTATTTTACTTCAGTAGTATTTGCAAGAATTAAGCAAATCTCTAAGCACTTCTCCAGTAACATGATAAATGTGAATCACTCCCATAAGCAGTAAAACACACAGCATCCTCGTGCAGTGATAGAAGCCAGCAAGAGTGAATGTGAACACCGGGAGGTAGAAGCCGGGCAGAGCCAGCAGAGCCCCACACCTGAGGGTTTGCCTGTCATGTAAGCCAGGCTCAACTGCCTGTCTTTGGCCATTCTTCACACCTACCAAATGTTCTTTTGTACCTTGAGTTTCCTTCACAGAGCATGGAATAAAAAGATTACTTCAGTTAGTCCCTTTTACACTTTAATCCAGCTAACCAGGGACACTCTTCAGCGGGTAGATGAGCTGCTCTGGTTTTGGTTTCACACTTCACAAGTAAGCAAAACTAAGAGCAGTAACAAGTTCAATGTCACACGTCACAATAAAAATACCCAGTTCACGTGCCCACTCCAGAAAACCTAGTATTACCCAAAATATAAATTACTAGTATACACAACCTCTGCAAAGAGTGTTTCTAGATCTACTTCTCAGTGCCCAGCAGGTCACAAGATGCTTCCATCTCACCAAAAGAAATCAGTCTGACTTCTCTTGCTGTCTTGAGGAGGGCTGATTCACAGCACAGGAGCTACAAAAATACCCATGGCAGTCTTTCTGTTGGAGGCAAGAGCTCTGCACATGCTGGAGACTGCAGAGCAGAAGGTGACCTCTCTTGGTGCTGCCCCACGTGCAGCAGGGGCTGAGAACCCCCCGGGCACCCTGGGCTGCCGAATGGGCAGCTACTGCCCAATGCCTCGCTGGGCACCAAGGGGGAAATGTCACAAAACAGCAATGCCTGGGGAAAGAAGTAGCCCGCTTAAGTGTGTACAAACCTGATTTCCTTCCCGATTTCCTCTCCTTTCCTCCCTTCAATAAGGTACAGCTTTATTACATTACTTGGCAAAGAGCAGCTTGCTCAACACAAGGGCAATTAGCTTAAATTTTTCTGGGTAGGAGCTTAAACCAGCATTTGTTAGTGAATCCCTGAAATTCAAGGTTGGTCCTTGTTGCTGTCAGCAGCACCCTGACCAGAGGTTAGAAGTTTTGTGCAAGAACAAGTGGAACAGTGCTGCTTACTTACTGTGTGTGCACCCGGTGACCAGCCAGCCTACTGCTCACACTTGCAGGGTAGCAGAGGAGCAGACATTTGGGACTTCAGCTACCAACTCACAACGAAGTCGAAAAATTGAAATATATCAACAAAATTTCCCCCTTTCTTAACACAAAAGGGAGAAAAGTACTTAACTGAAACAGCACACTTGTCACTCTTCTTGTCTGCCCTCAGATCACAGTTTAGGAAAGCAATCTGAATTACAGTAAAACACTAGCAATTACTTAGCTGCTGCTCTGAAAAATGCAGACTCTTTGCCTCTTGCAGCCCTTTTCCTGTGCTTCCCACAGAAGCCTTCCTAACAGGAGAGGAGACCTGACATCTTCATTTCATTTCATTGATGAAATACTGCTCAGGGCAAACACCTTTAACAAAAATTGCGTGTTATCACCAGCATGACTGAATATCATAGACGATGCCCAATACTGTGCCTGTAATGAGCCACAGATTTTAGCTGTGTCATATCTGTTTGTGCTAACATTTATAAAGGAGATAATTTAGGAAGATAGAGAGGATTTAAAATAGTTCACACAAAAACCTAGCAAAGTAATAATCAGTAATAAACCAGCTGTAATCCAGCTCGCAAGCTCTTTTTAGGGAATGTGTAAAACTGGCCGAGACTCTCAGCCTGTTGTACAGAACCAGCCTTCCCAGGCAAGCCCAGCAGGCGCTTACCCAGATCTTCGCTCAAAGGCCAGAGAGCAGAACGGCTGTAGCCTGGGTCGTATGGAAGCAAACTGCTTCAATGTCTACACTAAAAAGCTGCAAGAGACAATGAAGGGTGCTGGGTTTAAAACAATGCTTTTTAACAGAGATCAGTAAAAAGAAATACTGTGGCAAAGCTATATTCCCCAGGTGAATAAAAAAAAAGTATGTTCCTTCAAACAGGGACAGCACATAATGTGACTGGGCTCAGCAACATCAACCCAGTCAGCTAAAACCCGTCACTGAAGCCAGAGCCATTTCTCAACAATCTGACAAAAGCACCTCTCTTCCACTCTGCTGAGACAGCAGCTCATTCTGGAGTCCCTGACCCAATTTCATCCATGGCTCTACTTTCATGCTTCTTAACCCACTCTGGAGCTGTTTGGCTGCACACCATGGTCACAGTATACATATGGGCGTATACATGCATATGTATACACACAGTATACATACATACATACGTATACATACACAGGACTCATATACATACATACATACGCATGCCTCTCACCAGCCAGGATGTGCAGCTTGGGAAGTGCTACACCATCTCTCACTGGACAGGGCTGAACCTCAACAAAATGCCAGATGGATTTACTGGTCTAAAGACCAAAAACGTAGGCATGACAATCAAACCTTAAACATTTTCTGAAGGAGAGGTTCAGGTTGATGGTGCGAGTCTCCAGGCCAGCCATCTCTCTGCAAACGCCATTTCCCAAAAGGCAACCAAGGAGCATACACTGGCCTGTTTCCACCTCATATTTATTACACTCTAGAGAAAATAAATCTTAATGTCTAAGAAAAAAATCAACATAAACTTATTACAAATGCATGTTTTACAAACTTATTTTTAGAAGTTGGTTGAAATATCGGAGTTTTTTCTTTCTTGGTTTTGTTTCCTTTTTTCATTCAAAATATGCCAGT
Source organism: Pampusana beccarii (assembly GCA_013399365.1). Lineage (NCBI taxonomy): Eukaryota > Metazoa > Chordata > Aves > Columbiformes > Columbidae > Pampusana > Pampusana beccarii. The sequence continues at coordinate 705,828 of VWYH01008418.1, forward strand.
GATTTCACTAACAGGAAATCTAAGACAGTAAAATTTAGTTGAAAAATGACCTCCTTTTTCCTAACACAAATTGCAAAGTATTTTCTGAATATTGAAGAAAACAAAACAAAGCTGGAGGTACAACATGGGTACTGATGAAGGAATAAACGTAAGACATAGCTTTCTCTTTATTACCTTACACTCCATATCAGATGTCATTCCTGTCTCAACACTCTGGCAAGAGGCACCAGCCACCCTCTGCAGCTGCTCAGGGATCACCAAAGGTTCGGTGCAGGCAAGGGTACCCCAACCAGAGAAAGGGGAGAAGGACCTGAAGATCCAGGGTCGGTCTACCTGCTCTCTCAGTTCCAGGTCTGCCAAGACACTTCCTCACATTTCCTATCTCTGAGCACAGCTACTGCTCCTGCAGTCATGTTTCTAGATTTTCCTCATAACAAGTGTCCCTTTGCCATCTGAACACAGTGACTCCGTTCACCTAAGGCAAATGCAGCAACTTCTGCACCAGAAATTGCTTCAGAGCTGCATCGTATTTGTAAAACAAACCAAATGAAAGAATCCTCCAACCACAAACAACTTGCCCTTCTCAGAAATACTCATCCTTAACTTACAATGTATTTTTCCACACTGTATTATGGCTTGGAATGAAAGTTTGGAGGTGTCACTCTGTTTGTACAATTTATTTTATCCAGTATATAGCATTTTCTTCAGTTGCATCACCATATTCTGCAGGGAGAAATGCAGTATAAGTATTCTTAACCTCCAAGAAAGCTTAGGTTAAAGAGCCCTCTACTGAAACCTGTATTTTCTCACAAGTTTGCTACCCTTCATAACTTTCCTTTCTCCTCCACATGTCTCAGAGCAGTTGCATTGATTATTTGAGACATAATAACCCCCCTCCATAGCTAATACCGTCAAACAGTCAAACCCTGAAAATATTCACTGTTTAAAATGCTTTCTCTTCTGCTGACAGTAACAGTGCTCATTGAACTCTTAATCACCCAAAGTAATCAAAGAACAGCCTTCAAAGCCTACATTTAGTTAACTAAGTTTATAAATCAGCATACACTTAGGTGTTCTTCAGGCAAATGAGAATACATAGTTCTTCCTCCAAAAATTTTACAACACATATCATTCCAATCACTTTTATTGGGGGAAAAAAAAAAAACCAAAACAACTGAAATAAGTTATGGAGTAGAAGAGTATGGATGCTTCCAAATTTTACACAATGTCAACTAAAATCCATCTCAGTACAAAATTCAACATAAAAAAGAATAAATCAGAAGCTAAAAAGTTAATTGCACGCAAACTTTCCACTGATGACAACTGAAGAAAAAAATACACAGTTATCTAACACACAGAAGGTTAAGAGGACAAAAGAACGAATTGGGTGGACATGAAAAATTGAAGGAAAGACAAATTCGGAACTGATGTCAGGCCACACATTCTAATTGCGGAACTGCATGCCAGATATTAACACAGAGACAGGGTCATTCAGAGAACAATCAGAGGGCACTGGGGGGACACTGGACATGGGGGTGCAGCAACTTTCTACAGAAAATCTTACTAGTCTTTACTTACTTGTACTATTGTGTTATTTGAAATAGCTAGCATGGATATGGTGCTCCTTTGGAAAAGAAAAAAAAAAAAAGAATACCACACACACACAAAACAAACAAAAAACCCCAACACATAAAGGAAGAAAATAGTCCTACTGTTGAGGTTGTCAATCATAAGCAGGAAAAACCACAGGCATTCAAAACAAACTGCCCTTTCGGAGCTGAGGTCACCTTGTCAATATCAATCTTCTCATTTTGATGCACATTAAGAGCTATTGGAGTGTCCCCTTTTATCCCATGACTGTGAATTGACCTTACTGACACTAGTGAATACAATATAGTCATTTAAGGATGTGGTAATTATTGGTAACCACACTAACCAAGTTAGTAGCACACAGGACATCATTGCTCTGGCTTGTATTGCCACCTGGCTTTTATTTTAAGAGATTTATTCTGTTTTCAAATGCCTTGACTTAAACTATATTCACATCAATCCCTTATTTACTGTTATTTTCCATTGGACTCCCATGACAACTTACACTAAAAAGGATTTTTTTTTCACCTAAAAAAACTTGTTGCTTTACAAATTTCAGTAAAGCCTGCTGCGCAAACACAAATACCTTTAGTCTCCTTTGTCATAGCACCATTCTGCATTCTCTATTTTTAAACATTATGTCAAGACACTAATGGAAAAAATGCTGCACTAGTACTATCTTGCAATTTGTAAAAGACAAGAGCTTAGTGGAGAGAGAGGCACATCTGTGAAGCGTTACTGAGAGTATAATATATATGCCATTATGCCATGATACAATGTGCTTGCTAAACTTCAACTCTAACAGAAGCACTGAGATCACCTGTATGCAGAGCAGCACCAGTTTAATGACCTTGATTTAGTTAAAACTGTGTGTGTAGGACCCACTTATCAGTTTGAAGTACGGAATGAAAGGAAGTCCATTTAATAACAACTTAAAATACGATTAATGCACAAAACAGGCTTAAAATGTCATTAAAAAAAACTCATAGTGATTGTGTGTTGCTTTGTATGAACTGCTTGATTATGAACAGCAATTCTCAAAAGGGAGCACTTTGTGCGCACTATTACATTCATCATGATATTAAAACATTCTTTGTCATCTCACCTTTATTCCTTCTAACAAAAACACTTGCAAATTAATCAAACAAGACTTCTGTCAAAATACAACAGAGGAACAACCACAACTGGGTCAAGAATGAGACCTCCTGCCATGTGTGTCACAGCCTGTCACTGGAGAGGTGACACGACACACACCCCAGCACCTCTGATACGCACCAGCTCATCAGAAGCAAAACCCACGAAGCTGCAGCACCCCCATTCTCTGGGATCGTACTTCACTTCCAAAGTGAATCAAAAGGCAAACCAGCCTGTCTCTAAGACTCAAGACTGGGAAGGGCAGGTGCCTAAGATACACACACATGCTCATTTTTGCATGACTTCCAAGCAGCTGCAGCCTTGTGAGCCCAAGATGTGGCCCTGCTGGGAGGACACAGGTCAACCCGGGCACACACGCCAGCTGCTGCGCTGCTGCCAAGCACAAGCCACAGCATTTCCTCGTGCGGCAGCTTCCTTCAGTGTCAAATCAGCTTTACTCATTTACTGATGAAGATCTATAATGTGATCACCATAGAGATGACTTTTTGTCAAAAGGAACTAAAAAAAAAAAAATAAAAAAATAAAAAAAAAATCAATAGTTTGGGCTGGAAAGGGACCTTGGAATCAATTTGGAGATGACATGCTGGGCTCAGGCCCAGAGCAGAGATCCTGGCCAAACAGAATCTAATATGCCTTTTGAGTTCATTTAAAGACAACCCCAAATTAAATTTCCATTTGTAGGGTTCTAATTCACTCCAGATTGTTTAGAAACACTGCTAAGGAGAAAAAAAATCCAAACACAAATATCCTTCTGAGGTATTGGAGTTCAACTTAATACATTTTTAATCAGACCTTGTACATCCCTCCATGCTTGTTCACTTTTGTTGTTATAGGTTGTCACATTCTGTTAACCCAGCAGATCAATAAGGAGGCAAGCTTCTCTGACAGCTTGCAAACACTACCGTTTTCTTCACACTGTTTCTATTCAGTGCTACTTCTGCCACAGATACACCCACATTTTTAAAGCTATTTATTTTCCCCCAAAATATATACAAAATAGCATAGCAAGAAGAAGGCATAATGCTCCACCTATTTAAACTGAGCACCCAAAAATATCTCACCTAGTTTTGCCATATCACAAGCCAGACTTGAGAAGTTACCTGGCTTTACAGATCGCCATACACTCATCCCTCCAGCCTGCAGCAGTCCTGTCGCATCGGATTCATCTGCAGTGCAGTCTTACCTGCAAATTGTGCCAGCAGCATTTGCTTTGCAATTGTGCGAAAAGTGAGAATAAACCATGTGCTGACGACCCATCAAAAGGTCACTGAACCTGGCCCTGCTGTGAAATGCCACTGTATACATCCAGGAAAAGATCGAGAGCACGAGAAATGCAGCAGTGACAGAAAACATGTTCATCTACTACTCAGATTATTTCAGCAGCTTTAGCAACCTGAACAGTACCTTTTGCACATTTCTCAATGCCAAAGTCCTAGTGCTCACCTAAAGCATCACTCTACAAAGATAAGGGTAACGAGGCGAGCAAGGAAGGAGGAAAAGGGGAAATAAAGGTGACAAACACTTATTTAATGTGAGTCGTACTCACTTTGATTGTGGCTTCAACTATGTCTTGGCAATTAATGCTAGATTTTCACACTACCACTCATTTGGCAGAACATATTTAAGCCAATACAAAACACAGATTGGATTTCAAATTAGCAAGATCACCAATGAATTACATGATGAGAACGATAGCAAGTCTGTGCTGGCACCAGGCTTTGACATGCCACCTGGTATTCCAGATTGCACTGATCCCAGCCTGTGCTGATCCCCACCACCTGGTGCCTTGCAAAGTGCCTCTTCTGCAGTATGGCAAGGCTTCCTGAGCAGCCTGCTTGGAGGGAGAGCCCTTCTGTTTCCAAGGTCACCCATGTTTCCAAGAAGCAGCCTTGCAGAATGGCTGCTTGGCTGAATCAGACCTTTATTTGCATCTCAGCACTGCAAGAACTGTACACCATTTTAGCCTGCTGGCTGACCGATGCTCCTGATACCATAGTCATGACCAGGACTGCTTTCTCACGCCCATTCTGCTCACTCAGAGCAGACACACCCAGACACAATGCACAGCAAGCACCCCCACTCCAAAAGACCATACACACTCCTGTGCAAACTAACCTCTTCTTGCTGCCTTAGTGCTACTATAATTTCACTGCATACAGCATTGAGCATCAAGTCTCCACATGAAAAGAAGCAGAGTTTGTCGTTGTGCCCCTCACAGCTCAACAGAAAAATAGCTCTTATGGATCATCTGCTTTTCTCCCCTGTTGAGACAGTTTGTACAACAGCTCATCCCTGTTCCCCAGTCGCAGCTGAGGCCAGGCCACAATCTGAGGCATGTCCACCACAGAGGTTAGCAAGCTATTGAAGCCGTCTTGTGCTGTATCATCTGACCAAGAAACAGAACTTCTCAAATTTAAGCAGACAAATTTACTCACAGAAACTAACCGGGGGAAAGTCCACTGCTATATTTAGCTACAGATAATCTTGTAAGTCCGAACATTGACAAAATTATCAACTGTATAGCAGAAAAGGTTAGATACCTGATTTGTGTTGATGAGCAGAGGGGAATCATGCAAGAGTCCAGCCCAGCTTCCCCACAGAAACCTCACTTTTAGGAGAAACACGTTACCACTATTGTTGCACACAGGCAGCTCTGCATTGGTGTTTGTCTCCTTAAAAACAGTCATCAAAAAGCTGCAGGGGTGAGGACTGAAGAAAAATAGGCAGAGGCTACAAGCTTTGGCCATGGCCCCTCCAGAAGCACTCACAGAGGCGCAGCACACAGTATCTCGTGCTCCAGCCCTTGCTACCCCCTAGTGAGATGTGGCCAGCTCAACCCCATGCTAGAACACAAGACACAGCAACCAGCACCATCTACAAAATCAGCCCAGCCCATCCATCCCTTCTTGCTGCATATAGCAAGTACCAAGATTGATCCAAATCCATTTTGATTCCAAAATCAATTAAAGCAACATACTTGGCTTAGAAAGCTTTTTTCTTACATTAGCCACTGGCTTCTAAGGAGACTTCCAGCAATGCTAGTGAATAAACAGTGCAAAGAAGCCTTCTCACTTACCTGGCTGCATCACCATCCTCCAACTGCAGCAGTTTTCATGACCAGCTTCATCCACTCAGCTCTGAACAGCTTTGATGCTGAAACATCTGCAAAACAAGGTGTAGCAGACCGGTTATCACTCATCTTAACTGGAAAAGCTCACATCTCATCTATTAGACCACAGAGCTCTAGCAAATTTTCTGGGTTCTAGCTAGCACAACAGTGGGGAGGAGAGCCAAGGGACTGCCAGGGACACACAGAGCCTGCCTGCGTGAGCTGCAGTGCTGGCGCACCAGCCGAGCTCCTTGGGCAAAACAAGCACAGGTGAGCAAGAAATGATGGGTAAAAAGATTGGTAGAAGGTCTGGTTGTATACTGGAAAACAAAAGAGATAAATGAACTGGAATAAAACCTGCCAAAATTAAGTTAAATTTTTATGACTGAAAAAAAAAAATTAAAAATTTTAAAAGCAACACACATTTTAACTGATAGAATAAAAACATATGGAATTACTGCTTTGTATCTCACAGCTACAATGTTCTAAATCCAGTACCAGGAACACTAAAGCACATTGTCATGCCATTGTTCTGTTTCCCACCTTGGCAAAACGAGATAATTTATGATCGCTCTGCTATCAGAGTAGCTTAGAGTCTTCTTACATTAACATGAGTAAAAAACATTGAGAGTCTTACAGGGAAGGTAGAATAAAAATGCAAAATATATCAACTCTCCACATTAGGTATGGCTGGAAGGAAAATAGGAGGCTCAGCAGACTAATTGATGTATTCAGTAGGGCAAATTATCCATTCCAAAAGGCAACTAGTGGCATGAAAATAATAAGTGAATGTTAGAGAACATTAGCAGAGGTGCAAGAATTCCCTACCACTAACAGTGCCAGTTTATGCTTTTAAGTTTACCGTAAATTAGCCATACCTTTCTAAAGCTTATCAACGCTTCTCTCACTAGAAATTAAACCTTGAACCCTAAAATATTGGCATCTCTGCCATTGCATAATAACAAATGTTAAACTAATACTTTTCTGTAGTGGTTAGGAAAAAACACTTACTCAAATCACGCAACAGTAGCTTCAGAGGCAAAAGTCCACTCACCCGTGCCTCTCCTAATATATGCTCATTTGCTTCAACAGGAACATTAGCATTCAAGAGCAGCCAGATCTGCTTCACCTGCTCCAATTTAGCAGAGAGGCGGTGTTGGAGGCACAGCTGAATCCCATCACACAGGTGCCCTCAGCGGGACACGCTGTGCACACGTGGCTGGTGTGCGCTCCAACCCTGGCACAGGCTGACACGTGTGTGCTCAGGCCCCAGGAGGCCAGCGCGGTGGAGGAGCACGGAAGGCGCTCAGAGAACATGCCATGGGTTTGAATGGAGTAAGTTACATGATGCTGTGAAACGGCCACAGAGAAGTCACTTCCGGGCTGGGACAGCAAGAGGCTGGGGCAGGTCTTGCTTTACACAATTAGGCATAGTTAAATGAAGGGCACATTTACTTAATGAGCCCTTTTACCCTTGTAGCAACAGGATGAATTATGCCATATTTATATATGTATATTCCAGTTGACTGCTTGAGAATATTAAAATGGCGTATTTTAGTTTTCCAGAAGTGAAAGGCTGGATCCCTGCCTTTCCCACTTGTAAAGCCTCTGGGACTAAAAGGCATCACTCCATCTGGGAGACAAAAATATGCCCTTCCAGCTGAGACCATAACCCTCAAGTATTGATCAAATGTCCACCTCCCTTCCACATAATAGAATTTCCTGGTGAACTAATTGTTTTTACTTCTTTCATCTCCATGAGTGAGGTCAATAGCAAGGACAAAGAAGAGAGAATTAGCTCCAAGTGTTCTTGGCTTCAAAGCAGGNACGTGTGTGCTCAGGCCCCAGGAGGCCAGCGCGGTGGAGGAGCACGGAAGGCGCTCAGAGAACATGCCATGGGTTTGAATGGAGTAAGTTACATGATGCTGTGAAACGGCCACAGAGAAGTCACTTCCGGGCTGGGACAGCAAGAGGCTGGGGCAGGTCTTGCTTTACACAATTAGGCATAGTTAAATGAAGGGCACATTTACTTAATGAGCCCTTTTACCCTTGTAGCAACAGGATGAATTATGCCATATTTATATATGTATATTCCAGTTGACTGCTTGAGAATATTAAAATGGCATATTTTAGTTTTCCAGAAGTGAAAGGCTGGATCACTGTCTTTCCCACTTGCAAAGCCTCTGGGACTAACAGGCATCACTCCATCTGGGAGACAAAAATCTGCCCTTTCAGCTGAGACCATAACCCTCGAGTATTGATCAAATGTCCACCTCCCTTCCACATAATAGAATTTCCTGGTGAACTAATTGTTTTTACTTCTTTCATCTCCATGAGTGAGGTCAATAGCAAGGACAAAGAAGAGAGAATTAGCTCCAAGTGTTCTTGGCTTCAAAGCAGGAGGAAACAGAGCTTCTAGATTTTGGAGAGTGCTGAGCAGGATTTATAAAGCCCTGTGGGACCTTCCAAATATCTGAACCTAGAATTGCTTCAGCTTAGGACATGGCTTGCCTGCACTGCCCGAGGATTTGTGCTTTCTATGTCTGCCATTAGGATTTGGCAACGCCAGTTGTGGGCCAGTGGTGGCCTTAATTCGTGCTGTCCCTCCAACAGTGACAGGCTCTCATCCTCAGCTCCTAAAGCATTTTGCAAAAATGCATGAAGCTCCACAACAGATGTGGAGGCAGGCAAGTACCACAGCGTATCGGCACCTCATCCCCGTCACCATCTGCCTGCAGTGACAGAGCTCCTACCCCGCAGCCCTGGGGTATGCAAGTGTAAGTGAGGCAAGGAGGAGTCGGAGCAATGCAGATTAGAGCACGTGGACATACACTAACGTCAGGCTTATGGAAAAGAAAACTGAACCACCAGCAAGGATGTGAATGGCAGAATTAAAACTCTCAGGAGAAAAGTGGGTCCTTTGGCTTTCTCTCCCAAAGCAGCTATGATTCTCTGAGGTCTGGCCTTTACCCTCCTCATAAAGGCACATGTCCTAAATCAAGGCTTTCCTCTGTGTATCAGTGCAGTTTCTGGCTGTAGGCTTTGAATAAAGAGTTCAGCAGCAAATTAATTGCTTGCCCACCATACCAGCAGAAGTCTGCAGGTGCCTGTCTCAGGCCATCATTTCTGATTCTTCTTAGTAGTTCTGCCTGTGATAACTATGCTATAAAATGTATAAGACATTAAAGAGCCCATAGGGGGTTAATGTGTGTCTGGTTTTTAGTTTTGTGGGTTTGGGGGGTTTTTTGTTTGGTTGGGGGGTTGTGTTGTTGTTTTGGTTTGTTTTTTTGTGATACATGAGAGGCCTGTTAGGAGACAAGGTATCTCCTAGTCATTTGTAAAAAAACAAATGGTTTATTTCTGCTACCTCTTTTCTTTCTTCCTTCGAAAAGAATCTGCATAACCAAGTGCTCTGTGAATTAAACCGTGCAGTCATAAGTAGTTTCATATATTAATGTCCTAAATCTCCTGTGTGTCCTTGTTCTTCTTTGCTTATACAGAATGTGCCCTGGAATGATTTTGTTAAAATACAGCCAAAACAGAACAGAAGGCAGTCCTTTGTATAGGACAGGCACCTGCCATCAGGCGATTTCCTACAGGAAGGAGAGTGAGGGATCTGATACCATTCAGGGACACACCAGCACACAGACCTGAGAGGTTCTCAAAAAACAGGAGTTGCCTTAATCCATATTACAAAAAAATATGTTTACTCCGAAACTATTTCACAACAACTCTCCTCTGGAAGCTGTGACTGTTGAGACATATATCTGATTTTACTCCTCTACTTTTCATTCCAGCTGCTGACATTCAAGCAAATGGACACTGGTACATACAACCTTTTTTCATACCGTAAAGCAAGCTCATAAATACAGCACTACCGTGCACAGAGTGATCATTTTCTGCTAAAATTAAGATTAAAAGTACACATGCTATCACAGAGTTACTTCCCATATTTTGGGAATAGCTAGAATTGAAAAGAAATCATGCTGTTAGTATAAACAGCAAGAGCAAAACTCCAGTGCTCCAACAGAAAGATAAAAAAAAATAAAACCACCCACCTCATTTTTGTATACAGCACAATGAGCACAGCCCATATTTTTCCATCTCTGAGGCTACGCCCTGTGAGACCAGCAGTCTGAATGCCAGTTGCACACAGTGAAGCCTCTGGCACATTCAGGGCTATCACAGCATCCACTTTGCAGCCCTCAGGTTTGTGCTGGTTCATAACTGCCCAAGTACAAGACAAGCTGGAGCAGTCAGACCAGGACTGAGGCTCTGGGAGGTCTCCACCACCACCTCTGCAGGGTGGGAGGGAGGGAGGAGGGCTCCTCTCCAGGTGGGCAGCCAAATAACCAACAGGTGGAAACACTTTTACTTTCCCCCAATCAGAGCAAGACGAAACTCAGTGCTGGAATTCTCAGTAGTTTGCTGTTCCTCCCTAAAACACTAATGCTGTAGGAATCAGTTTTGCATTCTGGAAAGATGTTTTTTGAGCTAAGCTCTGATTTTGTGGAGTTTGCAGAGATGACCTCTCAAGAGACAGAAGATACCTAGCAGATGTTACTGCGGTACCCTGCCCTCAGGCACTAGCTCCCATTAACCAAAAGCTACAACTCAAATAAGGTCAACGGTAGCCCAGTGTCTGATGTTCGTAAAAGGATTCTGCAAAGCAAAATTGTTATGGGAATCTTCCTGACACATCTACATATGTCTTCACCACATTGTTGTCATAAAGGACACCTTACAGAATTTAAAGCTACCCAAAAACATATGCAGCTCAACTCTGGGAGTAATTTTTTGAAGTCTGTTCCTTCCTGGATGGGAGCAAAGGTTATGATGTGTCTAGAACAGATACAGCCTAGACAGATGGAGCATCATGAGGGGAAGAGGACTGAACTCATGATCTGTTTGTTTCCTGAAAAGCCTTTTGTAAGGAACTTTGTAAAAGGCTTTTTTGTAAGTCCAAGAGAATTAAACTGCTTTATATAGCACTGCGATAAACAACTTATTGACAATTAGATTTTGTTTAAAATTACTTAAACTATGAATGCTGGAAACAGATAAACAAGAAGGAAAATTTTGATAAAATAATTTTAAAATATACACATTCCAGCAGGCTGGAAACTAATTCCCTTAAAAAAAAAAAAAGTGTTTTTAATTTAAATCATGCAAGCAATCCCATTAAAGTAATGGTTTTAATATTTTCAGGAATAAAGATCTCAATCTTTCTTTTCAAGCTATGACCAGTGTCAGATCATAGAATCATCTATCAAGATCCTCCACAATCCATCTCTTGCCCTGCATTGATTACTGTCTGTAATGAACCATGTGCCCTAGAAATTATTGCATGATCCAAAGGCCTCTGAATCTTCAGCAGTCTGCAGCCTTGTAAGATTTGCAGCCCCTCTTGCTAATTTTTGAAGTGGCATACAAAACTACAAACACATCCTGGAAAACTGAGCATGAAGGAGAATTGAGAATTCCTATAACATAGTTATGAGTTTGGTTTTTGTCTGGCATCAGATATATATTATTAAAAACAACAATGAAAACCAACCAACCAGAGCCAAACCAGAGAAAGAGAAGACCCGAGACAATCTTAGCAAGCCTGGTGAGACTGAAGTGATCTTCAGCTACAGATGTTATTTTAACCTGTCTTTGCATCATTTAACCCTGTAGTGGCGCAAAAGCCATATTCTTCCTCCTGCACTGAAATGCCAGGTATGAAGCAAATCCCAGGGGGAAAATAAGAGCATGTTTCAGTTCAGTCCCAACTATAATATAGCCATTTAGTAGCCTGCTTCATCTCTGGCACAATAGATATCCTTTTTCCTCATCCACATGGAAGGAGCTCCAGCAAGGCAGAGTAATGGGTTCATGAACATTCCTTCAGCTCTTTCCCCCAACATGGTGGCAGAACTTCCATCTCAAGGTCCTCCCAACTGCTCTTCTCATGGGGAAAGAAAAAAAAATAGTGTTCAGACAATTCAAAGTAAAAAACTACTGCGAATGTACAATTCGTGCTCAAGTTAAGTTTTGAGTTAGCCAGTCTTTACCTTGTTTTGCTTACATTCAGGCTATAATCATCTCCTACACGAAAAAATCTTGGGAACTCCTTTACAGATATTATCCACAGATAATTTAAAATGAGGCTTAAATGGCAACCTGTTTATACCACAAAATGTGAAATTAGTAAATGGATAATACTGTAAATAATTCACAGCTACCTTTAAATATTTAATTTCTATGGATCACAAGTTTGTTTCGTAGTTCCTATGAAACCTGTCCTTAATAGTAAGTAAAAAATAATTACAATATCATTCTTCAAACATCTGTGTTTGAATGGTAACTGCACTGAGCATGAGGGGCTGTGGCCACAGGTTAACGAGGCAGTAAAACCCAAAACTAGCTCAATGAACTTGCCCCCTCCTCTACCTCCCCATGAACTTTTGCCAAAGCAGATGATGCATTGAGTTGTGCCACACAGCAAACTGGAGCAGAGAACTGATCGATGTTAGAAGTACCTCCCCTGTTTTTTCCTTTAGTCACCACTGACAAAGGAAACCAGAAGCACTCACTTGGGATTACTATCCAAATGCCCATGTCCTTAGGCCACGGTCTGAAGCCCTGATTTTGCGTCTAGGAAACCTGGCATTTAGAGACAGAAATTCAAAGCCAAAGAGCCAGTTGCTCCAGACTGCATCTTCACAGATGAGCCATCTCAGGTTCACTACTAAGTTACCTTGCTGCCAAGTTAGTTTTCAGAAAAACAGTCTTCCAGTGTAGGAACTTCAGAACCTCCAACATAGGAAAACAGAACCCAGAGGGGAAAAAAAATATCCAACAATACCCAGGAATATCTTGGTGAAAAAGAAATGGATGAAGGAAAAAGTTGTGGATAGCTCTTTATCTGATTTGGTACAATCAGGGTAAAAATGCTTTATCAGCCCCTATGATATAAGCAACCCAACATTTCCAGTACTATATAGAAGAAAATACCTTTTTTTGTACTAAAGAAAACTATCTATTCTAATCTATTTCCTCTGTTTCCTACATTCAGGCAGTGCTTAAAACATTGATCTTCCATGCATTTCCATTTTCTCCACCAATACACTTCTTATAATTGGAATGAGCTGCTCTATTAAGCTTCTTAATAGATTCTATGTTCTCAAAACCCAATAACTTCAGGACAATACATTAAAATAGACAACAAATTAACCTTGGTGTTTGTGAATGTGAGGCCCCATCAACAGTGACCTTTAAAGCCACAGCAAAGATGCTGTTTAAAATTGGTTGCAGAGAAACCAGTGTCTAATATGTCTCATTGCACTAGTTTGTGCCAATGCTACAGCACCCTGAGAGTATTTGAAAACAGTTTGTTGGTGTCCAGGAACAAGTTACAGTCTTGATATGAAGCAGCCATGGACACGTGCAGATGCCAATGAAGTCACTTAGAGCTGGGGGTCCACAGCAGTTGAGAAAAGAAAAAAGCACAGGACCTCTGTATTTAGCTGCATCACCTGACACAGACAAAGCCCAGTTTGAGCGATGAAGCAGGACTGGCCTTAACTTTGTATATGCAAGAAACATTGAGCATTACACATAGCACAAGTGTCTTGACAGTCTAACATAGTTATTTTAATTCTATCAGTTGAATCCAATAACTATGCTGCAATATCACATTAACTTAGTCTGAAATACTATGTGAATGGAGGCTTTATTTGCAAACCATTGCAAAATGTAATTCCATTTTAAGATAGCAAACAATATAAAATAATTCTCTCAAAGCTATAGCTATACAGCCAGCTACTTTCACATTTATTTCATGCTACCTCTTAAGTCAGTCAGAGAGTTTTCCACCACACAAAAAAGAACAAGGTGAGCTGACAATGTGTGAGGTGAAGTCTTGAACACATGAGGAGCAGCTGAAGCCAGGGGAGGAGGCCACCTAGACAAACACTTTGCAAACCACTAGAGCAGCTATTTGCCAGGTACCCATCCCACAACCCAGCCTCTAGAACAGGGCACGAGACCTCATCTGCCTTGATATATGTATCACCAATTCCAGCTGGAAATCACACTGAAGTGGCATGAAGAGTTAAGAGGAATGAGGCCTAATCCCTGTAAAATTAATCCAGATAGTTAATCCAATACAGAAAACGTTCTCCATCTGGCCTTATGCTTCCTAGGAAAGGTTTTTTTTAAAAAGCCAGTTCCTAGCTGCTCTTCACCTAGCAAAAGCCTTTGCTACATTTGCACAGATAGCACCATGGGTGACAGACCCCATCAGCAACACAACTGCCCTCTTGATCGTACCCATCACACCCTCACATGTCATCTATTTTTAATTCTAATTCAAAACCACATATGGCCTGCTTCTTTGCAGTTTCGGTTTCTCTCCCAAGTTACACATTTCTACAGACTCGTAGGCTGAATCCTTACTGTTGAAATCCGCTTGCTCACAGGCAATTAGAACCCTCTCCTGGGTGAAATATTTTGGGATACAGTTCATTTTGCATTACCCCACCTGGAAGACCTATATGATGCCTTATACCAGCAGATTACCTGTTTTTTTTTCCTTTAGCAAGGAAAAAATTGTACAAAAGACTTTGCTTTTGTTGCAGGTTTCAATGTTTGCCTAGGGCTTAATCACGAACAAGACTACTAATTATTTGTATCTCCTGCAGCGCTCACTGGGTTTATCCAAGATAAGAACCGTTCGGCCCCTTGTTCCGCCACCTGCCAGCACAGGACTGTTGCCAGTGATTCTCTCTGATAACTCAGGCTATTTTTTTGTGGTTTATGAGGAGGAGCAAATATCATTTTTGTTTTCCTAGCAGGCAGTTTTACTTGGTGGCTGCAAGAGGTGACACAGCCTCTGGGGCTGGTGCTGGCCTCACCTCTTACCCAACGCTCAGGTAAGACAGCGTGAGCTGTGGGTCTGGCCCTGCAGAAGGAAAGGGGTTTCTGATGACAGCGGGAGGTATTTGAGGGTTTAAGTAACTTTGGGGGTTACTTCACACAGTGCAAGGCCCTCGGTTTCTGCAAGGCGGCTCTGCAGAGCAAACCGCCCTCCACCACAGCTCCCGGGAGCTGCCGAGCGCTCGGTGCAACTGCTTCAGCACTGACCCTGCCCTTCCGTATGCCGGGGCAAGACTGAAATATAAATGTTAAAAACAGGTCAGCAGCACTATTAGAGATCACTGTTACTACTAAAACCAAGGTTTTATTTACTCTTTCTGAACAAAAAGCAAATACCTTTGTTACCAGGACTGGTGGTTCTCCTCACATGCAGCATCTCTCCCAGCTACAAAAGCCGGTAGCACAGTTGTTATTTTCAGACTAACACCACAATGATTTCAACCTGTGTGCTGTGCAGCACATTCCCCTCAAGATGGAGCAGATTTAGCACGGCCTTCCCTTCCTGCAGCACTGCAAACCACGGCCCCGGCACAACGGGGGGCCCGGCCCGACTGTGCTGCGCCATAGCACCCGGGCATGGCGGGGCCGCTGCTGGGGCGTCCGCTGAACAGTCAGCGCTGCGAGCGACCGCAGAAGCTCTGCCTTGCTTTTACAAGGGCTCACAACGTACACCTGTCCGCAACCATCCCACTACGTGCTAAACTTCTTTTTAATTTAAAATAAAGTTGAATTTAGAAAATTTTCACTCCCTTTGAAAAGGGCCACCTGAAGACAGAAGGAGAAAGCGGGAAAGCGAAAAAGCGGGAAAGCGAAAAAGCGGGAAAGCGAAAAAGCGGGAAAGAGAAAAAGCGGGAAAGCGAAAAAGCGGGAAAGCGAAAAAGCGGGAAAGCAAAAAAGCGGGAAAGCGAAAAAGCGGCGAAAAAAAGCAAAAAAAAAAAAAAAAAAACAAAAAAAAAAAAAAAAGAAAAAAAAAAAAAAAAAGAAAAAAAAAAAAGAGGAAAAGAAAAAAAAAAGAAAAAAAAAAAAAAAAAAAAAAAAAAAAAGCCAAAAAAAGGCAAAAAAATCAAAAAGAAGTATAATCCAGAACAAGTGTAGTCTTCACAGGTGGAGCATTTTCATGCTCAGTTGGCTCTCCGAGTGGTTCTCTCCACAACAAAAACAAGACTGAAGTCAACTGTTTCCCCATTTTTGTCTTTGGCAGACCTACTATGAACAAACTCTATCAAAATGAGTTATCATTGCATATAAATAGCTGATGTGAAACCTTAAGTCAAGTGTTGCAGTGGTAATGTCTCAGGAGCTCAAAAAAAAAAACCCAACAACCAACTACTTGTCACACATGAATGCATGGAAGATACAAAAAACAACACACAAAATGGAAGTTTACTCACAACAGCAGAATAAAGTCATGGTGGACCACCCTGCCCCACTCTGTGGGGCAAAAAAATCCAACAGATTTGTTGTAATTCTCTGAAGACAGTGGTTGTCTATTCAGCAAAGAATCTTCAATTATTTAAGCATAAATCATGTTTTCATATTCACGTGACCTCAGCTGAATTTCATGGGGGAAAAAGTTACTGACAAATTAATTTGAGTCAGGCTTCAGCCCAATATCATACAGGCAAAGACAGAGGCATTAGAATTTCAACACCAGTACACAGAACATTATGAGATTAATTAACAAAATCCTGAAATGCTAAACATTCACAAAACAGTCCACAGACCCATTCAGCAGAGAGCTTTTGTTTGAGGCAGCCTGATCCCACATGGGATCTCCCATCTGAGATAGCAAATATTACTGCAGTGTAATAATAATGAATTTTGGCTTGAGGATAAAGAGTGAACTCATTCAGGAAGGAGACTAAGAAATTACTGATGTTATCTGACCCACTGCCTGTTCAAATATGAAGTATTAAAAATACATGTATCACAGTAACTATTTGATGCCATATAAGGCTTAACAAATATAAATTCCTCTGCTCTTCCAACAGAATGACTGTTCAAAGTCTCTTGTGATGCCAAGAAAAATTTCAACTCTCAGTTCATTTAACAGTACTGAAAAAAATCTACTACCTCTTCCTCTCCATTCATACTAAGAAAGTCTAACACCATATCATCTAGCAGAACTGGTTGGACATAAGGTGTCCTCAAATGAAGCAAATTACCGTGTCTCTGCTTACCTCACAGAAAATCACCAAGTAGTTACACACATTTGGGAAGGTCTGATACTGCTTGCCCAGAAAACTGCAGTCACTGAGGGATCTCCCGACAGTCTCAGTAGCCTAAAACTGGTCAAGTAACATTAGATCTGGATGGAACATTGTTTTGAAGATTTGCTTAATATCCAGTGAGAAGTGGCAAAAAATGAGATGCTTTCATGCAGGACCAGATGATCTAATCACAGGAGTGAGGTGCTCTAGTGGCACCTGCTAGCACATCAAAGCTAGAGAATCCCAAACTCCTGCCCAGTAACAGCTGATCTTTATGCCTTTTAATGGAAGACTTGCCAAGGGCAAAATTTAGGCAATGACTCTGAGTACTACCAACACAGCAGCACATTCAGAGATATCCAGAGGAGTTTTGTCTCCCACAGAAGTCCACTAAATGCTAAGACAAAATACTTACAAACGGTATTCTGTAATTGACATTAAAATACTTTATTGGCTAGATAGAATGTGCAGTATGGATAGAAACATACTAAAATACAAAGTCCTCTGGAATATCATGTAGAAAACCCACAATCCATACTTCTACATCTTATTTTTATATACATTGCCAAATGTACTCAAGAGTTTGAATAAGAACATATTCGCATTTTTTCCCCAGTGTAGTCCAACACCTTTTTGTTTCTTCAACACAAAATTGCACAGCTACCCTATTTCCTCACTTGGCCTAAAATCTGATTAAATTTTTACATATTCTCTCCCTTGCTAGATCCTTTCAAGCTTGACTTCTGCATCTTTTTCTCCCTTTGTCCCAGGATGCGATATATTTTTTTCTTAGCCTCCTTTTGCCTCTTGAATTTCTGTTCATCCTCCTTCTGCTTAACTTTGAGATACTCTTTAAGCTGTTCCCGATGTTTTACTTTGGCTTTCTTTATCTTGTAATTATTCACTGTACTCAAAGCACTGAGTAGGGCTGATATCTAAAACAGAAAATAGAGAATCAATAGACAAACAGTTCAGTTTTGGTGATCAAGAAACAGTTTAACCTCAGGGAGCTATATAATAAATCAGAAATTCAGGGCGAGTTCCTAATTATTTCTGCACCTGTTACCCAATTTCTAAAATGGTTTAATCATTTAACTTATTGGGAAGTTAATCAAAGGTTTAATTTTTGTGTACTCTGATTTTTTGTTAGATACTATTTAGAAAGCTATGCCTGATTGCTACTATAGGACGCTTAAGTTTGGATCTTCTTGCCTTTGCAAGCACCCTGTAATTCTCAACTTTTGAAGCAGAGCATTCACTTCAAGTCCTATCTTTGTGAATAATGCATGGTGATGACAACTCAAAAGACTGCAGCTGCCAATTTAAGTCACCCATAATGTGAGAGCACTACATCCAACAGAAATGTAGCACTACATCCACCCCATCCATCCTCTGACAAGGACAAAAGTCCTACTTAGGCTTCAGGTGACCTACTAGTTTAAAAAGTAGACACCATTCACTCAGAGCCAGTTCCACATGCCAAACAGAAACAAAAGAAATTGCAAGTGATTATATTTCACTAGGAGCATGTATGCCTTTAGCACTAGCAGTAGCTTCAAGTGCTAAAACAATAGTTAGAAAAGGTCTAAGCAACACATTTACCCTTCAGGAGTCCTTGTTTCAGAATAAGTGATAATTACCTTCTTTTCATGAGGCTCCCTGATAACAGCTGGTCGCCACTGGTCTTTTGGAGTCTTGCCTTTCTTCTCCATATTCTTAGGCTTGTTCTTAAAAGGCAGTGCTTTCTGCAGTGCTTTAGGAATGTGGAGCTTATTGAAATGCCTTTTCTCCCTCACAATGGGCTAAAAGAATGGATATAGAATGTATATAAGCTTTTATTTTGTTTTCCATCTTTCAGGAAAAAAAAAAACAAACAACCAAACACCAGAAGCAAAGAAAAACACACACACACACCTCAAACAAACGAAACACTACCACCACCTCCCCCACAAAAACAAACAAACAAAAAACCCACCACACACACACACAAAAATAACACCTCCACCAAACACTCAAAAAAGTGTTGCCTGACATCCTTGCACCAAATTGTGAATGGAATATTTATCCCTATTTTACCGTGACTGGAGTCTCAGTAAGCTTTTGGAGAAGACTGCTCCCCTATGCATTGCTTTATAAACTCTCACTGACCCAAAACAACCTGTTTTCCACTGCTTTATTCCCCGTCTCACGCCAGGAAAGACTGTGCCTTGTGAATCGAAATATGAAGTCACACATGCATACGTATGAACACGTGTTCACTCTACTCTCAGTCTGCACAGGTCTGAGGCAGAGTGCAAATTTGACTGTGATCACTGGTTAAAAAAACAAACAAACAAAACAAAACAACCCCATATCAAATGTACCTTATAGAGAGAATCTTGGTTTTGTTTCAGTTTGATGCCTCGCTCGTGCCTCAGCTGGCCTGTTGTCTTCATTCCACTCCAACTATCTTTCTCACCTGCTGGCTTCAGCAAAGATGTCACGGGATTATAAAATGTTGGGATAGAAACAGGATACCAAGTCCTCACAAAGACAATATCTAAAAGAAAAGGAAATGTTACTTGGCTGTAAAACAACAACAGTTCATCACATCCACACTTTAAACAAAGATTGCCTGGATAGAATAGATAACACCTAGACCACATGCTAGCACTGTGTGTGGTATATATACCAAATCTCTTCAACGTCAGGCAAAAGCAAAGTAACTATTTGTACACTTGGATTCTGCACATCCCCATAAAGTCATAAGCAGTACATATTCCCAAAAAGCAGCCAGCTGAATACCACCCAATTCATTATTCATGTTCAATTAAAGAACTAGCAACACAGTTCATACACATATCTGTGCCTCTACTATCACAACAAAATATTTGCTTTTCTTCTGCCTGTTTTTATAAAAGGACTAACTTGCCTTTATTTTGCACTATGTGCACTATGCATAATTTTGATGGGTTTAGGAAAACAGAGGTCATATAAACCCAAATAAGCATAAACCCACGTCCTCAACAACACAGTTGACACTAAGCAAACCCAGGAGATCACTTAGGCATATCCCCTGTATAATTTCCCCAAAAGGTTAGGGAAAAAAGTTAACTAGAGTTACAATGCCTGTCTGGATTTCTCAGAAAAAATGCCCTTCTAACACTTGTACCACTAAATACAATTCATCTTCACGTTCAAGGAGAAAAGCATACCATGCTGTGAAGACACTTTAAAACACTCAGAGAATTAGGCCTCCATGACAAACCTTTCCATCTGCATACTATGACTTCTGTGTATAACTGAAAGAAACTCAACATAAAATGTACTTTTAAAATTTCCTTCTGCATCTCACCAGATATTCCATGCTCTTTGTATTCACATCTCAATTATCAGATTCCAGAGATTCTGAGATGTGGCTTTTCAATCTGTGAAGCAGGATGAAAGTTGTGTGATAACTTACATGGAAAGTGCAACTTACCACTTATCAGCAACTTGTCTTCAAATGTTGCCCTGAAAGCACCCACTGGAGTTCGAAGGGCCTTTTTGATCTGTCCTCGGATACCACTCACAGTACGAATCGCTGCACCTTCAAATTTAGCCACTTCCAACTGAGAGTTAAACATTCCCTGCAAGTGTGAATTACCACCATCATTCAAGGTGCTAAGTCTCTCTCTGTGACCTACACAGGCCACAAAACCATAAGTAATTTCCACAAGCATATCTTCTAAAGAAACAGGAAGAACATAACATTGTGTTTATCCTAAGAGTGCTGATCATACCAAAAACCTACTGAGCTGACTTTGAGGTAAGCTACTGAAAGTAATCTGCTTAAAGTCATACAGCACAGGCAAGGCTCCTCAACATTAAACATATACATTTAGAATTCTAAAACAGAACATACTTAAGATAATCTGTCCAGTTCTCTTTTAAAGTCATTTGCTGGAACGCAGCATATCTTAAAAGCAAGTAAGCTGCCTCAAGTTGCTGGCTCTGAGACTCTAATACAACACAGCTCTCCAAGTCTTGTCCTTCTTTCATAAGTCACAAGGAAGACAGACAAAATTCTGTGTAAATTCTTAGTGCAAATACTTCAGTGCTTCACTGTCGGGATCAGTGCTTAGTTGCTTTTTGTCTCAAGTACAGAAGAAGCTAAGGTCAATGAAAACCCAATTCTGCAGCACTGCTTGCCCCAAACACTTTCGTAACTGTAATTGTGAAGCTCTACACACTGCCAGAAGTCATCTTTGATCCCAGAGCTAAAATTGAGTGGGATCACACTGCCTGGATGACACTACGGACAGGTTCTCATTCTCTAGAGATATCTGCCACTGTGGGAAGCTAATCAGTGGGCTTATGGAAGGGGAAAAAATAGAACAAACAAACAAAAAACCACCACCAAAAAAACCCCACCCACAAACAAACAAAAAAAAGGGGAAAAAACAACAAAACAAAACAAAAAACAACAAACAAAACACACACACAAAAACCACAAACAAACAAAACAAACAACAACATTGAATGTGAGCCAGGAGACTGTTCCAGAATTTTTGTCTGGTTGACAATAATCCCTATTTGTTGGGTAATGATCAGTACCTGTAGCTGACACAGTGAAGAGAGCTCAAAAAACCTCAAGCAGCTACTGAGATCCAGAATACTATGCAATAATAATAGGGAACTTCTGTAGATGGACAGATGGAAGTCCCAGGTTGCATTCCTTCCTAACATGGGTACACGTGGCTTTACAGTATACATACCTACCTTAATAAAACAAGTGTTCTTAAAAATTTTGAATGGAAAACCAGTTAGCTTTAATTTCTTCACAATAGTTATGGATTTATCTAAATCAAGCACAACTCCTGTCGCAGCAATCCGGAAATCAGGCTGAAACATAGAGATAAAAGACTGCTTAATGTATGTTTACCAAATAGCGAAGAAAACATTTCGCCGATAAAATTTCACTGCTTTTTAGAGTCCGAGTTCAGCATTTATAACCTTTACAGGAATACAACAGCATGACAAATGCAAATGGACTTCATACAAACTAGTTGAGGAGCTGCTGACATAACATTCCTCCCATTCACTAATGAGATTTTCAGAACTGCCATTCTAATTACCTTGGAAGCAATCTAAGAGTCCTTCTTATCTACCTTACTGTGTTCTCATTCCAAAACAGAATCTTACTCAGACAGGAAGTCTCAATGAAGTGCTTTTTGCACTGCTGTAAATCACTATATTGTACTAGGGACACACGATGAAAATAGCCTTTTAATACATGTAACAAGACAACTGTGCAATAGGACTTAAACAAGGCCTGTTTTAGGAAGGAGATAATAATCACCGCTCTGATAACTGTTGCGCTCATTACAATGCCATGCAAAGCTTCTGTTATACATCATATGTAAACAAATTTACCTATGGGTAACATATATGCGACAAAGATCATATTTGATAAATACTGCTCTAATACTATTAACAAACATAGCCATAAACATTCTAACAAGATGCAAAGAAACCACACTGAGGGCAAACTTTTTCAACAGGAACATCAGCGTCTCATCCTGTGTAAGTTTTAAAAGCTTTCTAAATACTTAGTACCTGAAAATCATGTAGGTATAAATCCTTCCACAGAAAATAATAAAGCAATACTTGTCATTTTCAGTGTTGCAGATGAAAATTGTTAAAAAATAAGCACCTCCACCCAGTTTCCTATGTCATCACAATACACGTTCCAAAAGCTTGCGTCCACCTGCTTTCTCAGCTCCTACAATATCATCGCTTTACCATATGTAAAACTTCTTCCCCAAATCTACATATTTTACCAAAGACCCAGGGAAAGCAATAATCAACATCTTGTCATAACAAACTTACCGTTGTGCCACTGACAGACTGAACTGCCAAAAATCCTGTCCCCTGAGGAGTGATGGGCCCTACAAGAAAATTAAATTTGAAAATTTATGAAAAGCTTTACTATACAACATCTAGCCTCTATTTAAAGTCAGAAAAAAACTTATAAATGCATGCCAAATATTATCACTAAATAAAACCAAAGAAAAAGGTAAATAAAGCATTCAACCCATTAGTCGCATATATAGCCCCATGAAAGTTAAAGGAATGATTAACAAGAAGTTACTCATGTACAGAAGCATCTGTAGGGCTGGCCCCATAGTCCGTATAAGCGTCTCTCTAAATGTAGCCAACAAATAAGTTTCCTCTTTGATACGATACAGCCTAGCAGAATGCTCAGAATTTGATTAAAAGCCAAATAATTAAAAATAATTCAAATAACTCAAAAATAATAGGCAACTTCCTATTTTCCCTTAATATTGGTTCTTGTTTTATATTCCACAGGGAAGACAGCTTTTTAAAGACTTCTCATTCCAAAAGATACTGGCTGTATTTCCTGATACATCCTGCAAAGCTTGATAATTCCATAATGCTTAAGTGATATGGGATAGTAACTCCAGAATGCCCTCACCCCAAAAAGCGGCTCCACAATGCATATGTTGTGGTGTGTACTTCAGAAGCCTGTGACGTCCGTTGTGATCTTCAATGTAGAACATGGGGATAGTCTGAAACCGCCTCCACCCTAATGAGAGGATTAAAGGATCACGTGTCTTAAGTATCTTCTTATACCATCGGTGCTTCTTCAGGCGCAACTAATTAGAAGAGGAGATGAACAATGCTATTACAGGGTAATAACATTAATTCTGAAATTCAAGCCTTAATTTCCAGGAATGATTGAAAGCAACTTCCATCTGTGAGGATTTTTTATTCAGTACACTTGATATCTTCGAACATTCTCACTAACACTAGGTTGACTGGAAAGATAAAAGCTGATCAGTATTTCACTCACTTTGAAGTCATGTTTGTACACATGTGAGCAAGTATTATATTAAATATATATGTGCCAGTAACTTTTCTATAGGCACTTGCCCATAGACCACGAACCTCAGAGCACAATTTACGTTTGCAATTTAGCAATCATAGTATCAGACCTTTGTCCTGAGACTTCTCTGCAGATGAACATTAAAAAATAACTTCTTCCAGTTATCCAGTTAAGCCTGTAAAAATCCACTGTCTGCTACTGTAGTGTTAATTGTGTCAAAAGCAAATCCCCTATTCCAGAAACAAAGATGAAGGTCTCTCTCTGTGTCTATCGTACTTTTAATAAACAAAAAATTAATACTATCTGAAGTCACTCTGAAGTACACCCATACTGACACACAAGCGCACTCACAGCTTTGGCTACATACCTGTACGTATCCAACATTTCCTTCACTGTTGCCTAAACCGCCCAGGATAATGGGATAATGAGGGTCAAAATTCAGGACAAATTCACATGGGACATTCTCAATCTCTATTCGAACATACATCCCAGGCCGGAAGCCCTCATATTGCACTCTGGTCTCATCATCTTGATCTTCAAATTCTGCTCGATTAAGCTACGTGCCAAAGAGAAAGACACCATGTGTTTTACAAAATTCAAGTATTAACAACTTGTTCATGAGGTGCCAGTTCTATTTAAAACATGCTAACATTTATATAAATCTTTCGTGAATGATCTAATAGGTTTTGTGACTTTTATTCAGAGCAAGATCTCTGCCACCATGAATTCCTTCCAATTTGAAATCCCAAGTGGGCCTGTTAGTCTACTTGAAAGACAGTACTCAAGGGAAGCAAATGACTGAGTAACTTCTGATATACCTTTCATAATGGTGACTTTGGATTTTAAAGATACAACTATCAAAAATAAATTTTTGATTTAGAAGCTCAAGTACCTTTTAAAGTTAACATCCTGAGCTTTAAGGTGTCACTTTATGAGGAGGCTGGGCTCCTGTCTACTCGGCAGCTTAAAAATATTTCCGTGCATCCTCACACTGTATATCATCAAAAGGGTCTTTTAAAGATCTTCTGTTCCATATTAATGCAGATATTGTGTAAATATTTAACAATATATCCTGGTGAATAACAGAAGCCTCACATTCCTATTCTAGCTCCTGATGTTCAGCTACCTATAAGATGCCATGCTTAAGCAAACTAATTATTAATTTCATTTCTCAAGGTACTGAAATATGGAACAGATCTTGTGGTCCAAGTTTATTTTTTTTAGAAGGCTTCACACATCCCCAGTTTGATATCCTTGCACTTCCATCCTGCAGGAATATTGCTGACATGTTTTCTGTAACAGACCTCAAGTGAAACAGTTGTAAATCACCTCGGACTCTTTTACTGGAATGTCCTTCTTTATGCTTTTAAGTGCTCTTGGTAAGTACATCAGCATACCAGAGCTCATATGATCACTTATGACAGAAGCTAATGTAAGAACGTAATGATTAATTTAATGACTATCTAGGGCAAGATTTTGTCAGAAAGTAAGACAGTGAAGTTATTAGCAACATAAGGCAATGTTCTTCCAAGTCAGCCAAATAAAGAAGCTACTTTTACGCTTACAAGATTTTATCTAAAAACCACGGCCTGGAACCAAATCAACACCTCCAATTCTGAATACAGGTATCCTGAAGACTCCTACCACATCTACTGAGCAATGGTCATCACTTATTTTCTCCTCAAAATAAGAGTTTGATAAAAAGACTGCCACATAGAACTTACTTATCTGTTAATAAAATTGCAAAAATCACAGTAAAAATAATACCAGTAAAATTTTTGACAAAAACTAGTATAAGAAAAATTTTCACCTTCCTGTACATACAAAGACCCCCTTTTTTTTTTTTTTTAACTCCTCCTTCATCCCCCTCTTCCCAGAGGGGAAACTTCTCTCTCATGTTTTGGGGTTTTTTTGAGACCTGTTATGCTAGTTCCACCACTAAAGGACAAACAGATAACTGTTAAAAACTTTTAAGTAGATAAAGTTGACACATAATGACTTACGCAGTGATTTAGAATATGGTTAACCACTTCAGTCAACTTAAATTAAGCTTTCACTTGCTTGGTTTGTTTTCTTGTTTTGCTTTCCAGCTAATGGAATAAAAAAGTTAAACCATAAAAAAACTGGCAAGCATGTGTTTCTTTGTGTGTACTTTTTCAAGTAGCTCCTGAACGTCATGTTTGTCTCCAGGAAAAAACCTTGGGGTAAACTCTATTTTTTAAGGTATATAGTAAGATAAATTGCCAGGTTAACAGTTTGTACCTGTGCTTGTCTATGCATTTCTTCTTTAAGATTATCAAAGTACGTGGTGTCTCCTTCATCATATTCTGCATCAAACATTTCTTTCAGTTTCCGTTTCTTGTCCATGCGCTCCTTTTTCTTTTCTTCCTCCTCTGGATCTGCCTTGGACGTTTTTTCATCTTCCTCCTCTTCTTCACTTCCAGACTAATCAACAGTCAAATACACAAAATGCTTCATTGAAAACAAACTATTCTGATTAACAGTTTAATAGATATTGTTAATTTGTCATAATGCAAATCATTAAACACATTAAAAATGTTTCATTTTTTGACAGAAATTAGCTAAGATATTCACACAAGGAGATGTAACTTCAGTAATGACTACAGCATTTCATTATCTAATCATATCCCTCTCCACTGCGAAAACTTCTTGACTTAACATTTATTTTAATGTCACAGAACAGACCATAGAATTGACCTGTTATTCTACAGCTAAAATAAGCACACATAATAAAAGTGGAAAAAAAAAGTAATTGTTGATAGCACTGAGTAACATTGCACTGGAAGGCAGCACACTAGAGGCCAGAGAGAAGGAAGTTTGTTCACAGATCATTTGAAAACCACCAAAATGACGCCGTTACCCTCAATTTTATAATGAAATGCAAAGCCACCAAGTTGCTCAGTCCGAAAAAATGTTGATTTTCCGATCTGCGTTGTCACAGACAACTACAGCTGTTCCTGGAAGATATCCAAGTCACAGCATAAAATTGCTTCCACCAGCTTCTTCTATGCAGATATGAGGCAAAAGGAGGAAACTCTGTCAGTTTCCACAATTTGCTGTGTTTAAATTGAGGTCTATAATATTCTGCATCGGATGAAGTGACATAGTACAAACAGTTATGATCACATTTGGTTTTAAAATACTGCTCTTATACCTCCAGAACCTCCAGCTCTTGATTAAGCCTGACACCTACTGTTACATAAGTGAAGGTGACTTTTCCTACATAATTAACTTGAAATAATTCAGTTTGAGACTAAAACCGTGCCATTCTAGATATTTGTAGATTCCAAAGACCATAATATACATAACTTTTCTTCCTTGTTCCCATTGATTTCTTTCCTATCGATTCATGAAAACCACATGTATTACACAGGATGCCTATCACTTGATCAGGAACTCATAAACATGTATGTTGCTAAAGAACACACAAATACAGGCCAGACCTCATCTCCTTCAGCAGCAGGCTTTCCTTTGTGCACAACACCCGTTTCAAGATCTTCAAAATCTCCATACAGCTCTTCTGCAACAATAAGCACCCAAGATATCTGAGTTAACCATTCCGTTATATTGCAGTTAACCATTCTGTTCTGTAGTTCCATACAATTTCTCATCTTTTCAGCACTGTGTATCTCTCAGTACTGCTTTGTAGATTAGTTTCAGCCCAAATATTTCTTCTTCCCAACAACAGTTTTATAAGTTTGTTCTGCCTTCTCTATAGTTCCAGCTGAAAATTCTCAGCTGAACTCCAGTGGCTCCTCTTTTTTTCCTTTCAAGGCCTTTATAATTTCAAAAACTTAAATAAAGTCTAGGTCATTCCACAGGACCACACAGCACATTAGTTACACCTCCAATGACACAAGAAACCAGCAAAGCAATCGAGCTCCTACCTTTAATTTAAAAAAAAAATAAAGTTAATTAAAAAAATTACATATAGCAGAGAATTTTTAAGTTAAAAACAAAAGCCTGTGAAACCCCAAATAATTTTGCATATAACATACAGCCATATTATTAACATTTTCTAAATATTTCCTACTTCAAACAAACACAAACACCACCTCCAAAACATCTGAACAAAAGGTCTCACTTTACAGCCAAATGTCAATGACAAATTCCATATGTCAATGTTTGTCTTCCCATTAAAAAAGAATTTCTCTTCGTTTTCACCAAGACTATCCAACAGAAGAAACCATACATAGAGAGTGAATAGCTAAACTGGAATACATAACCCAAAGCTGGCACATCTAAGTGTTCACTAAGCACTCCATTTCCTAATTTAAAATATATACTCTGTTTTTCAGAAAGTAAATTTTCAGAATGTGCTTCTTGCCTACTGTTTGTACAGAGATTTACAGTGACGTTTAATTCTATTAGTATCTGTATGACACTCTAGGTAATAGTTTGAAAAAATTTGCAAGTGTATGACTAATGCAAAACATTCATAACTACAAAGCCATACTTTTCTTTAAAATTCTGTATACATTAATAATTTTTACAAGTCTTACACATACCATCTTCCTCCAGTAACTTTGCTGCATCTTTATCATCTTCCCACTTTCCAGTAACAAAGCAGTCTCGAATACTGCTCATAACCTGCAAAATAAGTGTTATCACCTTGTACAGTAACAGCTTGTCATCAACAGAAACATTCTCCAATATGTTCCCCACTCCTCCATCACCTTCCCACCTCAGAGATAATCTGATATCCTCATGCAGAGTTCCACATTAGGACATCATTACCAAAACTACACAACACAGAAGCAGGACTGTGAAACAAACTCAACTCTTGCCCAGAGGTCTTTACTCTAACAAGGTCTCTACCCTGCACCACATTTTCACTCATGATTCCCCTGCTTTTTACTTTTCAGTAAATAAATAGCAAACTATGATCCAGTAAATAGTTAAGAGAGCCAAGCATTATATTGACACATTCTAACTTTCCATTCCTGTAAGACAAGACCTTGGAATCTGCCAGCTAGTGAATACTTTTAACGACAGCAAGCAGCAGATGTCACACTCTGGCCATAGCTCCCATAGGTCTGTGGCAATGACAACTCAGCAGCACTTTATGAGACGCAGCCAGCAGACAACCAGCCTGGGATATGCAGAAACAATTATCCAATGGTTATTACCTCTTCTAAATCCCAATCTTGTGGTTTTTCTATCAGAAATTTGGAGCAGTCAAGAGCATTAGCCTTCTGTTTGGATGCTTTGTCTGGACGGCTGACACGAAACAAACCTCCAACTTCATCACCCGCATCCTCGCTCTCCTGGTCCTCATCCTCAACAGCTAAATGAAACATACAAGCTGTGATTATTTCCCATGCAGTACCTGGATCACACTCACTAACAACCTCCCTTCTGCTGTATGTTTCACAACACCTGCAGTAGTTCAAGGAAAAGAAAAATATGCAAACTCAAAATAGTTTTAAATATAGACAACTGATTAAAAAGGTTCACTGATCCAGCGTAAAATTAATACCCTCACAAGAACAAAATAAGATTAGCAGCAACCAGGAAGATACTATACACTGTGATCACAGTGAACTGCAGTTGTACAGCTGTTCCACACAGAAACAAGTAATAAATTTGAACTATGTGGAATCTGTGAAATTAATTTGAACAACGTGAAATCTGGTTCTATTTGCATAACTGGAATAATATGAAAAAATATTTCCCAATATATAAACACAGGATGTTCATTCAATATCATAAGCAGAAACAACATGAAAACAATCTGTGAATAGAAACATTAAGCTAGCCTGTAAATCAAGAATACTCCAGAATCTGTCAGCAAGTCTTCCTGCACCTGCACTGTGGAAGGTTTACAAAAGCTGAATTCTCATTGTGTTCTATAGAGGTTCTGCACAATGAGGTTTGTGCACTCAGAAAACTACTGGAAAATTTGCAAATTAAGCAGGACAAGTTTTTTTTTATATACATGACAATTTTCTCTTCCCTTTAAGCCAGCTAGCTTTTTCTTCTTTGACAGACACCCTTATTATAGACATGACAATACTATGTCATGTCAAAAGAATATTCCCCTCTCAGTCACTGTGAGACAGAAATTCCTGAAAACAGCTTTTTATTGGAAAAGCAAAAACTTTCTTTATTCAATTAGTGAAAATGAGTGTCAGCAATTTAAAAACCTCTGAAGCCTCCCACCAAAAGGCAATGCTCAAAGATTCAGACTTGCAAACTTGACAACAGCTAAAAAGCTACCATATACTAAGACAGTCCAAGTTTCCAGCCAGATTCGTACCTGTTCCGTATACAAGTTTACGAAGATTGGGGGTTGAACGTTGCTGTCTTAGAAAGGCCTCAGCTGCCTTCTGTGTAAGGTCCTCTTTCCACTTAAGTGCACCTGAAAAGAGAAAAATAATGCATTTTACCTCCAAAAAAGGACAAGAATTAGGAGGAGACAAATAATTTAAATAAGGACATGACCACGACAGGCTTAAGAAATGTAGACACAACCCACAGTTTCTTTTTTTTCATACTCGATATATACACAGAAACAAAAATTGTGGCTAACAAATTATATCACTGTTGGTTTGTTTTTTTCCTGATGAATCCTATTTTAGGTCAAAATTTTAAGAGATTATAAGCAATAGTAACAGATTTGGTTATTTTATGATACACGTCTTCTTCACAGACTCACAGAATGTTTTGAGGTTGGAAGGCAATCCTGGAGGTCATCTTGTCCAGCCCCACTGCTCAAGCAGGATCACCTGGAGCAGATGGTTTTTGAGTATCCCCAAGGATGGAGATTCCACAACTTCTCTGGGCAACCTGTTCCGGTGCTCAGTCAGTAGTTAATACATTTTAGTAATACTCGCCAAAGAATGTTCTTTTCTTATTAAACGTGATAAGAGCATCATAATGTGTTTTACACACATAGCCACAAAGACTAAAGTGCAAGAGAAAAGTATGCAGAACCACTGAAATTTATAAAATAAACAACCCCCATTTTAGAGGAAGGAAACCCAAAACCTGCATATTACATTGCAAATCAAAGGCTTAAGAGCAGATAATCCCAGGTTTTCGAACTTGAAGTTTGCAACTTGACAACTATATATATATTTCAGAGGGGCAACATTATATAATATTTATAATATCCCTTAACAACGAACCAAATTAAAAATGGACAGCAAAAACTTTTAACATTTATAGCCTACCTGTTGTGTCAGCAGAAAAATCTATTTTTTCTTCATACTCCTCTTCCTCTCTCAGTAGATTCTCCACATCATCATCCTCAGCTTCTACAGATTTAAGTTTAGTCTGCCTAATACGACCAGATTTCTTTGCTTGAGTGTCTTGAATCCCCTTCTTATTTGACTCTTCAACTTCTGATTCATCATGTGATCCTTCTTCATCATCACCCTCATTGAGGGAAGAGTTTTCAACCTCAGATTCCGATGCCTCTTCTGCTGTGCAGTTTCCTGAATCTGTAGTGAGCACTGCTTTTCTTTTCAGACTATGATCTGAGATTTGTGATCTCATTTCTGTATCATCACTATTTATTTCACGCTGCTTAGATTCAGCTACTCTTTCACTTGCAGACTCAAATTCACTATCTGAGCTCTCATTTTCATAAGTACTTTGCTCACCCTCCTCCTCCTCCTCATCTTCCTCCATCTCATTCTCTTCAGGGGCACTTGTTCCTTCTCCCTCAGAACTCATCTCAAGATCATCATCACTGTCTGCAAATGCTGGCAGTTCACTCACAGCTGCTTCTTTAGCCACCTCTGTTTTCAGACGCTTGGCTCTCCTGAGAGCCATCTCTTGCCCTAATAGCTCTCTGTCACTTTCTTCCTCAGCATCTTCATCATCGCCATCACTTCCATCCTCAGACATTGCTGCTGCTTCTTCTTGGTCATCCTCCTCATCACTTACTGCATCATCATTTTCTTTCTCCTCTTCTTCAAATAATGCCTTCCGACGTACTCTCCCAGTCTTCAAATCGATCTGTCTCTCTTCTTTTGGCATCACAAACCTGTTTTCCCAAAGATCACAGTCGGGTAAGATGGTAATGTACAAGGAAATTTTCATGAAACAATGAAGCTTCATGTTAACATTTTAAAATATTTAAAAATTTTGGTTTTAAAAAACAGAGCAGGGTTACGGAGAACATTAAAAAGGCAATGGAGTTAAGTACAGAACACCTCTTAACTCAAGAATACATCCCATGTTATAGACATTAAAAAATGCCAATAAATTTCTTCATTTTCCATGGAATGCAAATAGGTTATACAATGAATTTTAATGACTGCCATTCTCCAAAACTCTGAAGAAAAACAGAAATTTGTTGGTTAGGGCTGTATCAGCAAGGAATTCCTGGAAAGCAGGACTATATTGCTTGCTAAACTTTTCTAATATCAATTATTCCTGTCTCAAAATGCACATGTGGCATACGAGTAGTCGAAGAAGAAGAAGAATTAGGCATTAAGCCATTCTACTAACTCTGCTCTGTTGCGAATTTTTGCTAAATTAAGAGCCTGAAATTAAAGATGCATTCATGCTTGAACACCGCTCAGCATTCAAAACTTACTCTTGTCCTACATCTTCTGAACCTAAGGGTCTGGAGTCCATAAAGAGAGAGACCTTGCTTGACGCCATCTTGACATCAATGGCTGAATGTGTGGAGATGAGGCTCTGAACTAGTTCGTGATTTGGTCTCGTTTCCTCCTGGAAAGCCAAGATGGTTTACTTTTCAATTAATGTGAATACACAATTTCTAATGAAGAGGTCACAGAGTCATTAACCTGCCTAAAACAGCAGAAATATGCATAAGCAAGAAAAAAAAGCCGAAGTATTTAAAATAAACATTTTCTTAGAATAGCGAGGTCTCCCTTCCGCTCTTCACGTTTCAAGAATGCATACAATATTAACCCAAGAAAAATTACAGGGGGCCTCCTTCACAGTATGCAAGCACTATAATAAACATCAGTAAGCACACATTATCACAGACACAAAGGTATATAACATTTGGCACAATACAGGGGAAAACAGCTGAATTTGATCTGTTTGTACGCAAATGTTTTCCACCTCTCCCCTCCCTTTGACCAGTCAAATGCTCTAAGTGTCCTCCCACAATCACCCTGCCCTGCAAAATAAGAATGATAATTTCCCAGTACCAGAAGGCTTTATAAATCTAAAGTCAATCCTTGGAAAGTTTATGAAACTAACTTAGGTACTTACTAACTGATCCTTCAAGTATTTTGCACAATATTTTACAGAGATAATAAAAATATCCCTCATCTGAAATCACTAGAGGAGGGAAAATAAATTACCCACTATGGATATATTAGGATTGTCTTAAAGAAGCTTATTTTTAAACACTTGTTTTGACTCTAAGGATAAAACGCACAGTTTGGAAGAGAATTCAGATAGCCAACAGCATTCCCTCACCTCTTCTTTTTCATGTGCATGGCTTCCACCAAGGTCAATATAAACAGCATCTTTATCATACACAATGCCCCCAACTCCTGAAAGAGGAGCATACACCAGTTTCTCTTTCTCGTTTAAAGAACGCTTCTTCTGCTGCTCAGGTAGAGCACAGGGGTCTGGTAGGAAACTCACATCGCTCACAGTAAAGTCTCCTACACCTGGGATGACAGACAAGCGAAACAATAAGGTTTTCACTATGTTTTGCTCCTGGAATTTGTACAATTCACCATGAAAAAATAAAGCCATACCACACAAAAAAATGTAGCATTCAGTGATTTATCGACAGCAAGCTCTGTAGCAAACATCCAATTCTTCTGCCTTACTCTGATAACCATACATGAGTTCACCCAAATACTGCAAAGCTTTGGGTTTGTTTGCTTGTTTTTAAACGAGAAAACTAGTGACTCACTTCTCTGAGTAGGTCTGTACATTTATTATTAAAGTATTTCTCAATTTAAGCTTTTAAGTCATTCACTTAAAATATTACATTTATTCAGTGAATATGAGAAATTTTACAAAAGCTAAATTTATTTTTCATTCTTAGGGTTGGAGTGCTCTGCACTTCAAGCACCTTTTAAAGTAAAGCACCTTTGAAAATCTTCAGACAGTGCCAATATTGTGTTTAACACTGCAACAAAACTGCACAATCAAAAGCAAAACTATTTACAAGGATTTTTTACAACAGGTATTATAAGAAAAAAAAAATTCTAAAAGCATAACATATTTAGAAAGGTGAAAAATCAGTTTAAAGACATAAATCATTCCACAATAAAAATAGTAACAGCTATGTTGTTATTCATAGATCAGTACAAACCCAGTTTCAAGAATCTGTCAAACTACCTGGCATATGAATTTGACTTTTATTTTTCAGGTGTGCTCCTCTCAAGTACCCATAAAGTGATATCTTCCTGTCACATTTGGGATTGATTCGAACATCTTCTGGGTTTGTCAACTCTTCCATTCTACCCAACATTAAAGGAAAAAAAAAAAAGAGTTAGAATATCCAGCAGTCCTAACAGTAACTTTTGAAAAAACGTAATTTAGGGAAAGATAATTGTAGCATCACTGCTGCCACTGCATGCCCTGCAGACTCTAATAATCAAAAAAGAATGATCACAAGAAAAAAACTTCATGGAAAAAAATATATTTGAAAAATATTTTTAAATTGTATTTTAAAATGTGTATAATCATGCCCAACAATATATTTCCAGAAGACTTCCTAAACATGTACTGCTTGCTTAGCACATTTTAATTACTGTTTATATACTTTCCACATAAAAATCCTCCTCAAATCAAGTTTGTCATTAGATGGAAAACAGAATAACCACCCTAAGACAGCTGAAAGATGCATTCCCTGCAGCCACACAATACCTTCTTTTCCCTAATAATGGCAGTGAGCAACACAAAAACTACCACAGGAAAGGGGAAAGGGAAACATTGGCTGTTGTCAGGCAGATGAGGGAAAAACTCTCTCCAGAGCTCCTTTCTGCACTGCACACAGGAGGAAACACAGACACACAGCCAAGGAGGGGATGGGACACACGTCCTGGCTGCAGATCAGCTTAAAACTGGCCCAACAACCAAGTTAAAACAACTTTAAAAATGTTACTGAATGACTACAGAGTATTTTTTTCTCATGTTTCCTCACTTTGCTTTGTGTATTTTGCTGGACTTAGCACAATGCTTACCTACTTCTCTGACAGTTTTTTCTAAAGAATTAGAGCTACCTTGGATTCTTGTGGGAGTTCAGTCATATCTGCAAGGATTCTGGCAATAAAATATGAAAGGTGAGGTAATTTCTCCGATAGGCACAGCCACCATCAAGTTTACTTCCACGTTCCAAAGAGACTGTGAACTCAATGCTATACATGGAGGTGGAGCAGAAGGGATGTTCCAGAGAACTCAGAGGACTAATTTGCCAGCTGTTGATAAATTGCTGGAATACTATTTCTTTTCCACAGAAATTCAATATAATCATCAACAAGCAGAATTATTTTTAACTCTTTTTTTCAGTGTTTCAAAAGTGTTTACTGTATACTAAAGGCCTATCTACATGATCTGATGCAAGTGAAAACTGAATGGCTAAAGTTACCGGCACAAACCTGAAGCATATGCTCTCATTTCCCCAAAGCCATCCAGATAACTCCAAATATCCATTCACACACAAAGCTGACTGGTTCTAATATTACAGGTTTTTTAAACAGTAAGGTACTACCTACACTGAGACTGAAGAACAGAGAGAAAAGCACACACCTGTCTGCAAGAACATAGGGGTGAGATGTCTGCCAAGTCAGAGGTCGGAATTTCATAACTGAGATAAAACGCCCCAAATTGTGAACTTCCTGCTTTTGATATTCCCCATGAACCATCCCAGACAGATAAAACAGCTTAGCACCCTAAACAAATTAAAAAGACATAAAAACATTAAACATAAATTGAATACCTACAAAATTAAAAAGGTAATGCAATTGTAATTTGTAAATCTTAACTGGAAATTACAGGTTACAACTGGTTGCACAAGAACAAACTAACTACTTTACTTCAACATGAAAACTGTCCCTTACATCTTTAAGGGAAAACAACCCACATCCAGAAAACTCCATACAAAGGTTAATTCGTCTCTCAGACTTACAAGCAGATCCTCCATGCACAGTACCTGGTTAACAGATCTTTTTACTAGCATCACATGTTTAATAGCTTCTCACACTGGGGTAGAGAATAATTAAACAAGTATTTTAGCAAATAGAAGAAAGATTACATAATCTGACACAACACCAGCACTGTCCATTTGTAGTATTATTTAAAAGATGTAAGAACATAACAAGTACTTAAGTATTGCCCCACTTTTAATTTACTTTCCATAATGCAAAATATATGGAAAAATTAATGTTGAATGTCATACCGGGTACACTTCAGTCCAGAATCTGTGCTTTAATTTCTTTTTAGTCTTCTTTAATTGTTTGTTGTTCTTGAATGTATCCAGGTGGGTGAGAACTCCCATAATTTTGGGAAAGCCATGTACCTGACAAATGTTCAGGAATTCAAACGTTTCCATCTCAAATCCAAAGCTGGCATCAATAAGCATTAGAACCTGAAAACACAACATCAGCATTTCACTATAACAATATCACAGTGCCCACACCAGGTAATTTCAAAGACCACACCTTTAAAGTCATAAGCTTCTTGGGAACCAAAATCTTGCAAAAAGTTTTGTTCTTTATTTTCACATAACCTGAAAAATCAACTTTGGCTTTTTAATTAAAGCAGAGATTAAAGTATGGATCTTAGATGCTTTAGATGTTAACGAGGCTTAAGAAATCAAATCTCTGCTTCCAGTCAATCAAATCTCCTTTAAATAGGTTTGCTTTGCTCGTTGTCTCCAAGAAAACTACAGAAGAACAGGGCTGCTCTATGAAAGCAATAACATACAGAACCATCTTAAGGTCTGAACAAGTAAGTGTTCACTTGGTGAATTAAAATACACAGTACTGAGTATCTTCCAGTATTCGCAGGAATGTCTGAGAAAATTAATAAAAACTGTATATCTGTGTCTTGGATGCACTAATGCCTCTAAGGCCAAGTCTTTCAGCTAAATGAGACAAACTTACTTCACACATTGCAATTACTGTTATGCATCGCTAAAACATACTGACAACAAAAACCAGCACCCAACAGTCACAGGAAAATTGAAGTCAAGTCATCTTAGGGCCTCAGCAATCAAGAATTTAAAACACATGGGAACTGATAACAGAGATCTGCAAGCAGTTATGTAATCTAGCCTCCTAAAACCAGAAACAAACAGATTCTCAGCATCACCACGTGCATGAGAATCTCAAAAATCCATCATATCTACTACCAGAAAATTTTTGTAATTTTTTAATGTCTCCCCTCCTCAAGCACAAAACATGCAACAGGATATATGTATTAGTGCATGCATTTAGATATTTACATAGGTAACATTTAGATAAGGATCCCAAACCCTAAGCAGCTGTGAATAATATATCCCAAATCCACACACATAATGTAAAATTCTAAACAGACAAGTGGATCATGCAGTGGGACCCCAAGATCCGTTGACATAATGAACTGAACCAAAAGTTACAAGTAAATTACAATGGTGACAACACTACTGCAATCAGTCACATAGCTACACTGCAGTCTTCAGAGCTGGAGATATCAGAGTGCATCAAATAAAACCAACTAGTAAACTAATAGATGTTTCTACCTTCTACATTAGTTGAAAACTTCTTGACTAAAAATCATTTTCAGATTTTACATGGTTTGACCAAATGCCTTAATGAAGAGTCACGTTATCACCTTGGCTTGCAATAGGATCATACATTAAAAGTTTACCAGTTGCATTAGCAATGAAGTTCAGTCGCACTTCCCTCCTTCCACACCCTGCCCACCACCACACACACTCACACTTTATTTCTCCCCACTCCCAGGATAAGGAAAGTCCTAGGAGTTGTTCCAGAATATTAGGTTTATTGTCAAGCTTAGTCCTGTTCTCTCTGAAACCAAAGACAGTTTTGCCCTCGATAGCAGTGAGTAGAGAAAGCAGACACTGGTGCAGTCCAGCCACAAAGAGTACTTTCAATATAAATTATAGTAGAAATTACGCGCCATTGTTAACTTACCAAATCAGCAACTTTAGCCAGGTCAATCATAGTGTTAATGTCACATCCACATTCAATAATAGTTAGTCTGCGTTTTTTACCTGAAAACAGTATTCAGAATCAAAAACTGAAACAGAGGGACCAAACTGTTTTCTTTTCAGGTCACATTCCTGAATGCCCTAAAAAGTATCTGGGACTCAAATTCTATCTAACATACAGACTGTCCGAGGCGCACCACTGTAGAAGTGCCTGTTTCCATAGAATTCTGCCAAACATAAACTTTTTCGTTTAAAGTTATCAGGTTGAGTACATGTTTTTAAATGAGTTGTTTGGTCTTCTCCAAAAACAATGCCAATAGCAAAAAAAAGTTTTGTTTTTATTTCGGGGAAAACAAACAAACAAACAAACAAAAAAACAGTCTCTGCTTCTTTTATCTTTACTGCCCCAGAGCTGGTACTGTTGAGTTTATTTTAGCACTTTTTTTTTTTCGTTCTTTTGATATTATTAGGAAAAATATACCCTGTTCTAGCCTTTAAAAGAAAGAGTAGATTTACACATCAAAAAAATCTTTCCAACATGCATCCAAATGAGAAATACCTACTGTGAACTTGGCTTGTCTAACCTGAGTTAGCTAACATTGCCGACTGAACTACAAACAACAGGAGTAACTACTTTAAACAACTATAGACAACAGGTATCGTGTTTTTCCTCAGGCTATCAATTGCAAAATTCAATCCTTGAGGCCCCGTAGACAAGTTAGGAAATCCAATTTAACACATGAATTTGCCTTTCCATTTTTTCTTTCCCATACTTGTCAATTATTCCTTGCAAAAAGGAGATTTATTAGTTAAAATTTCTGAAGAGTCTATCTGCACTTGTCTGTGCTCAGGCAAGATCTCCCTTACAAATTGGTTCCTTGAGCTGCTGTGGGCTGTGCTCCCCCTAGAACCTCAATGATCCTCCCGGCAATATCCAGGGAAAAGTAGGAAGGAAACAGACTAAGTGGAAATTTGGACTGAAAAGTTCACAAAAAGGAAAACGAACTGACCAGGGGGTGAGATGGAGAAACGTAACTGGAAATGTCTGGGAAATCAGCTATAGGTTTAAGAAGAAAGGGGACACAAAGATGGGATTATAGGACAGGGAACCTGAAACAGTGGGAAATGTATGTCGAGGTTAGGATGAAGCCAGAAAAAAAAAACACTTCAAAAGGTAAAACAAAACCCAGTGGAAAAGGAAAACTTAGGAAAAGTTTGAGGGACGGAAGAAACTCCAGAAAGAAGAAGAAAAAATAAAAAAAAAGGACAAGTCCTTCAAAAGCCCAAATCTCACTATTCTTTTACTAAGCATGCCTGATAACACATCCAAATGATTTCTTTAAAATGGCCAAAATTACAAGAGCATGAACACATCCTAGCTCTAAAATACAGACAAACAAGGAATGCAAAATAAGCATTTGCATCTCTCATATATTTGTTCTCACCTGAAACAATTGTAACAGGACCCCGGATTTCAACGAGTTTTTGCCTTGTGAAGTTCTTAATGAGACATTTTATTAACGTGCTTTTTCCAACCTTGGGAGGGCCAACTACAACCACCACCACAGGAGGTGGCTCCAAAGGAGTACGGTCAACCACAGGAATGTGATGTTTTTTAGTCTTCAAATCCTGAGTTCTGAGAAGAAATTCGTATTAAATAAATGCAAGAACTTTAAAAAGAGTAACATTTATTCTTTGAAAATCTCCAGTATTTGCAAGAGGTTGGACACAAAGGTTCACCAAGAACCGAGATACTACTTTGTATGTGGAACTCTCACCAAGTCTAAGGAGCTATACACATTTTTTTCCTGTTAAGACTAACACTGCTGTAGCACGTGACGGAGATGCAGAAAGCATCACACTGCTGACACACACAAACTACAACACAACCTGGTGAATGGTGAGACCTAAGCGAGCACACCAGTGAAAACTACACTATGTATATTTCTACACAGAGTTATGAAGAAACCCCAGCCAACCCCTGCCCATCCAGCCAACCCTGCTCGTTCTATAATCAGTTACCACGTCTTACCTATGGAAAGTTCTGGCCATCCGCACCGCAGACTGGACCGTAAAGGCTTTGGGGTTTCTCTTCCGAGCATCCTCCTCATCTCCGATTCCCAAGTCATTGAGATAACGTTTCCTTTTCTTCTCTGCCTTTGGCCCACTATGCTTTGCGCGATGCTTCTTCTTCTCTTTTTCCTCCATCTTATTCTAACAACTGCTTACAATCAATGTGATGTAGGTAGCTCGTGTGACACTGCACGGCTGACAGAGAAAGAAAACGTTAGCACAAACAGGACACGCACAGCAGCACCGCGTAAACACCGCTTAACCATCTAAAAAAGCAGATAATTCCTGTCCTGTCTGGCCGAGCACGAAAAGCACCGCACTCACCCCAGCGTAACGCGGCGGCCCAGGCTGAGCCGCTCCGGGCCGCAGGGCTCGGCCCAGGCCGGGCTCCGTGCCCGGCAGGACGCGGCTCTGGGGCCGGCCGGTGCAGCGGGAAGGCAGGCAGGCCGCCGCTCTTCGGCGGGCACAGCTCGGGCACAGCTGGGTCTCAGCGGCCCCGCGGCAGGGAACTGCCGGGCCACCGCAGACGGGCCCCGCACGGCCAGAGGCAGCGCAGAGGGCTCCTCCCGGGCCGCTCCTCCCGGGCCGCCGCCACTCACCGGTCCCGCCGCTCCGCGTGCAGCCGCACTGACCGTCCCGCAATGGCGGCCCCCCGGAAACAGCGGCTGCGCCTGCAGTTCCGGGGAAAGCGGCTGCGGCGGAGCCCCATCGCCGGCGCACACGGCGGCGGCCCAGGGGGTGCGGTCTGTACCTGCAGCGCCCACCAGTGGCTGTCCCGGTACGAAACAGCTGCTGTGGCCCCAGAAATCAATGCGAAAAAGATCACTAAAAACAAAACCAAACCAAACAAAACCCCCACAAAACAAACAAACGAAACACAAAACAAAAAAAACAAACAACAACAACAACCCCAAACACAAACATGGAATGCAATGGAATGGTTTGTGTTGGAAGTGACCTTGAAGATCATCTCGTTCCCACCCTGCCATGGTCAGGGGCACCTTCCACCAGACCAGGTTGCTCAAAGCCCGGTCCAGCCTGGCCTTGAACACTGCCAGGGATGGGGCATCCACAGCTTCTCTGGGCAGCCTGTGCCAGGGCCTCGCCATCCTCATGGGGAAGAATTTATTTCTTATATCTAATCTAAATCTACCCTCTTTCAATTCAAAGCCATTACCCCTTGTTCTATCACTACCTGACTTCGTAAAAAGTTCGTCTCCAGCTTTCTTGTAGGCGCCCTTTAGGTACCAGCAGGCTGTTATAAGGTCTCCCAGGAGCCTTCTCCAGGCTGAACAACCCCAACTCTCTCAGCCCATCTTCACAGGACAGGTTCTCCAGCCCCCTAATCATCTTTTGGCCATTGTCTGGACTCACTCCAACAGGTCCATGTCCTTATGTTCATGGCCCCAGAGCTGGACACAGTACTGCAGGTAGGGTCTCACTAGAGCAGAGGGGAGAATCTCCTCCCTAGACCTGCTGACCACACTTGTTTTGATGCAGCCCAGAACACGGTTGGCTTTCTCAGCTGTGAGCTCACATTGCTGGGTCACATTGAGCTTCTCACCAGCGACATCCCCAACTCTTTCTCCTCAGCGCTGCTCTTAGTCCATTCTCCACCTAGACTGTATATGCACTTGGGATTGCCCTGACCCATGTGCGGGACATTGCACTTGGCATTGTTGAACTTCATGATCCTTACCAGGGACTTGGCGGGGGGCTTTCCAGAGCCATGAACTCAGAGGAAAAGTACTTAGATGTGGGTCTTTTTTCAGACACCAAGTCCACCACCCCATAAGGACATGACTAGGCATGCAGGAGCCAGGGCACTCAAGGTGAGAAGTAGTTGTTTATCTCAGGCCTGTGCTTACACCTTAGGGAAAGTCCTCCTGAAGTTATTTATAGGTACAGGCCCTCTTAATTAAGTGAATAGCCCTCTTCTCCAGAGCAATTTTCTTTACGCCAGGGAACAGGGAGGAGCAGAGCTGCTAAAGAGGTGTCCAGGTCATGAACTGCTGTCTCTGTGATGCTGGCCAGACCTGCCTCCCAAGCGGGCGGCTTCCAGCGAGGACTCGTGGCTGCAGGGGCCGTGGCTGTCACAATGCTCCTGCTGCAGGAGGAGGTGGCTGGGAAGAAAGGAATGTGCTTTGCAGGCTCACACAAAATGAGGAATTCAATACACCTAGCAGCGGGGGTAGGCCCAGGCTGACTATAACTCTCTTTGATGAGTTATGTGGAAGAATAAAGAGTTTTTAATATCCATTATGCAAAATCCTCCTTTCTTCTGTGAACAGGAGCATTTTAC
This sequence comes from Pampusana beccarii, assembly GCA_013399365.1. Taxonomy (NCBI): domain Eukaryota; kingdom Metazoa; phylum Chordata; class Aves; order Columbiformes; family Columbidae; genus Pampusana; species Pampusana beccarii. The sequence goes on from VWYH01008418.1 coordinate 748,182, forward strand.
AGGCAGTAGAAGAGTAGTCAAATACTGAACACACTTGGTTCCTGCCCCACCTCTTCCTCAGCATCACCTCCTCATATCACTGCAGAGATGCTTTTGGCATGCAAGTCTAGGGGCAGCTATTAGTGCTATCACTGTAAAGGTACCTCTTACATGTTAAATAACCATATAATTTGTGTTCTAGCACTTGCCACCTCGTAGCAAGGAGTGAAAAGTTTACAAAAATGTCACGAGTGTTGCACCCGACTACTCTGCACAAGTTTTGTGAAATACATGCTAGGCAGGTCTGTTAAAAGCAACTTGTAACAAAGTAAAGAAAACCAGTAACTTACAGACAAGCTTAACCCTGAGCAGTGGGTAGCTCTGTGATGGGACAATGTTTTTGTTTGGTTGGTTGGGTTTTTTTTCTTGGACTTGCTCATGAGAAGTATTCAGTGTATTCCACTTCAGTGTTGGAAACGTTAGTTTGCTGCTAAGATGACCAGACAAAAGGCTTGTAATGCCTGGTATTGTTAGAGCAGCCAGGAGTGACAGCTCCACACCAAACATCTAACACTGCTGCCCTGGCGTGGCTTTGTGAGCTTGGACAGAATGGGATGTGTACAGAGTGAGAGGGGGATACAGCTGAATGCACTGCAGAGACCAGGCTTCTGTAAAATAATCTGTGGCAATGACGCCCCCCCCGCCATGAGATACAAGGGTACTGGTTACATTGAGATCAGCAGGGAGGACACCATGGGAAGCACCAGTGCTGCCTGCCCCATGGCCATCAACTCCAGGGAAGGACCAAAGCCCACATCCCACCCTTGTTGGTTTAGTGGGGCATGTCGTTTTTTCAGATGCCCTTTTTCCTCTTCATCTCACTCTATGAAGCAAGGCTGTTTTACTAAACACCAGTTTCTTGTCTTTTTCATGGGTAAATATTATTTTTGTTCTCTCTGTGCCTGGGAACAAGTCCCACTTGTCATTAAGTAGGTCTTATGAGGGAGAGGGTATATATATATATAAAGAAATAAATCTTAATGCAGTTTTTTTAAGAGGTTTACTAGAGGAGTCATATATACAACCATCACCTTGTACTTAGCTCACAGATACAACTTTTTGTGTTCAAAGAGCCTTGCAGCTACTCTGTGAAGCTATGGTTCTTCCATAATACCGGAGTGTGTTCCAATTCTTCAGGTCAAGGCAGAAAAGCTAAATGACTTCTTTATAGCCACAGTTTAAAATTACTGGTAAAAGTCATAACTGATATTATGAACTTCTTGTGTACACATCTCAATAGACAGCTTCTTTACAGAGATATCAACTTTATTAATAAAATAATGGTCTGTGTTTATTTTTATTATGTCTCTTTTGTTCTATAAACAAAGTAATTAATAACATACATATTAAAATCTAGGGATAGTTAAAATATTCCAGAGCCACATTTTAAACACAAAAAAGGATTTGCATGTAGTTTTCAGCATCCTAGGACTGATATTGCTTTAATACACAACCATGGCAGCTCTCCAGAGATACACATGAAGTACACTTCCATGATTACAGTGGCCTTCCAGACAGCCATGGATCTTGAAAAGTCTAAAAATAGGCTCAATGTGTGAATGCAAAGATGGAACTCTTATTTTTTTTTTCTTCTCCCCTGTGAGTGCAGTTCTACAAGTTCATTACCACCCAAGTAGAAAACCTTCATTTGGCAAACAGAAAACTACAATTTGAAAAAAAAAAAAAAGTACAAAAGGAAATCACACAAAAATTGCCTTTTAAAAGGCTACACGTGGTCATTTTTAAATGAAAACACTATACATTAAGTATCCAGGAAAATACCAACAGTGTTCTTTATCAGGAGCACACCTAAAATGCAAACACACCCAGTGAGCCATCCCCTGCCACCACCAAGGCTGCTTTTCCCATGCTTGTACCCCTCTCATATTAACACTTTCTCCACTAAGAGCTATAGTTAAGTCTGTTTTCTACCAATTTCTTAAAGTAAGTGAATTCTGACCAGAATAGAGACAAAACTGAGTGCAGCAAGGCCATAAAACCAACGCCATAGTCCCAAACCTCCTGGCATAATTAATCCAGTACAATCTGAACACAGAAGGAGTAAATCTTCAGTATTGATGTATTTGTGAAGATTAGTCTGTACGTGCAAGTTAATGCGGTGCTGCTGCTAACCAAATGCATGCAGGAACACTGCAAGCAGCTTGGTGCCAGTTCCCATAGGATGGGGGTAGAGGCAGCACCATTCAGGTTATTCTCCTGCAGCCCTTGCTAACTTTGCTTATCTTCCTTCCCCTTCCAGACAGGGCACAAAACTCAGAGCAAGCACCCCACACTTAGGACCTGCAAAATCTCTAGCCACTTCGGCAAAAAAACCCAACATGAGCTTTAAATCAGGCAAGCAGACCCGCTGTCAGTTTCATGTGTAACCCAAATGACAGGTTGAACTCTGGCCACCAAAACCAAAGAGGTAACTTTTTGGCCCACCTTGCTCCCCGTTTTGCTCATTCTCAAAGAGCGAATCTAACCCAGTTCCCAAAATTTCATTTCTCACGCCCAGCCAATAAGGATCATAGTCATCTGCTGTCTCCAGCAGCTGCTGCCCGTACGTCGGGGCTGCAGCGGCGAAAGTCCCTTGATACCCCCCGTCATGTTTTGGAAGTACCAAAGGCGGACTACCATGACTACCTGCAGCCAGAGGTGGACTGTGCTTCATCTGCTCAAGCTTAGACTCCCCTTCACCATAACTGCAAGTGGAGCCCTTCTCAAAGGGAGAAGAGTTAGACTTGACATACAAATAGTTCTCCTCGCCCAGGCCCTGGTTAGCATTTGTGTAGTTTAAGACTGGTCTCCTATACATGTTCTCTTTAGCTGCCAGGTACTGATAATCTTCTGTACAAGACTGGAAAACATCTGCATCTGAGCAGTAGCTTTCAGGGAAAGATTTCTTCGGGTATGGATATTCCTGTGCCGGCTGCACAGGGAGCGAGAGCTGGGGTGGGGTCCCCACGCTCCCCGCACCGACTGCGACCCCTTTTCCCATGCAGTCCAAACCGAAGTGGGCTGGGGTCTGACCCAGGGCTCCAAACGTGTTATCCAGGCTCCTGAAGTGAGCATCGAGCCTCGAGTACGGCTGCTCCGAGTAGGGCGACGGCTGAGCGGCGAAACCCGGGTTTCCTCCTGGCAGGCCGGGCTGCGGGTGGAGGAGGCTCCGGTCCGGCCCGGGCCCCTGCGCCGTGCGGGTTCGCTCCTGGCAGCCGCCGCCGCAGCGGGCCAGCTTCTCCTTGCCGCAGGCCGGCCTGGGGTAGGCGGCGGCTTCGCTCTTCTTGTGGTTCAGCTGCCGGGCTCTCCTGTTCTGAAACCACACCTGCGAGGGCAGCAGAGATTGAGTGCCCGGCCCCGCCTCGGCCCGGCCAACCCGCCGCCTGCCCCACCTGCCCTCTTACCTGGATCCTGGACTCGGGGATGTCGGTGAGGCCGGAGAGCTGCTCCCGCAGGGCGATGCCGGGGTAGGGCTCCTTCTCGAAGGCGCGGACCAGCAGCTCCAGCTGGGCCTTGCTGAACGTGGTTCGCTTCCTCCGGCCGCCCTCCCGCCCCGCGCTGGGGCCGAGGGTTCGCGCCGGGGCCTCGCCCGCGGGCAGCGGNCCAGGCTCACCGCTGGGGCTGGGGGGCAGGCTGGCGAGCTCCATGCGGCCGGGCTCTGCGGGCGGTGGGGCTCACAGCCTGCTCCCCGCCTTATGAGCCCTCCGCCCCGGCCGGTAGCGACCCCCACCCGCCCGGGCCGGGCCCGCCAATGGGGCCGGGGCCGCCGGGCCTCCGAGGGTGACTCAGAGCCGTCTCCCACACGCCCATTGTCAACCCATCACCAAAATACACATAATGAGGTCTCGCCCCATCGAAGGAGCCAAAGCGTCTCCCAGGGAAGCCCCCACTGCCGCCACAAACGCGTCCACCTTTCTTTAATTCAAATGGAGAGCGTATAGTTTAATGAATTTATCTTTCACCTTCGGGACGGCTCTCCGAGAAGGCTCCTCATCTCTCTGCAGCGCAGGCCTGGGCTCTGCTGGAATCGCGGGGCTCCCCTGGATGCAGGGAGGCCTCCGCAGCACCCTTCTCCCAAAGGGAAACCATCCCAGCTCTGATCGCACCCAGGTGACGAGCCCTCGTCCTCCCTGTTGAGTTACCCCACTCCTATTCCCGTCCATGACATATTTCTCATCAACTTCACTGCAGTAAATAAAACACTGGTGGCTTACTAGACATTGCATCAAACCCCGCCGCTCACAGCAAAGGATGAAGCCTCCCCCAGCACAGTCTGCGGTCACCATGGGGAGAAGGAGCAGCCTCCCTCCCAAGCGTGTCCTGAAGATCTCAGCACAACCTTTTTCTCTCCTAGGACTGCTTTTTTTCCTCCAGACAGCTCTACTCATCCAAGTCATGTGCAGAATAAACAAGGTCTGTGCTTTCAGCCCAAGGTGAAATCACGACCGACATATTAATCCAAAAGAGAAATATTATTTAAGAGAGCCAAGAGTGACATAAGTACTTAGAGGGAGCAACAGTTGCAATGCCGAAAAGGATTAGATGTTAGAACGGCAGCAAGTCAATTAGTCAATGTTATAATTTGTCAAATGAGGCCATCAATGGCTATCACTGAAGGTGTTAAAGAACAGTGGCATCATTACTTCATGTGTTTTTCATCTCAACATGTCGCTGTTAATTTTTCAGATTTGGGATCTGCTCCAGCTTCCTCTGAAGCAAAAGGGTACAGGGACAAAGTCTGCGAGCTGTTACATATAATTGCAATCTGTAGAGACCATTACGTCCACCATCCATGCAGCCACCTTTGGTTGAGCTGGGCAAGGGTTTTAATATTACACACACCACTACAACAAAAATGAATACCTTCCCAGACAGGGGCGACAACCAGCCCCTGTGACTCTAGTACTCCAGACGCTGGATTCCTTTAGCAGCTCTGTCCATAAGGCAAGGTAACTGCTCTCAGAACCCACTTTATTTAAATAATGTTTTCAAGCAGACAGGTATATGAAAGCAGTGAGAATTTCAGAGGGATGACAGCAGCATGCAAGACCAAAACATCTGGAAACAACAGCTTGAAGCAATTTCTCAGTACTCCTCCCCTTTCCTCTACTGTAGCATTCCCATGAGCCTGGACTGTTATAGCACACATACATCCCACAAGATTTCTTTTGTCCCCTGGAGCTCCAGGATGGTTTGGAGTTTTTCCTGTTCATATAAACAACAAAATTTGTATTTAAGCAAAAATTTGCATGTAGGAGAAGGGAAAAAAGCAGACAGCTGGCAAGTGGTTCAGCAGTTCTAGGCACAGTCAAGGTGTGCTGCTTGTCCTTTGGTTTTAGTTCACATTCAATATTCAGATACATTTGTAGGGAGGAGTGGACGGAGGCTCAGACACAACAAGCAGAAATATAAAGCTTGGTGGCACAGTTTTATTGAGTCTTCTCTACAGCAAATCCAGCTTCAGCTATTCCTTCTTGTTCTAAGCATGCAGGGTACAATTCCACTTGCTTTTACACCCCGTTTGGCTCTGCACACAGTACTGCGCATGCCACCTCCAGTGCACCCTAGAAAATGAGCCAACTCACAGAGCTACTCCTTCCATAAACCAATCACTTTTCTTTCAGCCGGGTTAGTTTTTGGTGAGCTCAGTTCAAGCACCAGCATGAGATGGAGGTGCACAGGAGCAGAGGGTAAAAGAGAGGTGGAGAGACCTGATTAAAGCTGTTACCAGAAAGTATAGAATTGCATGTGACCTTTCCATCTCTCTGCAATTCCAGTACAACTGTCTGTGAGATGCACAATAAACTGGACCGAGGATACTGAGGATGTCTGAAGAGTACAAAGAGAGTTTACTTATTCTATCTGGCCGCAGGGAAGGCTAGAACAAACACTGTCATTTTTGTTTCTGGACTTCCAATTTTCATGGCAGAAAACATCACCTCCTAGGAATAACTACAACACAAAACTGACCCTGCAGGCAGCCTGCAATATTGATCTCGAAAGGAGAGGGAAGCCACCTCCGCCAGCACACACAAAAATACACCTTATAGCCACAGCCAGTGGAGAAGAGATAAGGAGGAGTCAGCAGAGGCTTGCACTGACTTGCACTACCTGCTAATAGTGACTGTCCATCACTACTAGCTAGGTCAAATAGACCAGGCTTTTGTTAACATGCTCTGGCTATGCAGAGAGCAGTTCACACTTCCCGGAGTTATTGTTTCAGGCACTCTGCCAGGCAGCCTCTTTACACCCTTCATTTTCAGAGATTTTCTTTGCAATGCTAATTGATAGAGACTTAGATTGCCAGTTTGTTTTTAAGTGAGATTCCAGGAAAGAAGATGGCAATCTTTGCTTCTCCCTGCTCTCCTCCCTCTTCTGCTGAGACATATGGACTTGGCCTAATGTAAGAGCTAATTTCTGCTACAGCTACAGTCTGACCATAACCTAATCCAGGCAACAACATTGACCAGCCCTTGCTGACCATGTTCCCTTGGTATCATCATGCTGTTGCAAGTCAGTCGTAATCAAAATAATTATTTGTGAGCTCCCCCATCTCTTCTCTGAAGCCTGTCAGGGGAAATAGTATTTTTGCTCCTGCGATATTCATTATTCATTTCACAAAGCACTGTAAAAACAGATGTCAACTGAATTGAAAGGGGAGAATGGGAAGAGCATGGGGAAAGAAGAACACTTAACAAAACCGGCATCTCTTCTGTTCACAGATTGTCTTCAGACTCTCACCGAAATCCATGGGACTTTGCTATAGCTTCAGCAGGGTCCAAATGTGGAAACCCACTGTGTGCTCTGCCAGTGCCCCTTTATGCCAGACTTGCGGTATGAGTGCATCTATAGAGGAATTTAAATCACATGTGGAATATGCTGAAAATACGGGGACAGGGAGAAGTATATGCATGTAAATAGCATTTAGGAGAGGGACTAGCCACGGTGTTCTTTAAAATGGGTCTGAATAAAGGTTTGCATCTATCCTAACCCAGACCAGGGCACCTGGAGCTCCTCTCCTCTCTCCCTCCAGAGCAGCCTCAGTGTTAGGTGATGCAAAGGCAGCCCCACAGTCATGCTAACATGAATGGGATACCAAATTACTCAGTGCAGCAAGGGCTCTGCCACCAGGCGCCTGCCTGGGGAGTGTTAGGACAAGCACATACCTTTAGAAATCCTCACATCAAACATTTTCTAGGGCAGTACAATGCTATTGATGTTTAAGCAAAACTTTCATCCTGAAGGAGGCAAGATCAATTTCACTAGTTGGTCTTCAGACATTAACACCTCATAAAAAGGATGTTCATGCCCTGCTTATCTGGAGCGTATCCTTAATTATCTTTTGGTACACCTTTTGCAGCCCATTACTTACCAGTCAACACTGCTTTAATTATGGGCTTGGCAATAAAAGGCAGCTCTTACATCACTGAAATAAAAATGCTACAAAGCAACCCTGGAGAATTGCAAAGAGATTTCATGTTCAAACGGAAAACTGTGGAATTCAGCAAAACAATGTAAATTTTCTTCCAAAAAGATTTCTCCCTATGTGCAGTACTGTGATAGCCAGGTGTGCCTGGGAATGCTCCAAAGAACACGAACAGCCAAGTGATGGTTGTGCTTTCACCCGCTCTTCAGGGAAAGGAGCATTTACAGCAGCCTGTCTTGTTTTGGAAATCAGTCAGTCGCCAGACACACACACACACACACACACACACTTCCGTGATGTCTTACGGCAAGCAGGATGGAGGCACATTTTCACCCTCAGCAAAAAGAAGGCGAAACTTATAATAATTCTTGCTTTCTAAAAGCATTCATTCCCCAGTCCAGAACTGGCTTTTGAGAGCTGTCACCTGGACCACTGAACTTTTTCTTACAATAAACACCTTTATTACAGAAAAGCATTGCTCTTGCCTTTTTTCCTACCTGAAACAAATGTTGTTTCTAACATCTGAAGGCAGAGGAAAACAATATTGCTGAAAACAATACGAACTGTTAAGTCTTGCTCTGATTCAGTTCCCGTTAAAACAACAGATTTCAAGATGAAAAAGCCATTAAGCCAGTTTCACATAACTTTTTAATAATCTCACCATTAAAGATTTTCTTATATTTAACCTTTAAAATGGCACTGATTCTAAATATCTGAAACCTGGGATAACTGTAAACAAAAGGCCATACTTGCTAAGACCAAATGTCTGTCTAGCCTGATATTTAACTCCTCAGCAGAGGCCAAAAATGGATACCTGTCCAGGGAAGGTAGGTATCTGCAGCCAGCTCAGTCAGTCAGTGACACACTGGTACTTTTACCTGCCTCCCTTATAGACTTCCTGAGGTGGATGAGAGTTTATCTTCCCCCTCTACTCTGCCCTGGTGAGGCCCCCTCTGCATCCAGTACTGCATCCGGTTCTGGGCTCCCCAGTTTAGGAAGGACAAGGAATTACTGGAGGGAGTCCAGCAGTGGGCTACGAAGACGATGAGGGGGCTGGAGCATCTTTCTTATGAGGAGAGACTGAGAGAGCTGGGTCTGTTCAGCCTGGAGAAGAGAAGCTGAGAGGGGACCTCATTAATGTTTATAAATATCTCAAGGGTGGGTGTCAAGAGGATGGACCAGACTCCTTTCACTGGTGCCCAAAGATAGGGTGAAGGGCAACGGGCACAGACTGAAGCACAGGAGGTTCCATCTGAATATGAGGAGGAACTTCTTTACTTTGAGGGTGCCAGAGCCCTGGAACAGGCTGCCCAGAGAGGTTGTGGAGTCTCCTTCTCTGGAGACACTCATAACCTGCCTGGACACCTTCCTGTGCAATCTGCTCTGGTGAACCTGCTTTAGCAGCTAGGTTGGATTAGGTGATCTCCAGAGGTCCCTTCCAACCTCAACTATTCTGTGATTCTACGTATACAGAAAACACAATATGCTTCTATTTTGTGAATTTATCTGGTCTTTTTTTCAACCTATGTAAAGTAGCTTCCAAAGTATCCTCTGACTAGGACTTGCACAGCTTAACTATGTGTTATATGAAATAACTCTTTTATTTGTTCTTAACATGTTGCCTGCTAGTGTCACTTGATGCTCACTACCTCCCACACAAGAATGTGAAATGACTCCACTGGTTCCAGCAGTTGATGCTGCCCATTATTTCATCAAACCCCACCACTTTCCCCTTTCCGCCACCTTTTTCCAGACTGAAGAATTCCATCTTACTCACCAGAGCTGGTCCACGATTACTTGCTCTATGGTAACTACTCCATGGTTTTGGTCATTCACGTTGCCCTTCTCAGAACTTTTGCCAATTCTACCGTGCTCTTCCTGAGGTAGGACAACTAGAGTGACTCTCAGTATTTAAGATGCAGATGCATCACAGTGTTTTAAGAATTATTATGGTGAGGATGATTTTTTTTCTCCATTGCTGTCCTAATAACTCCTAACATTTATTTTGCTTTTTTGTCCACCACTGAGCTGGCATTCTGATAGAACTATCTGTCAAACTCCAGATCTCATTTCTGAGTTGTAATGGTCGTCTGCTGCCTGAACCTGAAAATGGTTCCGTACTTGTACTGTCATTATGCTGCCTACTGGTGAGTTTCTGAGTCCCTCTCAAAGACAAAACTGCCTTAACTTCTAAAGGAAACATGACCCCAGGTAAAACTGAAGCCAAAACATTTGCAAACTATGTGTCTTTTATTAAGTGGTAGCCTGGTGGTGCCTAACACCATTAACTTTCCTTGTGGGTAGTAGAAAAACCTCTTGGGAGATGGATGCAGGAAAGCAGACTTGCTGGGAAAGCAGCGATCAGCGCTCCCACTCACATGTAATACAGTGTCTCGTGCTTTGGTGGGGGGAAATCTCTCTTCTGCCTCGCACAGCCACACAGAACACCGATCTAGAGTTTGGACAGGCTGAGCCTGAGCCTGTAAAGGGTTAGGGTAACCACAGGGAAGGGCAAGTCAGCAGAGTCTGCACCACTGCAGGAATGGTCTGGAGTAGGATTTCCACTTTTAATAAGCCTAATGCATAGATTATCAGTATTGTACCCCTTTGAATGCTGAGTATAAAAGCCACACAGGAACCCATGTGGTAGAAAACCTATGTTCACTAAAATCCTGCCTTAAGAAACATTAAATAATTGTGTAGAACATATCATCCTGAAATCCACCCTGGGCCCCTAGAGAATTACTGAGCGTGGTTCAGTCTGGCAAGCCCTCACTTGCTCCAGCAACACTGAGATAAAGACTGTTTCATTTAAGTGCAGCAGTATTTCATGCCCCACACGGTCAGGTTCACAGTCTGCACTGCTTTATGGTAATCCTTTCCCTCATGCTCCCTGCTGTCTCCTTCCCTGTCTCCTTTCCTTTGTAAAGGAATGTCTGTCATCGTCCTCACCTGTGTGCTGTTTGTGTAAGTGGCAGATGCCCTATGTTGTCAGCTCCAGAAACACTTGTGGACTCTTAGCACCTGAGAGGATCAAACCTCTGAACTGCAGATGGTTTAGGACAAGGACTACATCTTTTTCGTGTGCTAGCAGAATACAAACACACCCTTGTGATACTATAGAAATACTACAGATCACAACATCATAGTCTGCTGAACTTGATTACGATAACTAGTTGCCTAAAGATGAGTGAATTTGGCCTTAAGGCTAGTCTGCTGGGACTGGAGACAACTTGTCTGGAGTCTTCTCCTCCCTGTTCAAAGAACTATCGCTCTAACCTCCCTTGTCAGTCCTATTTCTTCTCATCTCCCAAATAACATCCCCACCCATGTGGTTGTACTGAAATGTGCTTCCCACCCATCTCACCCATCTGCTAGTGACCCCATTTGTTTGCTAGATCTGCGCTGACTTTTTTATCCTGCAGTTAGCTTTTCCATCATGATATTTCTATCCAGGCATGTAGGAAAAAAAATACTCAGAGCTAGAAATCTGCGTCAGTTGACATGACTTGTTCATTGACTGAAAAACACAATAAAGACAAAATAGCCGGTCCAACAGACCCTCGAGAACAGTAAACTAATTGGAAACCATTCTCTCTTACCAACAATGCACTCCTGTGTTTACTGCCATGCATGTGAAGAACTTGGCAACCTAAGGCAGCGTCTTTCAAAATAGGAAGCAGAAATAAAGTTAGGAATTCCTTCAGAGAGAAATGAGAAGTGATGTCAGATACCAAATACTATGTATTAAAATACACATGCACTGTCATCAAGTGGTTAAGGGGTAAAACAAGGCATCAAAATGCTGATGGTTTGCTGGAGACTTACTCTTTTGGCCCGTTTCAACCACTGTAGGATGCTGGTATGCAGAGTCATGGACTCTTATCTGTATGTAATCCAGTTTTGAATAGTCTAAACTACTCAGGCTTTTCCAGCATGACAAATACGAACAAGGCTGTCTGGTCACATGTAATTTATCCTTACAAGGTACGTTCAATATTATTAAATAGCCTCCCCAAATGATATGAATTTTTTTTCCCCACATACATTTGAAAAACCCATCAAATACCCATAGCATGTATCCGGTTTAAAAAATTCCACCAAATACTTGTAGAATAAATCCAATATTAATAATTTGAGGTGTCAAATAGATGTTACTTGTTACTCTTTAAGTTTTTAAAGCTACCTCACACAATAAAAGAAAGCTACCGGAGATGTTCACAGAATATTTTTAGTAGGACTAAAGTTATTGACTTCCTGCAGACATCAGTAAAACTGTAAAATGCACAACTGTGATCAAAACTGAAGCTCTCTGTGCAACCTGGACTTCAGACTGGTGAGCTTTGGCTGTTTATTTAGAACTGCCTATTAATCCAATGTTGGCTGAAGTGCATAATGATTTTTAAAAGTCTGTTTCACCTTTCTGTTCCTTTTTAATAACAGAAAAAAAAAAAAACACAGAGATAGTATTAGGATGAGTACATAGAACTCTGACATGAATTTATCTCCAAAATGCACAAACTGAATTTGTTGTAAAATCAATGAGAAATTAATACATTTATAGCTTATAGGTATTGCTTAGTTCTTAGTCTTTGAAAGAATAAAGTATTTGGCTGAGACCTTTACAGGTGACAATTTCCAAGACTTCAGTTATGCTCCCAATTCTGTTCAAAATGTGAGAGAAGTTTTACTAAATATGCAAGGAATCCATTTACCTATGAGAAGGATACCACAGGCACATGTGCAAAGGTTTATTTACTTCCAAATCACAAAGGCTATTCATTACAAGTAGAATTACTATACCCCATTGTTCCTTCTTATGCATGTTTCATTACTCTTTTTTTTTTTTTTCGTTAGTATGGGAATCTGCTGAAATTTTGATCGTTAACCTCGAAACTGTAATGCTTGTCAAATTGCAACATGAAATATTTTTAAAGACAGTACTTTTTCTTAACTTCTCCAGTCTTAGAACTAAAAGATTAAAATGAAATAATTTTTAACTCCTCATTAAAATGGCAGAGGAGCAGCCACATATTAACTAGTTACATGAGGAATCAGACATTGCTTGCAGTAGTTTCATTACAGTATTGTGCCATTTAACTCTCATTTAAAAAATGTTTTATTGATAAATCCATCTCCTTAGGTAACTTTCACTGAATACATCCCATCTCTTTTATACCAGCTTCAAATCCAGTTTAAAGTTGGTTGCAGTTCATTTCCAAGTAACTTCCTAAAAGAAGCCAAATCCCTTAATTCTTACTTACACAGTAAGTTGCTGTTTACACAGGTCACATCACTGACTCCAGTAGGATGACTCACACCATAAAGGTTGTTCTGAATTAGACTAATCCTCCACCCTCCTCCCCCCCGCCCCTTTTTTTTTTTAAAAGAATTTTAAAAGACACAGAAGAGCTAACATGTCTCTATCTAGTCTCTGGCATCTACCAAGAACACCAAACAAAAGAGGCAGACTACCTGGCAAATACCCTTTGTACTTCCCCATGAAAGTGAGATAGTCAATATCTCTAAGTTAGAGATAGCAAATGTTTCTAAACTGAAGGGGGAACAAGTTTTCTCCACTACTTGGTACAACAGAAGCTTTAGTATTTGAAAATCTAAGAGAGTGCTATACTGATAGACACAGGATGTGAAATGAGCCAGCTATGTCTCAGTGGTTAGGCATGAAGAACGCACAGGTCCCTTGTATTGTTTCCAGCAGAACTAACCCATCTCAGTTTACACACTCAGTCACTCTGGAGACCTCAGGACTCTACGGACACAACTTCAGTGAAAAAACTTTTTTTGAAACGAATGCAGTTGTCTCTGAAATCTCAAAGAGGATCACACATCCCTTTTTCATGTTACTGTATGGTTAGTAACCCTGCCTGTTGAATTCATAATGAACATCCCTTTCAGTCTTAGATTCTTAAAAAGTACTTTAATTATCAACCTAATTTGAAATCTAAACCAAGTGATGCAAGTGAAAGAAAAAATTTTTGTGTGCAATTATGAGGTAGCACACCTTTTTCTTTCCACTTGCTTTTAAGATTATCTTTTCCCTCTCTTCTATGGCCCTGACTACTATAAAAACAGACTAAATTTAGCAATTTGTGCAGCTTGAAGCAGAGTAAAGCTAGATTAGTTCATCCTCTTCAAATACTTACAGAGCCTGTCATCATGACGGCAGCTGTGTCGATTGGTAGCTATCAATATCTGCATGTTCTCCAGCATAGGAAAGGCCTGAGAAAGAACATGCAGCTGTGTTAATTGTGTCACAGCAGACAGCATGTTCCAAACCATTAATCTAAAGCTGGCTTCCAGTAAGCATGGCCAGAGCTGCGCGAGCTGGCTGTCTGTACTCAGCTTTGGTGATACACCGGTGTGTAGTATGCTACTGAGAGCATGCCAGGTCTTCATTCAGTCACCTGGTGGCACTGATTAAGAGAAAAAGAAAGGAAAAAGATAGAAACCTCAGGAGTTACAGTTGGTAAAGCATGCAGAAATAGTTGTATTTCCTGTAAACATGACAGAGTAAATTGTTTCTGCAATTTTTTTTTCAACAATTCACATAACTATTCAGAATTTTTAGTTTCTAATTTAGATTGTACTTGTCAATAAATGCAATTCACTGAAAAATAACATTTCCAGTGTTGTTGCCACAAAGGCAGATAACCTATTGGTCCAAACCTATTGGTCCAAAATATGAAGGCATAAATTCAAACATTTTGTATAACACAATAGAGCAAGCTTTTCAGCTAGATTCTGGAAAATTGCTCCCTCAAAATTAGTTGTTAGGTACTGTCATAGTGACAACACCTAGGAAACACAAGAAAGACTAATCATTGCAAGCAGTGGATTCTGTGTCTTTTGACATCTTCAAAGTAAGATAAAATGCCCCTTGTAAAGTATGCTTCAAGTAAGGGCAAGTTACTGAGCTTAATTCAGAGAAACAAGCTAATATTTAATGGCTTGTGCTGGCTAGATTAGATGACGCTTGGGACTTCTGGCTTAAAATCATGAAAACTGGAACTATATTTACCCTTTAAAATATTCCAAAGACTCCTCTCTCTGTCAAGAGAAACAGCCTTTTTAAAAAAGTCAGGTCAAAGACACTGCCCTAGATTAGAAATGGAACTGCTGAAAGTCCACCTGCACGAAAGGACTGAGCAGGGAGTTGCCTTCATTAACTATTTCACCTTCAAGTCTGAGACTGCGGAGATGCCCAGGGCTGGTAGAGTGACCTGTGTCAACAAGGCTGGCAGGGAGCGGAGGCTGCTGTCATACATGAAGACTGGGCCCTTCTGGAGGGGCCACATGCTGGGCCAGCTGGTTTTGTGATCATGATCTCTCTGGGCCAGGAAGAATATTACTTAATGTTAATAAAAAGGTGAATCAATTATCGTTGGTGAAAGAGAAACAAGAGTAATCCAGCTACCTGTTCTCTGCCCCAGGTGACACAGCACGTGCAGTCTTCACCGGAGCGTGACAGGAAGGATGACGTGACATCGTCTCTGACCTCACCTGGCTGCCTGTGGCCACCCACGCCAGTCTAGCAAAGCAAATGTCCACAGAGATGTGTGAGCAGCTGAGATGTGTGTCCCTCTCCAAAGGGCAAGCGGCAGGGGAAGGGTTTGACTCCTGGTCCCCAGCTGTGGGTCACACACCCCATGGCTGAGGTGGCAACATCTTCTCCTCCCACCACCTTCCTGCTGCAGCAGCTCGGTTGCTGGCAGCCAATGTCTCTCCTGGGTACTTGGCTGTCACCTCCAGTCAACTCCCAGTAGCAGCACATCCATCCTTTTAAAAGTGCGTTGCTTTTTGTTTACATGCTAATAAAACTGCTTTAACTGTGCCCTTAGAAGTTCCTGGTGTGTGAGCAGAGCAACTTGTGTGGGGCAGTCCCAGGGACTTCTGCCACACAGATCAGGCCTTCTCAGGATCTCAGCACAACCTTTGGACATGGATTTACAGGCAGGTAGAAACAATTTGTGCAGAATGTTCTAAAGAGCAAGAAATTAAGTAATTGGCTAAAAAAAAAAAAAAAAAAAGTTGAATTTTAGAAATTTCTGCCAGATACCAAGACGTGGTGCGTGGAGTTGCACACACCTTTCCCCTGCATCAGCAAAGCATCCCAGCAACTGTATCATGCAGGTGGTTTTCCACCCAGCCAACCTCGATGGTTTTCGTCAGTGGCCTCCCAGCAAGTTTTACCACTGCAGGAATTTATCAAACCCTCCTGTAATCCCCACAGAACACCTCATGAAAAAGGCAGTGTTTTTTGGGCAGGAATAGCTGGGAATGAAATACAGAGAAGGGGAAACAAAACAGTCTCAGGATAGAACAGACACAACCACGTGCCAAGTCAATCCCCTCTCCAGCGACCGTTGTCTGCCGCACGGTGCTCATGCTGGGGAATGCCAGGACTTGCTGCAGTAGTTCTTCAAGAAAACAGCTTTACAGCAACGTCATTAACACATAGTTAAGAGAGCAGCTGCATTTGGCCTTCAGGAGAGACAACAGCACGGTCAACATTTCTCACTCTATTGATCCTCTACCGTGTCAAAGTCACTGTCAAGCAAAGCTCTAAGGAAAGCATCAGACATTTCCCCCCTCAACATTTCTATGTGGGCACCCTTCCCAAGGCCCTAGTGACTTCTTTGGACAAGTTCCTCACCGAGTTAAAAGTCCCAAAATGGCATAGAGTAGAAAATGCTGGATTTAATGTGTTTTAAATCAGTAGCTTTCAAAAGGGAAGGTGTTATGAAGTATTCTATGAGTGTCTCCTATATATGTATAATATTGGATTGTATTATGCATATTTGTTTGTATTTTTTACCAGGAGCAGTTGAAATCATTTATTTGATATAAAGCATGGATCTCAACGTGCTTTATAACCAGTTAAATCTCATAAATGCGAAAGAAAACAACGTAAACCCTTCAAGCTCCTCTTTTAGTTTTGCCTGAAGTTGCAGGTCATCTAAAGGCATGGTGTGCGTGAGCTTGGGCTTTCCCAGCTCAGCTGAGACCTTCTGGACCTCCAGGAAATCTTCCCAGGGCTCTTCAGCCCTTTAGGTTCCGCGTCCTCCCCAAGACTGGACTGCTCAGTGACAGAAATGTCATTGCCCGTTTATTCTGGCCCAGCGAGCAGAACCACGGCTAACTTGTAACCCGCAGGTGGGCTCCGCTGTGGAACTGTGCACGTCTGCTCCCGAGGCAGCCCCCTGCGCCTCTCCGGGCCCCGTCGCTCCCTTTGTGGCTGTTCACACCCGTGCCACCAGAGAGCACTCTCAGCCGCGCTGCGGCGCCGTTCGCCGCCGGGCTGGGGGAGCAGCCGGGAGAGGCGCGGGGGTCGGGAGCACCCCGAGGAACGGCGGAGTCGCGGAGCGCACGGTGCAAATCCAACTACATTCGGTGTCATCGCCCCATTTCCTACATCGTCTGCTTTTTCTCCATCCCTAACACCGATTGCTGTCGTTAATTCGTGAACAGTCGAGCTGAAAAGCCCACTGCATATTTTGCGTCGAGTTTCGCAACCCGCGGTTCTCCCTTCCCTGCCGCAGGGGCAGCGCCGCCCCCGGGGCCCGCCCGCCTTCCCGACCGCACACCTGCCCCCACCTCCGGCCGCATGCCGCGCCGGGGAGCGGCGGCCGCGGGCGGGCGGCCCGGAAGGAAGTGACGGGGCAAAGNCCCGCCCCCCGCGCGGCGACCTTAGCGGCGGCGGCGCCCGGCGAGCAGAGCGGCGGTTGGCGGCGGCCCCGGCGGGATGACGACGGCGACGGGCGCGGAGCGGGTCCGCGATGGCAGCTGCCACTTCCAGCGCTCCCGGCTGCTCTGGATGATCGCCATCATCTTCGGCATGGTCGTCCTCGGCGTAAGGAGCGGCGGGGGGGGTGCGGGGCGGAGGGACAGGTCCTGACCTGCAGCGGGTCCCCGTCACCCTCCGAGCGAGGGCTGCAGAGCTCACGGACCGGATCGGGCCCTCCCGTGGGGGTCTCCGAACCGCCGCGGTGGTCCCGGCGGGACGCGCAGATGCGCTGCGAGGTTTGCGGAACGGCTTCCTCGGTCGGTGCCCGTGGAAGCGCCGCTTTGTGACACGAACCGGGAGAAAAGGGAAACGGAAACCGCCGCTTTGGCCGGGTCAGCTTGCGGCGTAGCTGAACAAATCCGTGAAGGATGTTCAGGGAAAAAGATAAAATACTTAAATTGGATTGCAAAGCAAAGCGGGGCGATGGCACCGAGGGCAAACAGCATCCCCGGGTACGATCACAGCAACCCGAGTGCTGTGGCCCGCACCGGTTTGCGTTGCAGGCAGCCTGTGAAAGTGTCTTCGACATTCACAGAACTGAAACCATGCTGTGCATCAATAAAACTCACCCCAGGACAGCTATGGGCTATATCAGTAAACAGAGTGCATTTACGGGTGATGGCTTTAGTTACAGACTACATTAATGGGTTAGTGTTGTTGGAAAACAGCCTAGTTCAGTCACCGTGTTGTCTTAATTAATAATGACTTCAGCTAAAATAGGTCAGATTACTGGACTGGGGAGATTAGTGACAGTTTTGATATATCTGACAAGTTTATGAATCTTATCCAATGACTTCCACATGTTTTTAATCTATTTGCATGGATTTTCTACACATAAGAACCACCAACTGAAAAAGTGACAAATCAAGGCAGGCCAACAGCTCACAAAACACCTTTTGGATTACTTAAGAACCAGAACGAACTTGAAGCAAATTCCTTGTTTAAATTCACCATGTTGCCACATCCTTGGCATAGCCAAATTTACATATACTTAGAAACCGCAGCATTGATACCAGAGGAAAGATAAGCCAGCCTGAACTTTGGCGCAGCTTTGCGTTTACCTTACATGCCCAATGGACTCTAAAGCACACAGCTCCCTGACTCTCTGCTTCTCCTCCCAGCTTACTACGACAAAGGTAGACAGCGATGAGCACTGCAGACAGCTCAGCGACAGGAAAGATACCCTGCCCTGTGTGCATCTTTGGTCTGGGGCTTCGTGCTCAGTTATCTTCTATGCCCTGTTCAAAATAGAAGAAAATCTGACATTTTCTTTTTTTTTTATTAAAAGAAGACTGATCCCTTAGGTATAGATAGTTAATTCCTGCTTCTCAGTGTAGTCATTGTTTGAATTCTTCAGGTCAGGTGCCTCAGATTAACTTCCTTGGGACAGAGACAATGTATTTTTTGCTGCTACCATGTGTAATAGGTAATGAGCTTACAACCTAAATGCCACTTGATGTGCAGATGCACTCTTAGTACACAGATAGCAACCCTAAACTTATCACTTGGGCATCTTGTATGTCAACGAAAAGAAATTTCATTGGTTTAAGTCTTCTTAGCTAAGCATGCTTCAGAAGGCCGGTGGGTCTTGGACATGGGTCTTGGACAAGGTTAATGGAATGAAAGAGTTGAAATACTATGAAGAGATGAGTCCTAAACCATGTTTGACAGACATGGAGGGCAGGAGGAGTAAAAAGAAAGCTAATTTGAAAGTTAAATTTATAATAATTTTACCTTGAAATAAGCTAACAATTTTTTTTTTTTTTTTTTCAAGTGGGTAACGCTTTGGCCTTCAACTATACCTTATAGATATTTGGGAATATTTGGTACCTTCCTTAATTACTTAGTTCAAAACCATCACAAGTGGGTATGCTATGGGTAAGTTATATTTGACTGTATAGTTATTTTGCATCTCTCCTATTGCCTCTCTCTGACTCTTCTGCTTAGTCTGTGTTAACAAGCTTTCCTGTAACCCACTTGTTAATTACATTTAAAGAGCTCTCCTTTCAAGCTCATTACAACTAAGGGCATAGGGTAATGAGTAGGTAGAAGGCTAGACAGGCTAAGACCAATATGAAAGTTTAAAAATTCAACTTAGAATTTGTCATCTGTGTTGTTACAGCAAGAAAGGAAAAAAATACGATACTGCTTCTGGAGACAGTTTCTAGACCATATGTAAACTTTTATTTGTAACACTTCCTAAAAGTGGGTCTTCTGTCAAATTGTTACTCAAGTAGTCTAATTCTTTCTTTAGGAGTCTTCTTTTTCCAGCTTCAATTAAATAACGTTTTCTACCCTGCTACCCTGATCCTGCCTACATGAAAAATAGCCTGCTGAAGAAACTGCATAGTGCAAAGTTTGACTGGGTTACAAAGTTGAGGTTTTGTTATTTTAATTAACAAGAGAGCTGGAAAACACCTCCCTGTAGCCAGGTCTCACTTGCTGACTTCTTGTAAAGACAGGAAGACAGCAAGGCTTTATTGTTTATTTTACCATGCACTGTGTAAAAGATAAGCCTTCATCTTTGCTCAGAGCATCCTTTGCTTTAGCAAGGTATTGAATTGTTTAATCTGTTTAACTTTTTTTCTTAAAAAAGCTTCTGTATGAAAATGTGTAGACCAAGTTTGACTGATGAAGTCATGTTATATGTTCTGAATCAATACACACAGTTGTTTTTGTGGAACTAAATCTATAAAAGCTTCAGTAACTCATTAGGACTACTAAAAATACTTGTGTAAGTAAAAGGATAGATTTTGCGTGCTTAACTAAGATTAACTTGTACTGCTTTCACTAAGCCTTTGGCTTTTTATCTTAATCTAAGTGCTGAAAGTTTCAGAAACATGCAATAGATACTTGAAATGGCAGGTCCAGGCATATTGCATGAGTTATAGTTTTTCTCACTTTAGTTTCTTTTAAGACTATGTTTTTATATATATATATAAGAAACACACCTCACTTTCTAGGTTGAAGTGAGGCATCATTTCTATGCTTCCAGTTTTACACTGTCTGCACAATACATCTTGGATACAACAGTCTTCTCCCTAATTTTCAACACAATAAAACATGTTTTCTTTTTATCAGGTTCTGGGTATCCTGGTTGATTCACGTAGTAGAAGCCCTCTACAGTGTTAAGTTATGCCAGTAAGTTGTTCCCTCCCCTCACCCCAGCATAGATCTCTGAAAAGGATTTCTGATACAAGTGACATAAGCTACTGATAAGATTCTTGCTGCAGTGGTAGTTTTCTGTCCTCCGCAAGAGGTCAGTGCACATCCTGCTAGTGGTTCCTGTTGTGCGGGTGGCAGGAGGAGGGCTGGCAGCTGGCAGAACTGGCAGCAGCAGGTTTGCCAGAGCTGCCTGTCCGCCCCTGAACTCACTGGGTAACAATGACCTTCAGGTTCAATAGTGTAGAAATAGCCTGATATCTGATTAAGTTATAACACCCAAAGTTGTTACCTCATCAGAATTTTGAGGCTGCTAATTACCTGCTTAAATGATTGCGTCTATGTTGTGTGAATACAGTTGGTCGCTTCCATTTGGACCAATTTAAGATCTTTGTATCTGCCAGTTTGTGGGATAAAATACTTTGACTAGTCAGACTACAAAAGTAAGGCAAACAAAGTCTTATGGTAGGATAACATATTATTTGGAAAGGTATGCTGTCCAAACACATAGTCCTGTTCATTTGAATTTTGTTTACAATAATTCAGAAGAATGTAGAGAATTGTTTTCATGCTTTACAGAGAAGATGGCTGGTATGTTTGCTACTGTAAAAAAGCTGGTTTTCCACTTCATTTAGTTCAGTTCACAGCTGCCTGTCACAGACTTCTCAAGTAACATCTCTTGGAGGCAAAGGGATTTTGTTCCATGAAAAGCTATTTGAGGTGATTCTCAAGATAACAGAATATGGATGAACATTTTCTGCCTTCAGAATGGGAGTTAGTCATCTTTTTTTACCAGGCTTTGGTTTTAAATTATGTAGCTTTAAAGTTTTAACTCTGATTCTGCAGATAGATAGGTATATAGGCGTAAGGGGATTTTTAAGTACAAGGGAACTTGACTACCAGTGAATGTACCAAATGAGTGTGTTGTAATTAAGTTTCACAGAGTAATGTTAAAGCCCATAAGAGAGAGAGAGCAGGTTGCCTATCACTGTCTCTTGAGGCGTACTTCTGTAGATTACTAAACAGTTGTGCTTTACTATGAACACCAAACACTATGTACTTTTTACCAGTGTAAAAGTGATGTCTGCTTATGAACATCACAAAGGAGGCATGAGGAAGAACTAGCAAGGAAGCAGATACAAATTTGTTAATCAATAGCAGTACTATCATTTCCCTGTATTTCTGTGTGTGGTCTATTCAAGGAAGCTTGCTTTGCATAAGCAGGCACATTTCTTAATGCCTAGTTTTCTAGTTTCTGCACTCACTGGAAACACTGCAGCTGGGATTAGAAAAAAAAAGTTTTCACAGCTGGTAAGACAATTTAAGAGTCAACATTAAGAAATATTGTGTTGATCAACACTTGCTACACAATCGTTTTGTACGTGTAGAAGCTATGGAACAATTAAGAGCTGAATTGTTCTAGCAAAGGTCAGTAGAGGGAGCTCCCTTGTATACCAGTGAGTTGGAGTGCAGTTCTGCTTGACGGAATTGTTTACTGGAAATGTGAAATCCACAGGTTTTGCTATCACTTTTATACGCGTTCTTTTTCTCTGAAAATGTGGTAGTATATCTCAACATCAGTGAAGTAGAAGAAAAAGTGACATTTTCTGTAACATAAAGAAAAATTCACATGTGCCTAGATAAAACTGACATAGGGGGATCTCCGCTTCATAAATCAAGTCAGGTGTCTTCAGTCCCCTGTACCTGTATTTTTCTAGCCACAAGTTCAGGTAACAGTGCTTCTCCATCCTGCATCGCACAGTAACTGTCAATCCTCTTTGCCCTGCCTTCTGTGACTGTAGTCAACAACAAGTTCTATACAGGCTTAGGTTCTAAGATTACTATTAAGCTACTCTAATTTATTGGTTCTTTGTGTATAAACTTCTAGGATAAGTAATTTCAAATAGAACAGACTGAGATTGCAATGTATATATTATTGAGGAAATTGTATGCGTGAAATCTCCAAAAGAACCTTTGTTCTGTAGATGGCTTAAAATCCAATAAAATCACAGGAACTGGTATGTTTAGTTAGTACATGAAATACGTCTTAGTAGATTGAAATTAATGGTGCTAAGTTCAAATGTTCTAATCAAGGCTGATGTATCAGAGATATCTAAGCTTACTTTGTAAGTATCACAGTATAGTCTGCAATACCATAAGCTTTTTGACACGTTATGCTTTTGTTCATGTTACAGATCTAAAGGAATCACTGACCCGGTGGCTCAGTTTCAATGGTTCATTCAGACACTTTTGTTTGGGTACGCTTCCTTTGGTCTCCTGGTGTGTTACAAACCTTCAGTCAAGAAGCAGTTCTAGAAGACAGTGAAAGAAGTCACTTCTCATGTTCTTCATCCTCATTTTTCAGAAAGTATCCCCATTTACATGTCTAGGTGCTGTAACTAGCTAATTACATTCCTACTACATGATACAGTGCCCTTCTACCCAAGTGACTCTCCTCTTACTAAACAAGACAATTATAATTCACAGGGCCCTGTGGATAGTTCAGTAGGAATTCAACCCTTCAGTCTTGGCACTGTCAGAGTTTAATCCCATTTATTATGCAACAAGCCAAAAGTTGTTCCTCTACAATTTTTGACATAGACTGTGTACTCTGTCAGTGACAGCCAGCAGTAGTGGTTGATAAAGAGTTGGAAGAGTTTTCTTCTACAATAGGGAGAGTTAAGTTACAAGCACAAGGCGACTTGCACCTGTTTTGTGATAGGAGTTAAATTTACCTATATTTTCTTTACAGAACATTTTACTGGCTTTGTTGTTGTTGTTAGAGCCTGGTCTTTGTACTTTGTTTTGTGAACTTCTTCCCCAGAGGACAGACCAGTGTATTGCTGCGGGCACATTAAAATGACCAAGTCTTAGTTCAAGTTGAGGTGCAGCAATGAGCTTGGATACATAAAGCACTTCAGCTTGGGTTAATACATGTGCTTTAAATGTCATGCAGACTAACCTCATCTTATGAATCAAATTTTAATCTTTGATTTAGCATAGCATAAAGTAGTAATCCTGTAGCTTTGAGGGCAGCTTTTTCAAAAAGTAATTTATTATCCAAGAAATGAGGAAAAAAAAAATCAATTAGCATTCCAAACCCTAGCTGAAAATTTTATATTTGTGAATGGAATTGGGTGTGGTAAGGAAAGGTACATTGCTGTTTCCCAGATGCTGATGTTCTGAAATCTGTGGTTGAGAGACCATCTTAAGCATCCCTCAAAGCACTTCCCGTATGTGTAGTGACCCTTTTATCATATTGTCTTTTACTTTTGAATACTTGAACAACAATTCAGCCTGTCTTGTTTTAGCACTTTTATAAGTAATAGCTATTCAAAATACTAACTATGGTGTGGGGAGAAGTTTTACCATGCCACCTGTGGTGCTGCTGCTCTGGAAGAAAGGACAAGAAAAGGTTTTTCTTCCTCCGACAAGAAGTTCCTTGAGGCAGTTACAAACTTATGCCTTGTGCCGTACCTACAGACTGTAACACTTCTGATGGAGAAGTCTTATTCAAGCACAAGTACATAAAGTTTTTGCTTTTAAGTGGGTACTAAAAGCATGGGGAACTGAAGGGTTAGAAATGGTGGTTTGTTTTTGTTTTTTAAATGACAGACTGGTAACATTTGTAGGGAAGTAGAAGGTCATGTTTAGTGGCTAGAAATTCAACTGGAATGTCAAGAGCCTGAACTATGTTTTACTGTGTTACCTTTTATCTTAGTCTGTGACCCTGGAATAAAGACTTTAAAAAAAATGAAGTTGTTTTTCTTTTTAATTTAAGCTGGAAATAATAGCCTATTTAAAATACATAGGCATCATCTTTACAGCAGTGTCAGTATTCGCACTTCGAACATATAGGATCAGCTGGCTATGTGCTTTCCAGAATAAGTCCCACAGAAGTCTGGCATTTCTAACAGGGCAAGGTATTAATGTGACTTGTCTCTACCTAAAAAAAAAAATCTCCATGGCACTAAACCACCTATAGATATAATACTTAGTGTTTCAAGAGGAATTCTAATTGAATATTTAATGAGCATTAACTTAATAATGGGAAGTGATAAAAGGAAAAACTCTGGTTCAACATTTTCTTTGTAGTGTTCCTGTGCAGAGGAAAATATGTAACTTACGCCAAAGTTACTTAAAGACTTAGGAAAGGTAGTAAAATACTTTTTTCTTCTTAATAGACATTTTTTTTTCTATTCCTGTTTCCCACTATTCACTTTTCATTAGTGAAGCTGTAATTAAGGTCAGTACTGTTGTATCTTCCCCTCTCAGTGCCAGTGTGCGCACCAAGCACTTGTCCTGCTCACCAGCACAGCTGCACAGCCCTTCCATGAGGCTTTGGAGTGGCTACAGGTTAATCACAGCTCTGAGATGTTCACCGCTTACTGTTAGACTCCATATAAAGGTCTTCCTTTTACAGAAGCAATGGTAAAAGCTTCCTCGGTACAGTCTAAGGAAGCAAAGAAAAAAAATGTAGTCAACTTATAACTGCCTCAGTTAAAAAATATTTCAAAGTTAGAACAAGCTTTAGCCAGACACTGGCCTCAGCAGATTTTTTTGAAGCCTTTGGGATTTGTTCGGTTTATGTTTATTTAGGTTTTTTATATTTATTTGTGTTTTGCTGTTGTTCTGTTTGTTTTAAGCTTGACAGCTCTCAGCAGCTTTCTGTTTGGAGGCTGTTGGGCATTGCTTATCGAACTTTTTAGAAATGCAACTACATTGTATTAATCTACATTCAAGCATTTTCCTACTCTTGCTTAGCAGCAGTTCACTTTTTCAACTTAAAGAAAAAAAGAAAAAGTATTTACTCTCAGCCTCTGTCCCAGGGCTGTAAGCAGCACAGGTGCCTGTTTTGTAACGTTTTGAAGCCCACGAGATCCCCAACTCAAAACCTGAGAAGCATGGGGTAAACAATGCTGACCTGGCTTTAATGTAAGATAGCCTTGAGGAAAAGAAAGAAACCTGCAGAATGACAAGATTACAACAATATTGAGATACCATTTCTGAATATTTGTTTATAGCGTCCCTAACATTGCAGCAAGATAAACATACTGTAACACCTGACAAAATTGTTTAAAAAAAGCCAGTAGAAGCCTGAATCCAGGTCAGCATCTCACCAAGTCCATAAAGAGACACACATTCATGGCTAGGAACAGGCTCCTTGCAAACAGCGCTGCTTACACCAGGCACAAGCGTTTCCCCAGGCTCTCTATACAGCAACAAAGGATTACTCTTAATTACGTAGAGCAATTCTTTCCACTGCAATCAGAATACCCTTTCCACAACAGAAGAAGACATCAACAGGAGTGTGCCCTTGTGTTCTTACAGCAGCTCACAGGCTGGGCTGAGTGTCAAACCATCTCCCACATCAACACCCAACCCACCCAGCCCGCCAAAAGAAAACACTTGCAAATTTCAGTACTTCATTGTAAAAAAGTGTTTCAAAAATAGTACTTCCCACCAAAAAAAAAAAAAAAATTTTAATAAAAAAAAAAACAAAAAAAAAAAAATTAAAAAAAAAAAAAAACAACCACCCCAAAACAAACAAATGAAACTTACAGAAAGACTTTTACTATTAAAGAACTCCCCTAAATAAGAAGATAAATCACCAAGAAAAGCTGACATTAAAAAATGTTTTTGAGGAGTGATATTTCTGCCAACCAGGCTGTTGACAGTTCTGGAGAGAAATAAATACCATTTAACCATCTATTTCAAATTGAAAACATAATTAAAAAACAACAACAAACCAAACCAAACTTGCTATGAAAGCCTAAGTGCAAAACTAGATATGCTTTATGCTAATAACGTAAAGCAGATGCCAAAAAAACGTAAAACAACAGTGCCTGTTTTTTTCTAGGTGTATACAAAAATAAGGCGTTATTTGAGCTGCATTGGTGATCAAAATAAATCATTTTATATAAGGCGCAAATAACCACATCACTTACAACAGCACTTTTATACTGTGGTTGCTTGGTAACTTTGTTGTAGGAGAAAAAGCAAATTACGCCGATCCATTTTCACCTTTAAATCATAATATCCAGAAATGAATGTAATGTACCTTTTGAAGTAAGGTGAGTAATCCAGATGAGCACATTCAGCAAATCACGGTTCAAATCAAGCTATCTGGATGAGAAGCTGGGTCAGGAAATGCAGCATCAGTTCAGAAGCTTTGCTGAGCCTCAACAGAGGCAATGAAACATCTCCCATCTGCTTCCAAGATCTATGTCTAAAGCTTTAAGGGCTGCAGCTCATTTTTGCAAGGGAGCCGTGCGAAAACCTCTCTCAGAATCACAATATGTTGTCTTGCTTTCCCTCTCTTTGTTGAGCTACATTTTTCAGAACACCACAGGAGGCAGCTGGGCCAGCCTTTGGAAATACCCCAGTGTTGGTTAACTAAGGGCATTTAATTCACCCTGGGGCTGGGCAGCTGGTCTCCCGAATGGCAGCAGAGCACAGTTAAAACTGGGGAAATGGCCTTGTTGACCACTGTCATAGAGTCTGCAGAAAGCTGGACCACTATAGGAAAAATCTTTGAAGTGCTACAGTCTGCTGCTTGTGGGCATTCCGGCACCATCAGCAACCAGGGGCAGGTGGGGGGGAAGAAATTGCAGACCCTCAGCAGAAATACAGTAGATTTTAGAGGAACGTGGTTATGGAAAGCAACTGTTAGCTCACTGATTTTAAGGCTTCCAGGCAATGACTTTCACAAAGAAAAGAAGTAACTAATGCAGTAATGTTTCCATGAATTAACCTGAATTTTGTGTTCCTTCTGTATTTATACCTCATGTTTAAATGAGGAGCAGGAAACATCAATTCACATGTTTTAATTACAGTACCATCATATATGAATCCACATTAATGATGCTATCAGTCTCACTTCAATATTTACAAGGCTACATAGTTAAAAAAAATCTGTTGCTTTTTTGCTTGTTAAATACAAGCTTGTACATTTTTATTGCCCTGCCTCCCAGCACATGATCTCCACATACAAAATGAAAATAGATTTCTAGTGGTGGTGCTTGTTTTGGTTTGTTTGTTTTTTTTGTGACTCCATTCATTTGAGGAGTCATACAGCCAACAGCCTATACCTTGAGTTTATCTTGTCAGCAATATGTGCTGTATGCGATGCCTGCACGAGCGGCTCAAGAAATTGTCGTGGTTTGTTGGAAGAAAAAGGAAACAAAAAAAAAATCCCTCAAGTTTTCCTTTACTATCCCTCTTCAGAGGAGCGGCAGTAACAGCACAACCTGAGCGCTGGACCAGACTGCACAGCTCTTACAATGCCCCTGCAACTCCAAGCACAACTACAGCACGTACATGACTGGGAGGAGGAGAGAGAAGTGTAAGGAACACCATTGCATCATTTATCAGCACTTTTTGAGACTCTTCTCTCACAGAAAATCCTCTCAGGTCTCCCCTGTGGGAATAGGCAGGGAGACCAACTCACTGAGTTTAGAAACCACACCAGTTAAAATCTCCTTCTAAAGACTCTCTAGACTTCTTATCAAAAGGAAAACCCCACACAAACAACACACTTCTCCACAAATTTCAGAAGCACCAAAGATTAAAAAGTTTGTTATTGAAAAAAAGGCAAAGAAGAAAAACTGCACCTAGAAGAGCTTTCAGACAGCATCAACAGCAGAGCTGAGCCCCTTCACCAACGCAGCTGTCCCTCCTATGGGCAGGGCAAGCCCCTCACACCCTTCCTGCAGATGCTCTCAGGTGCAGCTGATCTGGCTCTGCCCCTTAAGGACTCTTTCCTTTCATCAAAGGGATAAGCTGCATGAGCTTAGGGACCCTCTTGTTGTCTATGATCTTTACTGACTTCCTCCAAAACATTCATATTTTATTGGAATGTTTTCTGACCACAGCCACCAATTTTTGCTGCTGCTTTATTTTTTATAAAAAACCTAAAAAAGTGCATTTGAATAATGCTCAGGAGGGCACAACATTCAGCACGATTCTGCCTCCATTGGAATGTAGCAAAGAGTTGGGAGCACATGAAAGCGAAGGTTTGTGATAGAAAGAAACTCTGCAAACTTCAATATCCTGCGCATGGCAGGCTGCTTACAGCTTAACAGCAAAAAAAGACATCAGAAGAACCAAGACCATCAAATAAATGACTGGCAGAAGCTACAGCACAAACCAAGAATCTTACAGTTTCCTTTTTTGATCGCTAAACCACGTGCTTAGCTCTGGATCTAGCAAAAGTTCAACATAGCATATCAAATGCTCTTACTGCATTTTGGGGATAGGAAGGAGGAACACACATTTCTACATCTTCCAAAAGTAGTAGGCTAGATGGAAATGTGCGGTGCTACTTGTGAGGACGTGCCACCTGCAAGGCGAGATGAACTTTTCCTGATGCTCTGTAGACATGTAATGGCAGAGCTTTAGATGTTAATCCAGAGCTAACAGGACCTGGCTAAAGAAATTAAGGAATCAATGCGGGAAGATATTTTATTTGTATTAAAGACACGTCTTTTTTTGCATCAGTCCTTGGAAGAAGTTGTGCTGTGTCCCTGACACACCCTGTATTTGTAGGACTGCTCCCAAAGCTAAGTAGCTTAGCTCTAGCAGAATTACCTGGTCAAAGCACCCTACTCCACTGGAGACAAGAACATCTATTTTAGCTGGTGGAGTCTGCTGCACCCTGAAATTGAAGGACTGTTCATGTTATTTGTGACGAGTATCTCCGAGACCTGATTCACCAGACACCACAAACTTCGTTGACCCACGCGAGCCCAGCCCAGGCACACAGCCGGTACCAGCAAGGCAGCGTCTGCCCCTGGCCCCGCGAGTGGGGCAGAACCGCCTGGCAGGCTGAGCCCCCTGCGCAGGGCACGAGCAGCCGTCCTGCCCCGCCAGCCCAGAGCTTGCCCTGCGTGAACAGCGTGGATTTCGTGTCCGTGTCAACAACAGAAAAAGGGGGAAAAAAAAAAGAACTCTGACTTTCTAATGCAAAGCTGCTGTTGGCACTATATGACAGAATGATAGATCTTTAATTGCTGAGGTTGTATAGCATAATGTTAACTATTTTCAAATAAATACAATACTTAGATTTACATTTTGTTGATTTAAGAATTTGTGAAATTTTTACATAATCATTAAAGTTATTTTTTTTCAAGGTACGTAAGAACTTTATATAAAAATACTTCTTTAAATGAAACATTTAAAAATACATTAGTAGATCTTTGAAATGCCATAGTCCTATTATATTTCGTAATGCAAAAGGTTAGTATTATTTCCAATTGTATACACTCATTTTTGGGTGTGGTTTTTTTTTTTTTCCCTTGGAAGTATTTCATCTTAGCTTTAGAGCCAATGGACTGGCATAAAAGCAATATAGAATGGAAATCAACTCTGGTATCGTTATACTCACATGTAAAGAGTTTACCATTGAAAAGTGATTTACGATTTATATTTAATAAAAGTAAAACCAAACTGCATATAACATGTTTGACATTTTAAGTAAAGTCTAGACACCACTTTTTTTTTTTCCTTCTTTCCCCAGAACACATTTTCAAAATCATACAGTGATTCTGAGTGCACTGATTTTTGGTTGTTCTATCTGCTACGTCTCTTGCCCCAGTTTTGTGAAGACTTGCTAAATGCGGTTCCCACCAATTAGAAAAGAAAGTTGCCCAAGTAGAAAGGCAACTGTTGGACACACACTTAGAAGTGGGCCAGAATTTCTCTTCCATTTCTTGCCATCCCATTATGTTACCCTATTAGTTGGTGTCTGCCTCTAGTGATGAAAACGGTATTTAGGTCAATGTGTTCTTTGCTAATTGCATTAGCCATGTGCCTCAGACTTAGGCTGCCTCTTCTGCCAGCATCTGATCTTTAAATATATTTCACTCTTAATGGTGTACTTAATCTGTCAGGTGAGATGGATAGAGTCTGTTTTAGGCAGACTAAGATGATCAGTGGAATACTAACTCCAAAATTTGCATGGGTGGAGAGGCCTCTTTTTACAAAGAAACACAAGCCATTTTATGTGCTACTTTTCATACTTGAGTTCCCAAAAGCAGAGGGAACAACTACATTTTTGTTCCGCACATGAGGTCTGCTTATACTCAGAATATTTTTATTTTTAATTGCTGCAACATCTTTTGGAACTTCACTTTATAAATGGGATCATCTTGCCTTGGGAGTAAAAAAACAAACAAACAAACAAAAAGAATACAATATTGGCTTTTATCTTCCAAGGATTTTTGTTGTTTTGTTTAAATTGCATTTTTTAGTGTACTTTTTTTCCTCACATGATAGCAAAGATCAGAACAGAAGCGTGTTCAAACCCACAGCCACACACATGTATATATCTCCCAAAGCAGATTCAGCAAATGGAGAGCTTCTGGCTTCGAAATGGAAAAATCACTATACCAGTAGTATGGCAAAATCCAGCAGAAGGAGCTGCCTTACTTTAATTAGGGGCATCAGAATCAGAAGGCCTTTGAGAGGTCTATATTCAGATGTGAAGAAAAATGCCTTCTCCTTGCTTATTTATTGAATGCCATTGGATTCTACATACTAGCCAAAATCCAAGCAGCCAGCTGATAATGAAATATTGAATTCCAACACCGGCAGAGACTATGAAGTTTCCCTTAGCTAAGCTAAAGTTTTGAGTTTAACGATTCCCAGGGACATTCCCTACATTTTGAGCAGGAAATAGATATCCTGAAACTATTCGCTAACAGTTCAGCTTTGAAAGATAATGTTCGTTCTGAACGGGTCGAGGTTAGGGCTCTGTATAATACTTGTCAGAGGACCCCGGCCCCTGCCCTCGTGCGGCGCCCGTCACCGCTCGGCCCAGGCCGCTGTGGGGTACCGTTCCAGGAGCGCGCTCCTCAGCTGGGCTGCGTGGATCTTGTCTCTGGTCTCCACAGTGCAGGTGACCTGGGAAAAGAATTATGGACATTCCTGATGGCACGGCAGCAATCTCAGGCAAAGACATTTCCGACTCAGTCATAAAAGCAAAACGATCGGTTCAATGTAAAAACTGGGCTGTGTACTCCCTGTCTATGCAGGGAAAACTGGCATTGCAGACATCTGGGGCTCCTCCAGCCCTTCTTCCTGCTCTCAAATCCTCCCAACAGCCCTACTTTATTGCCTGCAAAGTTTAAAGAAGATAGGCTGATCCCTACTGGCTCCTGGGCAAGATCCTTGTTTGCTGTCAGCCTCTCTGAAGTCATCCATCAGCAGCTTCTCTTTTCCATTCCCTCAGGTGTGTACGTGGCACTGATGCACTTCACCCATCTCTGACTCTTACCTTACCACATTTCCATATTTCTGGGCCGTGTTTGTTTCAGTGCCTCTGTCCCTCAAGCTTTTTATATTCTCCTCCTTTTCTCTCTCTTACGGAATTATCTTCCAGTTCTTTATCATTTCTGTAGTGTTCTGGCTGGTTTCATCTACTCACATACCTTCTTGTTTTATTCTCATTCTTTGTTTGCTCATTACATCACTTCCAGTTTTCTGTTATGGTTGTTCTGCTGCTAAATCAAACTAAACCCAGGCAAACCCAATCTTGATAGTTTTCTTTTTATTCTTCACTTGCCTCCACAAGTATATTGGCAATCCTCTCATGCAGCCACTGAAGACAATAACTTACATGTCCTTTTTTTTAACTTCTTCTTTAATCCCTCTTTTCTACATACATCTCTACTGCATCATTTTAAAATCTGGACACTAGCAAAGGTGAGGCACTAATGTGAAGTGCAGAAGGAAAATTACACTTCTCAATTTTAGACAAGTAATTTCTGTCACCACTGACCTGGCTGGAATTATTACTGATGCTGAAAGTGCCACATGGAAAAAAGACCTCACAGAAAAACAGAAATCTAGCGAGGAAAGGATCCAAGATGAGTCGTGGTGCAACAACAGAGAGTTTATTATAGCAGGCAAACCTACAGAGAATAGAGAAAAACCTGACCATGGTAACCTTAAGGTGGACTACTAGAGATGTTTGCCCAGTATAATGTTCCTGTCAGAGCTATATCCTTTACAGAAAGCAACAAGATTAAAAAAAAAAAAAAAAGTCTCTACTCAAATATGTTTATGAGGACATTTCTAAATAAGAATTTTGTGAATTCATATTTCTGGGCATGAGCTTAAAATAACAATAAACCTCTAGCAAAACTGCTGAATGAGAGGATAAGACTAACTCTGGGTTATTCTGAACAGCCATGAGCTCACTTAATTAGAAAACTGGTTACAGCTTCTTAAACACCCATCTCAAAATAATCCACATTTCTGATCTGTTTCAGTAATTCTTCACCTCCTATCCTGAACATAGTTCTATTCTTGTTTTGTTCTTTGGAACACAGATGATAATTTCTTTCTCCTCTGAAAAAGTGGGATTTAGTCTCAAGAGAAGGACAGTCACAGAAGACAATGAGGGAAGAGGAGAGATCACACAGACTGGGGAAAGCATCTGAACAATATCTGCGTGCCGAACTACCAAATACTCATTATCCATTCCCTGGTTAATATAAAATCCCTAAAGCTTTGCAGTCGTATCCTCAAGAGCACACACTCATCTCTCACAGAGTCTATAGTTAAAAAAAAAACAACCCAGCCTTTTTCCCCTTCCAGAGCAATCACGCCTGTTTTGTCCTGAGCAAATCAGTTGCTGGACTTGGAACCAGTCTGGACTTGCCAGGCTCAGCTTTGAATGCCTGGCAGCTGCTCTGCCCTGGGAGCAAGCACAGGAAAGCGTTTCGGTTTGTAGAGCTAAGTATCCTCCCCTGCCCTTTTCTTTCTGCTAATGATTGAAGCCAGACAGACTTGGATAGATTGGAGCCAGAGAGCTTGTAAATAGTTTGGAAAAATACTGTCTTTTTGTTCCGTGCATGCACAGCATTTAACACATGATATGGCCATTAATATGCTGTAGTGTATTATAAAAGTAATAACAGCAGTAGCAGCAATAATAAACAACTCCAGAAGTTTACCTGATTTTCTACACTTATCAAATAGAGAACATTTGCTCACAGCAGGAGCAAACAGAGAATCAGTCTGCTCTTCAGAACAGCTACAGATCTAAATAGCAAGGAAGGCAAGAATTTGCTTTCTTGCTCAGATTAAGCCAATTTACGTTGCAGTTTTACCTTCACCGAACTCCTCTCTCTTAGTCACTTCACCTGAGAAGTATGACTTACATGAATGTCCAACAGGGCAATACTCATATTCATGGAGAGGTACATGAGGATTATACTTATCTAGGAGGAAGAGCCACCTCTACTAGCTGCAGGAGGCTGCATACCTGCTGGTGAACTAATACTAAGTGCTCCAAACTGTCTTATTTAAGAATAAATGACAAAACTTATTGCCCAATGTTTCTTTTACTCTGGACAAGATAACCCATGACAAGTAGAAAAAGCTTTAAGTTTGTTCCAAACCCATAAGCCCTTAGTACCAAACATAGGCTTTTTGATCCAGTAGAGCTCTCATTGACTGCAGGACCATGTTTGCACAGTAGACCTTTCTGCGTATCAAAAAACCCCACAAACAACAACAACAAAAAGAGGACATTTTATGTATTTTTCTCCTGCATATTATATCCTTGCCGGATTAAAAAATAATGATAATTTAAAAATTATCTGGTCCTGTAAGGCTGTTAAAACAACCAGCCTGATGGACCTTTCACTGCATTTAGAGTTCTGCTCTCTGTGGCAGGTAATCTAAACGTTGGTTCCAGCCTAAGGGTTTCATTATTCTTTTGGGTTTTTTTTTTAATAGCAGTACTACAAGTAACGGAAGACAGAACAGTCTTCACTGAGTATTGGTGTCTTGGGGGCTTTATTTAATAACTAGAAATAACTGAGGGAGCAAGACAAAAGCTGAAAAAAAAGATAAAAGGAAAAATTGATCACAAGTTATTACTCTGTGTAACCCAAAAATACAAATGCATAAATTAAAATATTCATAGGAATTAATTCCATTTCAAAGAGAGAAGAGTTTATAACTTCACAAAAGGAGGACATTTGCAAAGTTCTGTGCTGAATAATATGGGCAAGTGGGTGGGCATCTTTGCTCCCTTTTAACTGCGTCTCAAATGTGAACACTTAGTCTTTCAGATAATTTTTTCCCTATATATTAAAAATTAATTCGGTGTGTCTCTCAATTCCCTGATGCCCGATATCTGCGGGCTGGGTGTGCAAATAAAGATACTGGGTGGACATGCTAAGCCAATGCTAGAGAGCAGAGGAAATCTGAGTAGCATTGCTCAAAATATTTGAGTGGTTTATGATTTTCCATGCTCCATGTAAAGACAGATGTAACCAGCTAGTGCAATTCCCTGTCCCAATGTCCCTGACTCATCCATTGAATCTTTGTGTCACACTTCTTTAATCCTAGAAACCATATTAATCTTCTTCTAAGCTGTTGGTCTTGGAGGACTCACATAAATTAATATTAATGATATACCATGCTCAGCAACAGTATTGGTTTGTTTGCACTAAAAAAAAAAAAAAAAATCACTGGAGTTAGAAATGAAAACTTTATTCCTGTACCTGGTTTCACTTCTATAAATAAAGCAAGTATTTTCATTTCTATTAAGAGAAGTCAACAACTGGGCAATTTTCTCAGTTATTCAGTAAACACCCAGCATAGGTTACCACACATTACAGATTGTTTGGCAACAGCACATTAGTTTACGGTTTGGGGATCAGCTGTCAGATAGTCCCCAAGGTCAGTGCAACGCGGTGCTTGAGAAAGAGCACAACACCTGCCAGCGCTGTCACTTGGTTGTGCAACCTGAGCCTTTATCTTTTGGCATACTCCCATATTCAGGTCAGTGACCATGAGCATGAACAAGTTACCGTTGTGTTACCTAAGTCAGATAATAACCCAACAGCTCTACTCTTAGCTTCCCTGGAGTTAAGTTCTTATTTCTACAACTGGGACAGGCTGTTCTGTACTAGGTCAGTGTGCTGTGGAATGCCATTAAAGAAAATGACCAAATGATCTTGGAGAGCCTCAGAAGAAGTGTACTGTCTAGATTCCCACTCCAAACTTCTCGATTTTGCAGGTGGGGAACTGGAGCATGGAAATAGTCCCAGGTCATGCAGGGCATGCTTTAGGAATGATAGCACCCTTCTCGTGCATGCTCCTCTATATTCTCTTTATAGGACAATAATATGGAATATGTTGGCAACTGGGGACTATAATCCTAAATATTCTCCTCCAAGCCTTTTACAAAATGCAAATTGGCCCAAAGGCATTGACTCAAATTGACAGAGAAGACTAAAATAATTTAATGAGTTTTGGCCTGAGGTGAAAAAACTGTATAGAAAAACAGGTATCACACCATAGAGAGTGAGCCATGAAACCCAGCACCACTGGGACAATGTGTAACGTTATTGTAAAGAAAAAGCAACATTTGATTTATGAATTATTTTGTTGCAGCGTCAGAGGGAGAAGTAATATGATGGATGTTCCTTCTACAACCAGTCTCTTCCAAGTTATTTAAAACCACCACAGCAGAGTTAAGTTCCCAAGAGCTTTGAAGGGAATTGGCCAGAAAGCCCCGTAATTTCAAACAGGACTGAGGCCAGAGGGAAAACTGTCACCGCAGCTGCTTCTCTGCAAAGCTGCTGGAGCACCTCAAACCTTGCAGGCCTTCGCTGCTCAGTTCCAGGACCCTCCTGTACCTGCCACTCTGCTTATGCTGCACTTTCAATAGTGAGGAGAAGACTTTTCTAGAAACTTGATGAGCCCAAAGATATTTCTTTTTCAGCTGCATTGCCTGAGTCCAAATATGCAACAAGCATGAAGCAGGAAAGCTGCTGTTCTAGAGCAGAACCTTACATGTCTTCATAGCAAAGATTGCTCTTATCTTTTTCAGACGCTTATTGATTTTGGTCATTGTCTTCTCTCTGAGTCAATAATAATATGAAATTAAAGGGACGTAAACGATTCTAAAAAGGTTTACAGATGGAAACAATTTACATGATAAATTGTGTCTCAGTGAATCTGCAGAATATTACTGAATAAGAAAGGGAAAGTTCACAGAAGCAAGTTGTAGCATCCTCCCACAAACTGTGTAATCCTTTAGGTCACTATATCCAGTTAGCTGGTGATACTAGGTGATTTTTTCCTTAGTTCTGATCTTTTTTTTTCTGTCTAGATATTCCTGGTCATCTAATCTGCTCCAACAGCTGTAAAACGTGAAGCCTACCAGACTTGTTATTTGTATGATTTCTTAAGAGTTATCTATTTAAATACTGGGACTTTGGAAGCCATTTCCTAACTGCTCAGGTAAGAGTGAATTAGGGTGTAATCCTCTGCAAGACAGGAATGGAATCCAGTATGAGCCACAAGGAAGAAGAATCTAAACTGAAGGTAGGAGCAGGCAGTATCCAAAATAAACTCCTGTATTATCCCAAAGAATGTGACCAGCCAATCCCACTGCACAGGGCACTTCATTAAGAATCAGATGAATCTAATGCAGCCATTTTTTAAAAATTAAAAATCTCTTATTTTTGCCAGTAACATGTTCCAAAAGTTATTTTTCCAAAAGTGTCGTTTGAACATAAAGCTTCATTTTAGGAAGTCCTTACCATTCCATGCAATCAGACTATCAGCAAGGATCTTACCATAGAGCATTCCAAGTGTGTACCAGATGAATAAACACTAACCCAGCAAGACATTTCACTGGAGGGGAAAAAAATTAGTCTATCTTCCTGATAAGCAGCGGCTAGAAGCCAAGTTTTTCACTTTGGAAATGAAGAAGTAAATCTAAAAGGATGATTAAATACAGAGGTGACAATCTTGACAGGACTGATTTAGTGTTTCAAATAAGCCACTACAGTTACTGCTCTGTTCTGTCAAACACTTCATCTACATCCACAGTCAAAGGTATGTATTAAAGTTAGAGTGGAGTGGGTACAGCTGTAATGCCTTCCTTATTGTTACCACCAGTTCAACACACGATAATTTTGGTTCTTGATCCAGATTTAAAGGCATGCTTCATTTAATGTGCTGTGATTTACACTGATTAAAATGACACAAAGTTCTTTGCAGGGCTGCTTTAGTAGCAAATGTTAAAAATGCTTTGCTGACACAGGGCTTTGGCTCTTATAATCAACAAAGAAAAAGCCAAACCTCCCCCATATGTATTAGCTATACTATGAAAATATGTACATTTTTCTATTTCTGGTTAGAGAAAAATAATTTTGATGCTTAAAGATAAATTCAATATTCTACCCTTTTTGACCACCCTTGTTTTAGTTTTCAAAGAAAAGCTTCATGATTCAGTAGGTGTCACCAGATAGAGCTGCCTCCAAAGTCCCCAAGGTCTATAAATCTGGATCACTACTTCGTACTTCACATCTAATTACCCGATAGCCTCTCCCAGACTAATTAAAAGCCATCACGCAAATCCAACATCGAATTAAATTATTCAAGGATGCAAATTCGTACCCTCAACCCTCTTGTAGTGCAATACTGTCAGACTCTTGAAGTGGACAGTCAGTGAAAATACTCTGTGTTTAAAGGGCAGACAATCGTTCACTTTATCATTCAGGGACCGTATTTACTACAGATTCTAATAAAATTGCCTCATTGAGAGAGGTTGCAAGAGCACTGGAAACTTGTTGTAACATTCTCAATCAAAAACCAAAAGAACAGGTTTTTTTTAATATATAATACTTATTTCATAAAAATCACATTGAAAACTTAAGAATTACACGTTTTGTAAGATCAAGCATTAAATAAAAAGGTTTTTCATAGCTAAGTTAGTCACTGAATCAGAGGGATTTGTCTACCCTGTGCAGTGTCACATTATTTTCGAGTTCTGAAAGACATTTTTGAACTTCATTGTGGTCCTTTGCTATAGTCATCTTTAACCTAACCTATTCTTTATATCTGCAAGTGAAAATACTGAGCAGGTTTTTACATCCAGGTGGGAAATTAGATTTAAACACCAAAATGGAAGAACATGGTTACTCAATGGCATTACTGAATTCCAGTTATGAGCCTGTTTAGCAAAGAACCCTAGTTTAACTTCCACCTGTGATTTCACAAGCTAAGTCGGGTTGACTCGGACAGCAGCAGCATGAATCAGTGGAACCACACCTTTGCCAAACCAGCTGAAATAAGAGATATGATATAAGGCAAATGATCATTTTAAGAGATGCCACTAACTGATGACACCTCCTCACTGTTACTGTATCAAATACTCAACAAATGAATGATGATTTTGCTCTGTGCTCTTTGCGGATGAGGTACAAAACTGAGGCCCTAGTTAAACATGAGGATTCCTTAAGAGTAAGGGTGTTCTCCACATTGGTTTAAGAGAAATTGATCTCAGGTAATTACAGCCAGCCTACACAGCTGGCTCTTCAAGTTCTGGATGGATGCTGCAGCATGCTCACCACTCCCAGCATACCACCACACATGTAAAGAAGGGTTGCAATAGCTGGAGTATTTCACCCACAGTGTCACAGTAGCAGGTAAAACAGGTTCTGGATAATTTGTATGCCTGACAAGTGTTTGGTGAGGCAAGATGCTCTTTAACACAGAAGAAATCATCTGTCATGCTGCTCCATAACTCACTGTGCATGTTCTTTTGGACTTCTTCAACATAGTCATACAGAAATACAGGAAAACAGAACGAACTGGGGAGGCTTGGGGAGGAGTGGTTGGAAAGGTGCTCAGCAGAAAAGGACCTGGGGGTGTTGATCAATAGCTGGCTGAACATGAGCCAGTAGTGTGCCTGGGTGGCCAAAAAAGCCAACAGCATCCTGGCTTGCACCAAGAATAGTGTAGCATGGCCAGCAGGACCAGGGAAGTGATCGTCTCCCTGTACTTGGCGCTGGTGAGGCCCCACCTCAAATCCTGCATTCAGTTTTGGGCCTCTCACTATAAGAAAGACACTGAGGTGCTGGAGAGAGTGCAGAGGAGGGTGACAAAGCTGGTGAGGGGTCTGGAGCACAACTCTGATGAGGAGCAGCTGAGGGAACTGGGGCTGTTCAGCCTGGAGAAAAGGAGGCTGAGAGGAGACCTTATTGCTGTCTACAACTGCCTGAAAGGAGGTTGTAGAATGGAGAGAGTTGGTTTCTTCTCCCAAGTACCAAGTGATAGGATGACAGAATATGGCCTCAAGTTGCACCAAGGAAGGTTCAGATTGGATATTAGGAAAAAAAAAAATCTTTACAGAAAGGGTTGTCAGGCATTGGAACAGGCTGCCCAGGGAAGTGGTTGATTCGCCATCCCTGGAAGTATTTAAAAGATGTGTATAGATATGGTGCTTAGGGACATGGTTTAGCGGTGGACTTGGCAGTGCTAGCTTAAGAATTGGACTCCATGATCTTTTCCAACCCAAACAATTCTATTATTTAGGAGAGAAAATGAAATTGCATCTCATCTTACCTTAACCATGAAGAGCTCAGATGTCACAAATGTGCGTTCTTGTTTGATATCCAAAACTCTAGATCAAATAAGGGATAAATTAGAGATCACAACAATCCTTTGTTATTGTAAAATAGTTTGTGAGTGGACAGTAGCTATCTGTGTTGCTTTCTGTATTAGACACTTATTCTACACTGCAAAGGTACTTTCACATTGGAACAAACAGGAAGGAAATGAAAGTTTTTCTGAAATATAACAAGAAAAAACCCTTTAACTAATTAGTTACTTACAGACTTGCCTTCAGAGAACGTTTGGAAACACATCCAAATCTCTAATAATCTTTGTGCTATTCTGTGATTGTATTACCTTGCTATTAGTCTGATTTACCTTGCTTCTTCCCGAGCCAAAATCTCCAGTAGCTTTGAAATGTCTCCTGGGCAGTCAGGAAGCACAAGGGAAAATCTGCACACTCTGTTATCGAGGGTCAGGGCACGAGCTATGCACTGTTGTAGCAAATGTAACTCTACATTTCCACTGCATATAACAATTGCCACTCTGAAAATAAGGAGAGAAAAACAGGGGTTTTGATTAGCACTTGTCTGCGCCAAGGAACCTTAAATCACAGACACTGTATTCAATATCAGCTTAAGATCTGCTAGGATCACACTTCAGTAAATATATGTTGCATGTCAGAGGGGCTCCTGGCTCTCGGTATCAATTGTGGGTAGGCAGTGGGAGCCTTGATGCTGGCTGCATTAGCTGGTCTTGAAATTTCATTTTTATTTTGCATTTCCTGGAGATTTTAGTTTCGCTGGGAATAATTAGCTGGAGAATTCTAGGTCTGTTTCAAATTTTTAAAATCTGGCATAATTTTTACCTGGAAGTTCTGAGTCTTAGCCTCTTAATGGTTAGATAACATGTATGCTCAAGACTTCCTGTAGCCACTAATTAAATCCATCTCGAGCCTGCAAAATGAGTGCAAGAGTGAAGAGCAAGTGAAAATTGAAGAGCTAG
Organism: Pampusana beccarii; assembly: GCA_013399365.1. Taxonomy (NCBI): domain Eukaryota; kingdom Metazoa; phylum Chordata; class Aves; order Columbiformes; family Columbidae; genus Pampusana; species Pampusana beccarii. Next base: position 788,987 of record VWYH01008418.1, read on the forward strand.
TGCAGATCCACACGGTTAGTCCATGGTAATCTCTCTCTGCGGAGTCAAATCCAGCCTCTTTTAACCCAAACCTTTGCATTGTCCCTTTTATTTTAGCTGTACTGAATTGGAAAGTGGGGCTGCTCTGTGTGTACTCTGTCAGCATCTTCTGAAGAATTGCCTCAGCAGTATTTCAGGGTACAATGCTGTGCATTGGAAATCTTATTTTGTCTTGAGTGCGTGTGTGTTTAAATACATTCTGGACTATGTCCTGAGCCAAGGCTCAATCCACTTAATTCCTGAGTACTCAAGCCCAGATGCAAGAAGGCATTTGCCCACACGTTTAATGCTAAGCACAAGGATAATCCCACTGACTCTTTGGGCCGGAGTTCTCAGGGCTGGGAGGCAGGTGCCACTGAGTGACTGCAGAAGACAGCCTAGCTCCTGTCCCACCACAGACAGGGCTCATTTCCAGAAGTGCAATGAAAGAAGGCCACAGGCTGACAAGAACTGGATGCTCTTCTGGCAGATGTTACCATGCCTCATGGAGCTGTGTATAACTGCCTTTCCCTCAACCGTTTGAGAATACAGGAAAATGACATGATTTGTCAGGTCTCCAGGCTGACATTTGTCTTGTTCAACATGGTCTTCAGGCTGAAGAGATCACTCACAGGTCAGAAGTAGACACCACAGATAAGCCCATTGCCAGTTCAGGAGCAGGAACTGTCTTGTCACTCATAAAACAAGTAGCTTCTCTCTGTTTTCCCATGGCCAAGGCACTCAACCCCATGCCTTTGCCACAGTTCCCTGTTTGCAACAGCTGCCATACCTTTTACCCTTCAAGTCAGGCAGCTTCCCTGCAACCAGCGCTGCGAGTCCAATGGCCCCTTCTGCATCAACTGTGGCTCGCTCATACTCCAGCAATCTCAGCATCGAAACAAGGACGTCCTCCTCCCTGAAGGCAGAAGAGTTGAGTCAAAACAAAACAAAAGAACTACCAAAAGCAGAAGACAATACATTTATGCATAACTGGATTCCGTGCAGGTACAATGGCCCCAAGGCAGTGCTACAGAAAGCTGTGCTGCTGGGGGTGAATGTCCATCTTGTTATTAACTGAATGACAGGATGGCATTTTTTACTAGAACCATTGTGCTAGCTAATTCCTAGTGGTAAGTATATTCTGACAACTCGACATTTCTGTGAAGATTTGGGAGTTTTGTCAAAGACTGCCTTCAAGTGTTGTAGAACACAACAAGGACACGTTTTACACCCAGATCATGACCAGATACTAGCAGCAGGTGAAGTTTGGGCCACAGGGGTCAGTCTGGATGACACTCTTAGACATACGACGTATTTTTAGGTAATCCTGCAAGGAGCAGGGAGTGGGGCTCAACGAGCCTTTGTGGGTAGCTTCCAACTTGAGTTATTCTATGATTCTATGATATATGGGATTGGGTTCAGTATCTTTAGTGCCCCTCTTGGAAGGCAAGGCACCCCAGCAGCACCATGCTCTCACAGAGTGTGCACGATGGCAGCTCCTGCCAACCTGCTCCCCACTGTACATGAAGAACCACCATACCCTGCTGGTACAGCACATTTTTCATATATAACAACGTCCATCCAGTATTACTCATTTCACTGTTTTTCTTCACCTACCTCACAGCAACAACTTTATCCACGAGTTTCCCAGTCAGCTGCAAAGAATTGCTGCCAAAGCAAAGTCCACTCACATCTGCAGATTTCAAAAGACAAAAATATGAAGCTGGCTGCTTTAGACATGGTCAATATTTTTGAAAGTCCTGACTGTTTTGTGCCCTTAACAGGAGTACACTGCTGTTATATGATCTTACATTGCTGATTTTTTTTCTGTGACAAAAATGTGTTTGATAACAAAAGACCAAATCTCTTAGGTTTTGCCATTTTGGACCCCTTTAAGAAAATTCTGATTCTTCACTGGCATAGTTGCACTGTGAGAGTGATCCTGCAGCCCAGCACTTTTCACTGTTCAATGAGGCTTGCAGGAGAGAAGAACCAAACATGGCACCAAGTTTGTCAGCTACAGTAGGACAGTTACCAAAGGAGTACAGAGAGAGGCAGAGTTTACCAAGAGAATTAAGAAGTTGGTTGTTTATAAATCTGCCATTTAACACAAAGCTTCCAGAGATTTGAACATCAGGTAAACAGGATATTCTTAAATTGCTTAACAGCTGAGCTTTTCGAGCAAATGACATGCAAACAACCGTATTGTTTATAAACACTGTTGTTCTGTGAACAATTTTGTGAGTCTAAATATTTAAGCACTGCATTTTCCTGCCTTTTCACAAGTTAGTCTTTTACACAAGAGCTTTCCTGCTGACTTTACTGCTTGTGAGCACAATGGTCAGATAAATAATCTCCTGTTTCTAAGTATTCACCTGAACATTTCACATGCACCAGAAATAGCATTCTAGCCCAGGGTGGTTGTGGGGTAAATGTGGTAGAAGTTGCTCTTACAGCTTGAATTAAATTCTGACTCTGAAGAGATTTCCTTTAAATATTTTTGAACTGAATTGGTGAGAAAAATAATACAGTTGGGGAAATAAATTATAACCTTTATTTTACCTCCAAAAGAATAATGTGTTTTCTTACCTCCATAAAAGTGATGATTGCTGCAAGCCTGGTCTTCAGTTGGGTGGCCAGCCTTTAAGGACTGTTGCAACACAGGGAAGTTTTCAGATTCAACTCCCTGGGGAAGACAAATGTAGCCAATTTTTATTGATCCAGTTATAACATGAGTCACCACCAAAGTGGACACCAAAAAAGCTACACAGAGTTTCCTCTTCAAATCAACAATTAATTTCAATTTGCATAATAACTGTGCTATCACTAAACTTATCCCGTGGCTTCTTTAGGGCCAAACTTTTCCTGAAAGAAATTATTTCGAAACACAGAACTAGATTTCTTTTGCTTTGGAAGGGTCTTCCCACATTTTTTCTCAAGCCAGCCAAGCAGCCAAGGGACAGGAGGTTTCCCAGGCATGGACATGAAGCCCATGGGATCAGATAGTCCCCGTCCCCAGCGTACACAATCTCTGCCAGCGAACCACGAGACACTCGCGCCTCCTGAAAACAGCTGTGGCGAAAGCTGCCAAAACGCAACACTTTGTAGGTGAAAGGAAACTTACAATGACAGAAATGTGTGGGTTGAGGTGTTTGAGTGCAGCAGCCGACCCTGCCAGCAAGCCACAGTGTCCCCCCGCAGGGAAAATCACCGCGTCCAGCTTTGGCACCTGCTCGTAGAGCTCCAGCCCCACGGTTCCCAGGCCCGACAGGTAGACAGCACTGTCCTCCCTGCGGGAAGGAAGGGCACAGCTCAGCAGGGTTCACAGATGTCAACACAGCAATAGCTCCATCTACTACTTTAAAGGCATCGTTCAGCAGAAAAATATATATGTGAGAGTAAATCACCAGCACAACAAGGCAGGGAGTTAATACAACAGGACACTGCCGTCAGACAGACCATCGTGTGCTGTTACCTACTGGGAGAAAACTTGTGCCGCTGACAAGCCCTTTAAAGAGACTTCAGGCTGAAGAGCACGTATCTCTGTTGTTACCCACGTGAGCTGGTAACAGAGCTGGCAAGACAGAATTAACATTTCCATTGCCATCACTTCCTTCAGCTTCATAAATTCTAAATGTTGCAGTCCAAACTAAAAGCAAAGTCTCAAAAAGAAATCTCCTTCTCTTTCTTTATAAGTGGAATTTAGTGTTTGTGATAAATGGGAATTTTCATCATGAAACTCAAGCACTGAGTTCAACCTGACAAATACCAAACAGATTGCTACAGAGTCAAGTATTTCCACAATCCAGGGCCAACATCTGATACCTTCACATTACTTTGGAAGACTCTGAAAGGGTAAGAGAAGCATTTAGTTGTGCCAAAATACTCACTGGTAAAATGCTTTCAGGCAAAGGTAATAAAATGAGCAGAATAGGGACAAACAGAGCTAAAGATTCAAGAAAAGTCCACTGTACAGTCACACAATTGCCTTGGATCTATTTCTAAAAGCTGGTTTGCATTTTATTTTTTTACAAGTTAGCAATGATGTAAATGTAGAATGATATATAACAAAAAATGAGATGTCTGTATGCCTGTATGTTCTGCTTTTTCCGGCAAATGCATAAGCAAACAGAATTATAGAGCAAATGACCTCACTTGATTTACTTGACCCAGGACATTTGAGTACTAGGGATCTGTGCTTTTATTACTGTTAGCCATGCACAGAGAGGCTCAGTACAGGAACACAGAATGCCTGCAAAGTGGAGACCAAGGCCCTGTCGAGAAGTTGCCTCACGTACATAGCAAAACACAGCAAATTACTCATGACGGGAGTCTATGTAACTACACAAGAAAGGATGAGAGGAATGAACTTTCAGTCCTGTAGCACAGCTAAAGTTGAATGCAAGAGATCATAGCGGGATGGGTAACTGAACCCTTGAATTTATTGTCTTTATCAAGATACTGAAGGAGCTCCCTCCTTCTTTGTGACAAAATACGTCACTCGTCTCTGGAGCCCAATTCACAATTCTGGAGCCCTATTTGCAAATAAAATTCAGGACTGAGTTTGCAGAGTTAACGCCTGCCATGGTCTCATGGGATACCATGGGGACCTGCAAAAATTAATGAGGACCAGAGATGTGTAATTTAAGAATAAAACTTCACTAACAACTGAAAACTCTGTCCAAAGGAGGCTGCTCTGGGCATGGAGATTTTTAGCAGTTTGGATGAATGTTTCAGATAATCATGTTTGCCTTGCTAACATCTAGTCAGAACACCAGTTCACCGATCAGCCTTCAGCTTTTTATAATGAAATGGGTTGTTTTATTTGCACTGTGACCGATTACTTTTGCTTTGTGAAAGCAAACATCTCTCTTTTAGTAACATATTCCATTGAAGGAAAAAAAAAAAAATCAAGGAAAGGGCAGATAAAACTAAAGACTGTAGCTTTAAATAAGCATTTTGGACTCAGAGTTAGGAACTTGGTCAGTTGCCTTCTGAAAGGTGTGATACATAGCAACCAAAGAACGGGCTCTCAAGCTTCAGTTTCCCAATGAAATATTGACGTGGCAGCTAGCAGGCTTTTTTTGAGCAGGAGCTCAAAAGCTATCATCTGCTCTCCCTGGAGAGGCAGACTAACCAGGTCACAACTGAATGAGGATCAGGTCTGATCAGTATTTGGAGTTAGACAAGCTAAACCTGCACTCTTAAGGAAAGGTGTGCAATTTAATCTGTAGCACTCTTACCTCTCTGATTCACAAATCTATCTTTCTCATATAATCCCAAAGGTGTTGTGTTAGTTACTGGTGATCTTCACATTTATAATGAGGTCCTGAATATCTATAGTTATTAAAAATGCCGTGTTACCTAGGCAGCAACTACATAGACTTAATGATTGAATTCCATCTTGAAAACTCACATTTCCTTCCTGGAATTTCACAGGAAGTTGCAGTTGGTTAAAACATTTCCTTCCTTTAATTGAACTCTTGCATGATAATTTTCATAACACAGTATTTTAATTGCACTCAAGAAATGGGAAGAACTGACATTGACACACCCAATTACGGGATATTGCCTGTGCAGGTAAAACCAAAGACAGTCATGTAATGTCTGCTTCAGGAAGGAAAGAATGAATTGTTGGTTAAGGAGATTCAGAGATGAAATTGCTCAGGATTTTATGCAAGCTAGAATTAAACTGAAATAAAATGACATTTCAGAAGTTCCATTCTAAAGCACAAGAGATCAGCTGATGTTTTACAAACAGCTTTGACAGGTAACGATGAATGTGTGTCAGACACATATTGAAGAAGACTGGCTATCCAGTCTCTGAGAAAGCTCTCCTAGGCTACACCTAACAAAATCCATCACATTATGAAAGGCTCACAACTGTAGTGGGATGTTTTTTCATTTTTTTTCTCCAGAATGTAAAAACTTGCATTGGTGAGGTTTTAATTAAACATAGTAACAGATTACATAACTCTGTTTCTTGTAACTGGAAATATATTGAATCAGACTGCTTTGATATCATTAACATAACGTATACATTTAGAGTGCCTCAATGCTAGATGCTAAGTCCTTCACGTGTTGTCCCTGGAGCTTCATGAACCTGGAGAATGCCTGCCTTATGTAACACAATTATTTGGGGAGGAGGGGAAGATTGAACATGAAATTACAATATAATAATCTAGTTCTTATGTGCAAACATGATAGCTGATGCAAGCCATCTGGCACTGAAAACATCAGTTGAAAATAGGCTGACAGAAATTTGGAAATCACAAGGTTATGGAAAGCTGTGGTTTTCAAGGACAGCTTAAATGGGTTTAAAATTCAGTGGGACCTAGGGCACCTTATTACCTTGGGTTTCTTTGAAAGTCTCAGTCTGGGACAAGACTGTGCCCATGGTGACAGATGAGGCACAACAACCAGCCCCGTGGGTCACTTGCTCTCGGCAGAGCTAACAGTGCAGTTCAAGAGTACAGTTGTTAATATTGCCTTCTCAATTAACCAACTGGGAAAGAAACGAGGATTTTCTCAATTCTGCTCATTCTGGGGTCCTCTTTCCAAGCAGCATTACTCATTACTACCCCATTTAACACAGTAGTGCCTGGGAGCCGAAGGGGAAAGGGCACTCTCTGCAGCAGGTGCTGTACAAACACAAAGTGGTGGACAAAGCCCACACAGAGGTGGTGATAGGGAGGAAGAATAATATTCCAGCTTGGTGCATCAGAGGGACTGCCAGCTACCTCATGCTAATGATTCACCCCTCTGTGCTTCTGGAAATCCTACTTGGAAAACAGTTAAAAAAAAAAAAAGGAAAAGGATAGAGAAAGGAAAGGTAAAACAGACTGCAGAGAGAAAAGGGAGAAAAAAAGGGCGGGGGGAATGGAGAATAGATCAGTTTGAAATATTTTTGCCTGTCTTACTCTAATCATGTTTTCACTAGAACCGGCTTGTTCGATGACCTCAAATAGTTTGAACTTAAATTTATACTCATGCTTAGCTACTTTAAATGTACGTGTGAAGTAGACTCTTAATCATCTTTTTTCAAGGCAGAATCACGGTTTTGTCAGTCACACCAGATACGTGAAAATTGTACAGAATTAACCTTCTCTTGCTGTACACTACACCACTGATCTCTTTCCATTAAAGATTAGCTTTTACTCACCTTACTGCAAACAGAGAGACTAAAAATGAATGCTAACCTTAATGCTTTCTGACAAGGTTCACAAAGAGTTAACATATACCCGTTATCATACTAGCCCATATAATTCCTAATCAGGAAGTTTGCCTAATTTGCGGGAAGAGCGTTTCCATCCCCAACTGTTATAGAAAGATTCATTATTTGTGCCTGGGCATATGTAACTGTCCATACCCCAAGTAATGGAAACATTTTGATGACATGCGATCAAATTCTAACGAAACCAGTTGTTTTTGCAGAGCTGTGCAAGTATCTAATCTATTCTTACTAATAGCCTGACTTTCCACTTACTCTTCAAGGTAGAGGTAACCATTCTCCTGCGCCAACCTTCTTGCGTGCGTCTGGGAATCCTTAGCCGTAGTGCCATAGGAAATAACCATGGCACCATACTCACGGCACATTTTCACTCTGGCTGGGGACGTGCTGGTTGACATGATGACAAACACTGGAATACGGAGCTCTGAGGCGTGGTAAGCAACAGCCATGGAAAAGTTACTGTCCGAAGCCACGATCACCCCCTTTCTTTGCTGATCCTAAAAAACAGGGTTGCTTATTGCACATTATAGAGTGTTGCAAAGTTGTCCCATATGATCCTGGATCATTCTGATGCTCTCACTTCCTTCTTTTCCTCTACTAGCTGATCATATTATGATACAATATATGCATGTTTGGTGTGACCTCAGGACTTAAACACAGAGCTGAGACAGCACAAGATCAATCCCTGGTCCTGCACTCCTATGGGTTCAACTCTTGTTCAATTGGAATTAGCTGCAAAACTCCAGCTGATTCTAGAATAGCCGATTTCTGGCCCCTCTTCCCCGCCTGTGTGTATTTCATTCCAGGTTCCTCTTTAATAGAATGATTTCTTCATATTAATACAGAAAGTGTAGGAAAAAACACTGTTTCTGGGCTGCTATATCATGCCAATTATAATTATTATTGCTGCAAAGACTGAATAACCTACAATAAATGATTAACAGGTTATTCATATAATGATACTGAAATGTATTACCAAATCAATTGATGATCTCAATCCTTCTCATCACCCATAGTAACTCAATTTCGTCATCACTTAAAGTTTAGTGGTTTCAACATCAGATGCATAGTACAGACACAAACACTTTCTTCTAAATGCCACAGAAAAATGCTATGTTTTGCAAGATTTTCTTTGAATATTTTTAAGCGTTTCACTAGCAGAACAGCCAAGTGTAAATAAAAAGTATTTTACTTTCAGATACCTGCAGACCTATGTTGTTCAGCACGATGGTTCAAAAGGGAAGAAACACTGTGATTCCACGGACATTAACAGTTAAATATCTTTAATTCTGCTCCATTTTTGTGAAGCAGAACTAATCTATTTCTTTTTGAACTATGGCATTTTGTTATACCTGAGGCAATGATGTCAGAAGGTAAAGCACACCTCGTTCTTTCACAGATCCCGTGTACTGGAGGAATTCTTTCTTTAAGTAGATGTCCATTCCATACTGCTTGGATAGCCTAGAATACTGGAGTATAGAAATGTTGTTATTGGGATGTATTTAAAATTAAGAAAAACCTTCCACGCCCCATCAGCTCCCTGGTGAGGCATGCGTTCAACTGCTACATTTGAGCTCTAAAAAGTAAATTTTATAATCTGTTTCTTTAGAAATACATGACAGCCTGGTTTTACCTGCCATTATTTTCTGATTTATAAAAGTGATTTTCAAACTCATAGCAGTGAAATATGTACCCTATGCCATTATGAAATCTGAAAATAGTATTTTGTTTTGGTTTGTTGCTCAAATACAGATATTAATATAAGTATATCCAATTATTTAAAAAAAAACAGCCTATGGTCTGATATTTTAGCACTTACCAGACCTGGATACAGAACACCCAAAAAACAAGGTTATATCCTAATAGATACAAAAGCATCTAGAAAATTCCTTTTTGAGTCCCATTATGACTCTGCTATTATTTCTGCCACTGATTCACTATTGTCCCTTGTGCATCCTAAGGCTAGTACAACATTAGCAAAGACATCTCTTATTTGAAGAACGACGGAAACAATTAAAAAAATATATTTCCCAGGATTGCAAGTGTAAGCAGCAGCTGTTTGAAATTGGTCAGCGTTTGAAACAGACAGGATCTCTGAGCTGAGAGGAATTAGCAAGCATAGTACATGTGATGCAGTGTCCAAGTGCATCATTTTTCTTATTATTATTTTTAATGGCAAACCTTTATCATTTTTTATAGTAAGACACTCACAGCATGCATTGCCGTATGAATTTTCCATTTCCATATTATCTAAACCAAGAGTTTTAAACAAAATAACTTATGAAATAGAGCTGCAGTAAGCCTGTGGGTTCCAGTTCTCTAATCTTACTGCATCTCTGTTTTGTAATTGGCTCTATTTCTTCCACTGGCTGCCAAAGCAAATGAGGACCCAGAGATTTAGGGGCTCAAGCCCTCATTTATGATAAGTCACAAATAGAGATAGATTAAATATTTAAAATACGGTCATGCTGCCTTTTATCTCAAACAGTATCTGGCAGTGTCATGCATATGGTGTAAAATGTACAGAATAATATGTACAGACATATTTTTCAGACTGGGGGACTTTCAAAGTGAATTTATGCAAACTAAATATATCTGAAATAGATACTTGCTTCAAGGTATACAATTCAACTAAATACTTCAGATGAATGTTTCAAAGCTTTTTAGCTGATTTACAAGTATATATAATGTTCCTCACCCATAGGTGGGGCCAGATTCCCTATTTTACTCCTGAAAATCCCGCAATAGGAGCTACCACTTGGTGTTCCTTTGCAAGTCTGGCTGCAGAACTGAAAGAAGGGAAAGTGCTTGGTACAGTAGTAATAGTTTATATCCTAAACAGCCTAATCTATGGAGAATGCCTATGCAAAACAGAACAAGAACGCCAGACATGAAATACGACTTTACTGGTTCTTCACATATCACACTAGTTTTATCACTTTTGCTTTTGTAAATAATCTTGGATACTAGAGTGAACAATGAGAAAAAGGATTAAATGATACGAATCCTGTGACTTCATAAAGTTACTAAGTCTCCTACATTTAAAAATATATGTCATCAAGTCACTGCTTACCACAGAGGTGGTGTACATCAGATTATTATTTTTCTTTAATTTTGATACTCAACATTTTAACTCTTTAGGTTATGCTTTTCTGCTTCCTTTAACTGAGGCTATTTTTTTTTAATGTAGCCTAAATTTAGCAACTACTTCCAACAAAGGAGGTGCCAGTGCTATTTTCAGCTGTACTGACCAGATGCGCGACCTTGTAAGACTCATTGAACCAGCCTGTGAGTTTTCCCTTTTGTCACCATGATCTTATCTAAGGACTACAGACATTGCGCCTAATGTACAACACACGACATCCACAAAAGCATAGATCATAAAAAGAGACTAAAGAAATCTAGCCTGTTTAGCTTGGCACAGTAAATGCAGAAAGGGGATACAACTGCATTGCATAAATCTGCAGGGATACCCAAAAGAAAAGAACTATTTAAGTTGAGGAACAAAGCCACCCGAGAACAAATGGTGTGAAATGGTGTTTAACTACTTGTGAGGACTCAGTCATGAGGTCTTGCCTTTTCCTGCATTAGGATGCATTGGTTGGTTCGTTTTCAGAGCAGGAGCCATACCTTGGGAGTTAGTAAATGGCTCAGAGGATGCGGCCAAGGTGGACTTTCCTAGTTTTGAGCTGTTGGTCTGATCCATCTGAGCTGAGGGTATGAATGAGGTCCCTCAATGAGCCAGATGGCCAAGGCTCCCACAGTCTCACCCTGGCAGATGTACAGAGACAGGATGCTGCGGCTGTCTGGCAGAAGTGCATGATGCCAAGATCTGCAGGGAAGGGATGATCCAGGCTATCAAAGGGTACAGAGCTAGTTAGTTCTGCTTACCAAATAGAGCCATGACACTCTCACTCTATCTGCCCATAGACCTACCTTTGTACAGTAAGATTAGACCCATCTAGCAAATATGACAGAGAAGCGCAGTGCTCACCACCTGCAAAATAAATGCAAATCTTCTCTTCCTGAGACAGTCTCTCCACAAAAGCAGAAGATTGACACCTCTGTCTAGAGCACTGTCTGCGCTCTCAAGCATGACAGTCTGAGAGTTTTGGTGACAAATGATGCAACAAGCGGAGTTTGGCACGCTTCCTCTGTTCGCCCAGTCCCTGGCCCCCCAGTCGCCTGGGCTACACGCGTGTTTCCTCGCTCCCCCACCACCTTCCCAAGCAAGCCAACTTTTTCACTCTGAAGGGAAACCGAGGTACAGCTGTCAGGAACGGTTTACTCCCAAGTCACCCTGAACAGGCAGGATGTGAATACAAAATGCATTCAGTTTGACTCCCTGTACTCCAGCCAACACTACCTTGCAAATTTTTTGGGCCACTTTACAGCCCCAAACGGTCTTGTATCCCTGCCCTTTGTCACGAGACATACTTCTTCAGTAGCATGCTACAAAAAAACACAGCTATCCTTATTTTGAGAACTCTAAGCTAAAAACAACTGCCAAAAGTAATGATGATGTCTCTGGATCAGGAGGCACCATCTGGGAATCAGGAGAACTGCTGCACCTTGCAGACCCAGCCACTTTTCTCCAGGGACTGTTAACCCCAAGCAGTGGCTCAGACACCCAGGTCCTTTCCCTGTGCAGGCCAGAAATACAACCCACAGCTGGTGAGGCTGGCAGGGTGCCCTGGGTCACCAACAGGGAGGGTTTCCTCAAGAGAGCGTTTTGGGGTTGCCGCTACAAACTGCCGTTTGGCAAAGGCACTCTTCTCACCCGCCACAGGAAAAGAGGAGATGAGCCACAGAGTGCCTACAGCAGCCATCATGAAGAGCTCCCAACAGTAGAAATACACTACGAATTAAATAGCTTGCAACCGCACTTCTCTTCCACTTTAGAAAATGCTTGCACATTCATGGGAGTGTCTCGGTTATTTTCATATCTAGACTAGGAAGGAAAATCTGCACCTTCAAACTCTCCAAACACGAGTGTTGGTTCCAAATCAGACCCTCTCACATGACTGCTTACCCAAACACTGATAGTCCGCTGTCTCCAACTCAGACTCATTGTAGTAAGAGTTTTTCACCAGGAGCATAATACCACAGTGCATTAAGTCTATGCCTAATGTGGTTTATCCTTTGTTTACACAGGTCACCTAAACCTGAGGGTTTAGGTTAGTGTAAACAAGTAAGAAAAAAATTATTACTGACAGTTAACAACAATTAATAGTATGAACATGAGTCATCTTACACAGATCTATCTACTGCACCTCACAAATACTTCTCATTCATTTCCAATCAACTTGTATAAAGAAAACAAAAGAAATACTGCAAGAATGCAAAGCCATATAAACTCCCTACCATGCAGGGGGTTTTCTGAATACCGCACTGGATTTTGAAAGCTGCTGCACTAATATCTTCAAATCGAATCAGCTTGTTACAGCTTGACAGGCTGGTCCTACTGCTTGACTGAGGGATGCGGGAAAGGCCATCTCTAAGTAACTCCTCATTACGGCTCACTATCTTCATTTCCCAGGTCTTCACATCTCCGTTCAGGTAATCCTCCTCACCAAAATCTTTCAGTCTTTCAGGGTTGATAGAGGGTGGCTTCTGCCCAATAGGGCCATTTCTTATCGGCCCATCCTTACAACAGTGAAGATCACAAAGTGCTGGGACAACTTGGTTCTTTATTTTATTGTCATCCCTAAAAACAAATAAAAGAAACTTGTTAGGAAAGCTTGGATTTAGCATTTAAGAAGGATGCACATCTCAATTTTTCTGTCCAAGCCTCACACAGGCAGACTGAATTATTACTGTCATGTTACCTTATCTTGTAGGTGGATTGAAAGCTACTGTAACCAGACAGCTTTTAGAAAAGCCACAGATAACTGGACATGTGGACAAACTGGGAAACTGTTATTCCCAAGAAAATAAGCGAGATATAACCCATGCTGTCTGGGCAGCCAGACCTTCCTCAGTACTCAGTCGGCAACGATCATAGTTCAGCGCTTCTAGAAATTCTGGAACAACTGGAATTGTATTTCTGTATACAACTCCAGGTTTATCAAAAAAGGCAAATAGCTGGTGCAGAGCGTTGCCTCATACTATTAATAGCAGCAACAAATGTCACTACATTGTGCACAAGACGCCTGCTTCTCTGTTCTTCCACACCTGCAGCGCACACTCTTGACAGTCATCAACTGTCTCGTGTCCTGGTTTTACAGCAGCGATCAGCACTGTAATATGTATTGTAATTATTTCAAAAAATAATTTTAAAATATTTAGAAACAGCTGCTTTCTGAGCAATTGCTCTACTTTTGGCAGTGTTATCCATTTTCTTTGTGGTCCAAATAATTTGTGCCAGTAGCCCTGCTTCGTATTACACTTCCAATTGTTCCACTGAGGACTTGACATAACAATATGGGCAACATAAAAGATTTTGTTATTTGGGTCAAGCAATATACCAGTCGCAACAATCGTTCTGTATATCCTCACAGGAGAGAAAAAAGGACAATTTTTGTAGCAAGGTCTTCTCTCTCCAAAATTAATGAGATCAACAATAATTTTAGGAGATAAAGTATTTACACATTTGTAACTTATTTATGTTGACATTTGTGATTTAAAATATTTTCCCCATATCACATCTTAAAGCTGATACACCCAAACAGCAGGCATTCTGTCTTCAAATGAAATAGCTTTTCAAGCAGCTCTATTCCATACTTGTCCGCATTTCTGCTCCTTTGGGGTTGGAACACTTCATTAAGCAGATGTTAAGCTTCCAGCATTAGTTCTCATGCATATTAGTTAGCTTAATGCAAAGACGAGAATCAGATCAGACTGTCTCCCTGTGAACTTGTTACAGCAACAGCCCCTGGCATAAACAACAGCTATCATCATCTAAGAGGCCTCATCCCTGTTAAAGAGTCCGTTCCCTACCTTCCCCTCCCAAATATTTTCCATATCACAGTAGCCCATAACCACTCCAAAAAAGAGAAGAACACACACATCTTATCTCTAAACATATTATCTAAAATGCTTAGCAAGCACTAACAATGAATGATATTTCTTACATTGGCAATGCGTTATAAGGGTAAGCATAGGGTAAAATATATAGTTAGATCAAAGATCTGTGATTTTTCTAGGTCTTTTCTTTTTTTACTGACTGGTATTTGACATCGGATATAAATATATGCTTTTTCCTTGCATTTATTACAATCAACTGCAAAAGTCCATTAAAAAAATAAACAAAACCAAAGATGAGCACAAAAAGTCCACTGATGACACTGATGAAGGAGGATTCTGCTAGAAAGTACAAACTACAGGGTAATGCCCCACCACACTAGTGCCATTGAATAATTTTATCTGCAAATAGACTAAAAAGGGATACTAATTTTGGCCCTACACTTAGATTTCCTTTTTTTTTTTTTTTTTGCCGAACTTAAGAAGGAAGTAAATTAGGTTTTTATTTCTTTATTTNCTAAGGAGGGAAGTAAATCAGCTTCTCAGTCCTTGATCTGCAGCACTGCTCTCATGAACAGTGAATATCTGCCCAGGACCCTGATGGAGACACCACCTCATGACTATTGGAAAAAAAGAACAAAAGTCAAACATCTGTAAAATATGTGTAGGCTTTTCAAGTTTGAGATAGGTTTAAACATTACCATCTCAACATTTAATACGGCGACTGTCACACATTTGCATCTGAAAGGTCCGCAGCCTCATTACCATCAAGTTATTGTACGTGTTTATTTCAGATGAATTGTTATTCTCCTTCTATGTATGTATTTTTCATTCACATTAGTGAATGACGTTTTTCCTTATTGAGACCACGTGGGCGTGCACCACAGACCCACTGCGAGCTCTCAAACTCCCAAGTGAAACAGTGGGTTGAGGTTTGAAAATCCAGCACAAACAGGCAATAACCCTGTTGGGTCAGGTGCATTTCTCTCCTCAAACACAGTTCATACGCTTGGTGTAGATCACCTCAGAAGGAATTTCTGCTGAAGGAGCAGTCAAAGCAAGCAGCAAAGCATGCAAGCGCTCACAGAAAGACCGCACGTGACTTCTCATGCACAGTAACGAAGCATGGACTGTGTACCAGCAATCATGCCCACTAGATTAAAATCTGAGCCAGTATATATACAAACCCCAGCATTATAAAACATTGCTCCTTTCAAATGGATCGCTTTTCCTTTTTTAGAGTTTGTCTAGGAAAGTTTTCATTTAAAAGTCTGTTTATTTCCAGCCATAAAACAAATATCCAGCTGGCAAGCATTGTTACATGGTTATAAACGATGACATTCTACCTTTAAAGTGATTAGTAAAAGCAAACATGAAAATACAGTTTATAAACCTACTTTTTCACGAACAGCTGCTCAGCATAACTGCAAAAAATAAAACAGAACATCCATATGCAGACATTCCATGAACAATTAAGGAACAGGAAAAAATATCATTTGTTTAAGCAGATAGCTTTACACAGTTTGAAGTTTCAAAGCCAGTGAAAAGACAGTGTGTGCCAATATGTACCCTTAGAATGATAAAAAGCAACAACATGGAATGAATAATTTTTCTGTTTCAAATTTTGAATATACTGATAACTTGCATCAAGTTAAATAGCACTGGGGAAAACAATTTTGGAAAAATAGCAATATTAATAAACTAGGAAATTAATAAAACAACATGAACGATTTTGGGAAGATAAAATGCAGCAGTAGTGCACACGATACCTAAATACCAAAACTGTTGCCTTCATTGCAAGGAGAAAGAAATGCCCAGGCAGTTATCCTGCAATGATGGGACAATTAGAGGTCCCCACCAGATGAAGCCCATGCAGATTGCTTTCCTCAGCATCCATGAAACAGACTAAACAAATTTAACTGATACAACTGGATCTCTTCAGCTTCTGAAACTGAAGAAGCAAAAAAAATCTGCAAAGTTACGGACATCCAGGAAATAGCAAACTGGAAAGGATTAGTCACTGTTTCTCCCAGTATAAATGTTAGAGAGAGATCATATGGAAGTACCAGACTGAAAATTTAAAAGTTCCCTTCTTACAGAAAATAATTAGCTCACAGAACTCTCTGCCTTGGGATGCTATGAAGGACAACGGTATAGTGGGTTCCTAAGAGACCTGTGCAGCTATATGGACATGTGTCTAATAGTGACCACATCAGCCAAGAAGCAATCTGCGACCCAGGAAGCCCCTCGGCACTCACTGGGCAGGCTCCACAAAAGGATACGAGAGAAAGCACCTTAGGTGGTGGTTTTGCTTGTTCCGTTTTTCTTTTTTTTTCATCTCTCTAGGCTTCTGTTACTGGCCACCACTACAGAGAAGACAGAAGTAGACTGCTCTTGGTCTGACTCAGCGTTGCCATTTTGATTTGCAGATGTATCCCATGTCAGCACTTGGCCCATTGGGCAGTTTTACAGCATGAATCATGACAACGTGTTGTAAGGCAGAAAGTAAGTCAAAATTATGGACATATATTCCCATGTTACTGTGCTGCTTCACAGATAGAAATCCAAGTGTCACAAAAGGAAGCAAAAAAAATGTTGGTATAAGACTGAAAACTCAGCATTTCTTAGTCATTTATACAGCAGTTTTTATCATCTGCATTCACAATGATACACGCTTAGCATAAAGAGGTACCGATAGTATGGCACAAGCTCTGTAGCGTATTTTAGCATCCTTATAGGTCTACACCATGAAAAGAATCTCATGCTGCAATGTCTAACTTGGACTGATCAGTGGCGTAGTGCAAACTCACAGAGTGTTAAGCTTGAATACCACTTCAAACCACTCCAATGAATTTGGGCTAGCCTGTAGTTAACTCATCAACACACATACACACATAAGCATATGTTCTCTATACATGGATTTTTTATGTTATTCTTTTGTAATGTTTTGGGTGGGGGGGTTTCTGAAGCTTGTGTCTATATGCTGCCATCCTCTTCAGTCTCCCTGAACACTTTCCTGGAGCACATCGAGCAACAGACTAAGATACAGTTTTAAACATACTGCTTTCTGGATATATGGCCTCAGATCTTACGGCTGCAAGTTGAGAATACCCCTTTAAAGTCACTCCTACCTCATTCCTCAAAGTGCTGAGCAGAGGTGGGTCATGTCCTGGGGGGTGAGGCAGGGAGAACAGCCTGCCGCAGGGAGCAGTCTGCTTGGTTTAGGACTGAGGTGTGACTAGGGCTGGGATCTGCTCTCAAAGGAGAAAGAGGTAATCCCAGGATATGACAGAGAGGGCCCTTTCCTTCATCCAAATCCCTCTTTTACCCTGCACCTCCCCAGCTCCATTAATCCTTCTTATTCCATGTCCCCAGCCTCATCTCCTCTGAGCCATCCGCGTCCCTATGATACTTCCCCGTTGGTTGCAACCCCCTTTCCCAATATCTCCTAAACACACCTGTTCCATCCCAGCTCCTCTTGGCAGTGCAAACCCCTGTGAGCTCCCCTACTTCTGTAAAATCCCTGCTGATCCCACCCAGTCCTCCTCTACTTTTTTCCCCCTCCCCAAACACACCCAACGGCTGCAAGAGCAGCAGTTCTTAAAAGCATCTCAGCAGCTTGTGCAGGCAGGGCTTTTTGAAAGAGAAGTGACAGAAACGTTGAGTCTTGCTGAGAAACAAATAGCAAGAAGCATCACAATGTCTGTCATCTTCACTGGTAGTAATTCCAGGTTACTGCGCTGTATAGTGTCCGCAGGACTACAGGGTGACAAGTTAACTGCCCCAGGCAGGGTGAAGGAACACACTGTAACTCTGACAATACAGTAAAAACAGACCAAAGACAATACTGCACTCAAACATTACTTTCTCAAATTATCATTATTTTGTACAACACTAGTATCTAGAAACACCAGTCTGAGACTGTATCACCCCAACTAGTAGCAATTAGAGGATGGGAATGTGAAATGCATCTACGATAGGCAAATCCTACGCAAAGTGATTGTTCCTAAATCATACAGGAATCACTAATATCTTCCCCTAAACAGAAAGACAAATTCAGTAAATGTTTGCTCAACTTTATTGATAGAAACTGGGGTACAGACAGATCAAATGACCTGCCTAAGACTCCCGCAGGAAGTTCATAGCAGGGCTACTTATCAGAGTGTCTTAAAGACTAAGAGATCAGGGCTTAGTTACCAGCTTGTACAACACAAATGTTAGGGGATGTTTGCACTGTGACCATCCAGCATAAACAGGTACATAACAACCAAGCCTTGAGATTGAGCAGGCATTTATAACTCTACTCACCATATAAAGGGCTGACAAAACTGTGTGATGTTACACCAGCAACAAGTTAAAAGAAAGCTCAGTCTCATGCAGGGAACAAACAAGCTGCATTATTGCTTCTGATAAAAATCTCTCCTTACTTTCAGTAATTCAGATTTACCAGAGCCTGAGCCTAGTACTATATTTGCCTTCGTCTGTGGTCATAATCCACCGCTAGTCTTCCAGACACACTACTGAAATGTCATTGCTTACTGCTGGCAATAGCAACTAGGTGTCAGCTGCTAAATAGGTAACACGAGAAAAAGTAATCTGAAAGCAAGAACTCAGAAGGTGACCCCTCTTGGTTACCTCTGCTTCATCACCTTCCACGTGTCTCTTGAACAGATCCATCTCCCTAAGCGCTTCTTGCAGGACATTCAGAGCCATGAAGGTCAAATTATAACTGTTAAACACTGCACACAATTTGGTAAATAAAACTCTTCAAGTAATTACACTTTTTTCCTCTTTAAGTTAAATCTATCCTGAATTTAGAGGTTCTCTGGTGATTAACATATAACCGCAATTCACTTTCAATAAAGAACGAATAACACAACCCAAATGAGAGGAAAAAGCAGTTCTGAGATGAAAGGGCTGGTTTAAGATTCTCCATTCACTGCAAAACACGTCACACCACATATGACTTTGGGCAAGTCATTTTTTCAATGCAGAACTAGGATTTCGTCTTCCCCTTTGGTGTTCCATGGGGGTTTATTAACAGCACTGAGCCCACTGAAAAAAATTACATTTTAAATATTACCAACATCTGTAACAAGTGGCAGGATGCAGGAAATGAGAATCATCCCTTGTTTATACCACATCTGGCAACACCAGGTTGTGGTCTTGCTAGAGGTGTCCAGATAATGAAACCGGGGCAGGAGACAGCTATGGAAAAGGTGAAGAGTGAGGCTGTACAAATACAACCATGCCGCATGGGTGCTGTGCAGGGGCACTAGACGTCTCCAAAATTCCCTGTTGCACCATCCAAGCCTGAAAACAGGAGTTCAAGAAGACCATAAGCACCAGAACAAAGACAACCACAGAACATCTGTAATAACTGGATCTGATACAGGCTATCCCAAGATACATTTTCAGCAGTCCGTCGGCCTGTCCAGGGTTATTTCTAATACTGTCTTCTGAAGAAGTGAAAAAGCTGAACCCCACAGGGGTTTAAAGTACTCACAATCCCAGTGCACCCAGTGGATGACCCCAAGAGCAATCGAACCACAGAACCCTGGGAGATACCAGAAAATTATTAAAAATTTCTTTTTTTTCTTTTTTTTAGGCAGGAAGGAAAAGAAAAAGAAAAAGAAAGTATTACCTATATAGCACAGCGACTAAATAAACAACGAGGTGAAGCAAAACTCCAACTACGACACCATAAGGAGGCAGAACGGGTCCAGGGGTTGTCATGTCCGTGGGTCTGGCCCTGGGTGGACCCCGAGGGCTGACCATGACCCCTGAGGGGGAGAAAGGAGCACTCTAGCTCTAAGTCAGACAGCAATATTCTCCAACCTTTGCCAGAAAGGATCGTAGTCTTCATCTTCCCTGGAGCGGTCCCTGGGACTTCTGTTTTTTAACACCCTGGAGTAGAGAAGCTGTGCTGCAAAATTCATTGTAATTCCTGATGCAAAGCAAAGCTGGGAGGCTGCAGGCAGGGGACACACTTGCCTGTGAGAAGTGCCAGCCCTGCAATGCCCGGGTGGGAAATAGCGGGTGACGTGCTGCACGCAGCCCTCCAGCGCTGGCTGGGGAGGGAAGTGCCTGTGCGAGAGATGGCTGCTGCTATTTAAAGAGATTATTTCAGAGGCCAACCTGTCCTTGTCAATTTGAGTCAGGGCCTGGATTATGCTTGGGTGACGCTCTGTTAGCAGGACACTCGAAGCTTTAGTTACTTACCACTTAGCTGCGGAGCATGATCTAGACCTGCCGCGGGGCTCGCGATTTAACGGTGTGCACGTGGGTAGGCAGAAACAGCAAGAAAGGGACACCCTTTTGGTGGCTGAGTCACTTGCATGGGTCCTTTAAGGCAGCACCAAGGGACACGGGTGTCCATGACTGAGGCACAGAGGAGGCCTCTGCGTTTGGGTCTTCGTTTGGGTCTTCTCTTGGCACAAGTCCTTGTAGCAGAAAAACAAAGGTATCCAGAACATACAAACAGAAAAGAATAGATCATCTAGGGAAAAGACTGCAGCAACAATATAAACAAGAACATCTAAATCTGTTCTTTGTTGCCCTGAGGGAGCATTAGCAAAGGCAGTGCCAGATTTCAGATGCAGAATGCCTGCGCAGTGGGGAAGGGAGCGGGGGGGTCCTTCTGTGGTTCCTCTCCTCTGGAATACAGCCTGATGGAGCACAGGGCCCCAGGCTGCTCAGGGACTGACCAGGTGCCTTCTCCAGGTATCAGTGGTCCCTCAGTACACTGTGCTTTCTGCTGATAGCATACACAATCTTAACTTCCAAGAGAGAGAACAGGCACATTGTAAAACCTAACCCTCCCCACAGAGTACTGTGAGAAATATTATAAACTGCTCTATGTGGGAGAGTCAGAATAAATGATCTAATAGTCTTCCGGGATCTCCAGGAAACTCTGAGCTGTGCTGGTGGAGCCTTCCCTGCACAGGTGTGGCAGACAGGTCCATGCTCCTTTGACTTCGCCAGTACAGACGGAGCTCTGGACTGAACACTTTTTCCCCATCTCTGCCACCCCAAGCCCCTTAACCCTTCCCTTTCCAGGCAGTGGAGGTGGCACGTGCTACACGTGGCCACAGCCCCGCAGCAGGTGGCTGCAGAGGTGAAGAGACGAACAGGCGGCTGCTGCCAGCACCGCCAGCGCTAAGCCCCAGTGGAGACCGGGCCAACTGCACCGGAGCCTTGAAGCACAGAGGGAAGGCGGCTGGAGTCATTGCTTTGCTCATAACACATCTGAAGGGCGATGGTGGGCAGGAAAGGGAGCTTAAAAGTGGTGAAAAACGCAATACCTAGCTTTTGGTGTCTGGGAGTCCAGACCAACGCACTCGCGTCTTGACATGAATTCAGCTCCCCACAAAATGAGGCCCTGATCTGTGGTCAGCACTTGTTAACCGCGCAAAACCGGTAAAAAGATTCTTGGGACCACTTGGCCAAGCAGTTCAAAACAAATTCAGCAAGCTGTTTCAGGACAGAAGTACATGAAGCACTGAATTGCTGTCCTTCTCAAACACTCCTAAACAAGCAGCCCACTAGGGAAAAAGGATATTTGGAAGTTTCTGCTGTAGATCTAGGCCCATGTCAAATATGCATTCAAAGCCTTTACCTCAGTGTGTGCCGGAAATGCTGAGTGTGCAGTGTCTTAGGAGGTACTGCATCACTGTTAATTGCTGTAAGTTAACTATGACCATTTCCTAAGCTGCTTATTTCCTTAATGAGAGATAAACAGTTAAACACACACTATTATTAGATGTGTCTTCCTTTCATTCTTGCCTGTCAAACTTCATTGTCCTTACAAGCTTCTTATGTTTTGTCCGCCACTTCACATATCCACCTTCACTATCTGTGCACACAGGGAGGATGGCTGCACAGCCGGCCTGCTTTCTCTTTCTAGAGCAATTGGATTTTGTAACCTTTCACAGGCACTGGTTTTCTTTAGCATTTGTGTGTCTTCTCTGAGACACCTCTCTCTGTTGTTACTTGAGTAATACTTTAAATAACTCCACCACCTTCATCTGGGAAGTTAATCTGGTCTCCTACTTCTTCCTAATTTCCTTCTCCAGGAAATTCCTATTTATTCCCTTTGTATTTATTAATGCAATTATTAGCAGGAGTTGGCATATCCACTGCTGCTGTCCAAGAACCAGAACTCTCCAGCAGAAGGCAATAGCTCCGTAAATGGCATTTTTTAGGGGCAGTCTCACATTGAAGTACTGATGCCGAGGATGAATTTAAGAACATATTTTATGCTTTTTGGTTCAAGGTTGAATACACTTGAACTAGATTAACCCAGAGTTTAACAGCTATGTCAAAAATGGTATGATGGACCTTACAGCTCCTTCTTGATGTCATTGCTTTTCCAAACGTCTTTTTCCAAGCGGAGTGCTGTGACTTTCAAAGAACCTTTACAACTGACAAGGTGGATGCAAACAGCGAAAGTCACAGCAGCAGGGTGTCACACAGCGTCCTTCCCACTGCCACCAAGAGCATCCAGCCAGGGGTGGGGAGAGGATCCAACCTGATACCTATGGTGTTGTCTACTTCATTTACATCAATAAGGACACTGGTCACGGTAGACCAGTTAGGCATGTGAACTTGTTGGCTATAAAGGCTATATCCTATTAGCGATTTCCCTGATACCATCTGCTGTCAGTTCCTTTTTCAGACTCATGCCTCTAAAGCAATCAACTGTCTGCAAGGGGTTGTCATCTACTGCACTTGAAATTCCCAGGATGCCCTGAATTCTGTCTGGTTTTGCACTTAATCAGTAACAAACTTCCCTAGAATACCATCTTTTAATAGCTAATCCTGCAAATCTTTCTCATATAATCTCACTCTTGCCTCTTAGCTTTGAAAAGCCAAATGCCTCTTAGCTAACAGACTGAAATACATTATTTTCATTGTATTTATTCATCTTGAATAGGATAAAGCCAGTCACTACCAGCAGGACAAAACATATGAAAGTTACCTAAGTATCTAGGGATCAGTCCGGTAACCACTTGAAGATTTAAAAATATGGACCATAAGACTAATCAAAGAATTAACATGTGAACAACAAACTAGATGTCCTGCGATAGGATGGGGTTGATTTTTCTGTGCCTTTTGCATTGATTTGATCTGACTTATAGTCTATTTGGAGACCTGTTATCTAACTTCTAAATAAGTCAAACTCTTCAAATAATCATTTTCCCACTTCTCTTAAACCATGACCGTGACTAATTTAATATAGCCACTTCCAAACCCATTCAAAGTGCTTTGTAAAATACCATAACCACCACAGGAAGGATAAACTACCTTTCATCTTCGACTTTTT
The DNA here is from genome assembly GCA_013399365.1 of Pampusana beccarii. NCBI lineage: Eukaryota > Metazoa > Chordata > Aves > Columbiformes > Columbidae > Pampusana > Pampusana beccarii. Next base: position 812,524 of record VWYH01008418.1, read on the forward strand.
ATATGGAAGTGTGCATGAGCATGAGAGAGTGCATAGGTAAGATGTAATCGCATTGTTGGTGTGCTCAAGTGAAATCCAACAAAATTACCATCAAACCGCCAAGGACAGCATTAAGTTACAGGTCTTCCCCAGACCAGATTTCTTTTCAAATCTAGAGTTTCTTACCTCCTCCCAGTTGCTCTTTGGCGGGTCCTAAGGGAAGAAGGACAGAGCCTCAGTGCCATATAGCTTTCCAAAGGTTTCATTTACACCTCCCATACTGCTGCCACTCACACTTGTGTTTGTGCAGGGAAATCATCATTCCTACCTGCACAGCTTTAGGTATACCTAACCAAGACCTCAGTACAACCAGCATCTATCAGGGGCACTGTATCCATCTGAAATGGCAATTCTTGAGCAGTGTTTTTATCCACGTCATTATGCAACATTACTGTATTGTGCTTAGATAATTTGGAGTCCAAACCAAACTCTTACTTTAATCAAGGGCAAAAACTGAAATTCAGTGCTCATGTGCTAGTGTGCAAGACCAAGGATTAGGACTGGAATAAAGAAGAAAATCAAAATCTCAGAATAACAGTTTTACATTCATCAGGTTGTAGATGATTACCTGCCTTCCTCCCTCAGTCCCTGGCACAAAAAACATTAAAAGATAGCATAATGTGGGAAGTAACAGCTGCTTTTTTTCCTAGAAAACCTTCTAAACAAGGTTATGCTGTGTTTTCCCCAAACTGAAAAACAAAATAGGACCATTTTGCCATGAAAATGGAAAACAGTGCTTCATTCCCTTGTAACCACAGAAAATTCAGTTTGGACAGCACTGGGAGAAACAGCTATTAACATTGTAAATAAAGGCTACATTGAATTACAGGACTTGAAAGATGGTTTTGAAGGGTTAGCCAAGTTTTTCCCCACACAAAATAAAATTAATAACATTTCCAGCCTCAGTGAGAACAATATGGGTGGGAAGAGATAGTCTATCCAAAGCGGAGAATTCTTTGCAGAATTTGATCAGTTGCAGAAGAGGGTGGAGACAGCCTGCAGTCAAGCCAAGGAAAACAATAAAATTTTTTCAGAGAGTAGCAACACAGAAAACCAAAATGATAATTTAGGATTACGCAATGTAGTGATGCAGATGTGGTGGTAAATCACTATAATAATCAGTATGGATAGATAAATATAGACAACTCAAAAAGAATTGCCAGAAAGAAAAGCGGAAAGGGGAAAGAAGGAATATACACAAAAAAGCTTCACATTTTCTTCTAATTTAGCATACTAATTTAACTTCTATCTCACTTTCTGCATAAATCAATATTCATAAAGGAGACCAGAGTTTCAGCTGCCAATGCAGTTATTGGAAAGAGCAGCTGACCCATGGTAGTGAAATGCCATGTTCTGTTTGTTATCTTTAGGGAGCTGAGAAAAGACTGATACATTAGATTGAAATCAGCAGAAATAGATCTAGCTTCCTTGAGCTATATTTTGTAGTGGCTGAGAGAAAGGACAGGCATCAACTCAAAGAACGTATCTGCTGACACGAGAGGCTGGAGGGAAGCCTGAGTAGGCTTTGTGTAAAGCTATGATGTGGGACAGACTGCATCTGCTTAGCAAGAAAACATTTTGCAGAAAGTATGAGATCTTTCTCAAGACAAAGAGCAAAACTTTAAATTAGAAGCCCAAAAATTATCTCCTAAAAATAGTATTTACATCCATCAGAAGTCTAATTCTAAGATGCTGAACAAATAAATTTCAACAGCTGAGCAAAACCTGGGAACTCCAGCACAAAGCTTGTGCTTTGCTGTTACAGAAAAAACACACGCTCTCTACTATCCAGACTAAATAACTGATAAGAACCAGCAAAACATTTTGCATTGCTATTTGGGATATTTATCTCAGTTGGAGTACATGGCCTTTCAAGGTTCCTTCCAACCCAAACTACTCCATGATTTTATATCCTGCTTATCTCAATTTCAAGTTGTGGGATAACATTTTGAATACATGCAGAAGCCATAAGTTAGCATTGCAGATGCATGAAAATATCCAATAATCTATTCAAATACACCTCACAAAATGTCATTAAATAGCAAAGACTGTATCTAGATATTTTCGGGTAACATGAAAAACCTTATGTTACCACTGACTCCAGGCTTTTTGTCCCCCTGGGTCTAAAGCACCAGTCACATCTCTGTGTTCACATTAAAGGACAGGGGCACCGGCTGCAGCCCACACAGGGAATCCCTGAGGAGCCGTGTGAGTTTGTCTGTGCAGAGCACAGCGACTGCGATCGACAGCTTCACCTTCCGCTGTTTCAGATGACATTAGAGCATCACAGCGGCACTATATAATTTCAAAGTACTACTGTAATCATTACCTTTATTTTCACTAACAAAAATCACGAAACATTCAAACAAGAAGCAGACGCAAGGTGAAACACAGCTTCTTACGGACTTACTAAAAGGGATTCTGATTTGCTGCAGTCTATAGATTAACTATTACATCACGCTTTCAGAGGCTCAAAAAGACTTTGAAGATGTTTAAAACGTCACTGCTTAGATATCCAACAGCAGTGAGGAATGGCTGGTGGTTTCTGCTGAAATAAATAAGCACTTTGCTGGGGTGCCACATGCCAGCCCCCCTCAGCATCAGTACTTGTGCATGTTCCTCTGCTTTAGCACCAGCCTAAGCAAGCTCAAAGTCAAGTACATAACAGTTCGGGGTCTGTTACTTTAGCCTAGACTCTCATTGATCTAAATCCTCTTCCCTCCCCTCCCGCTGTGTCTAATTAAAACACTGAACTCCTGGTTGCAGTTCAGACTGTGCTGGAGATCAGCTCATCCTGAGCTTGGTCGAGTGCCACGGTGGGGAGAGCAAAACAAAGGAGCCACCGGAGCCAGCGCCAGGGTGGGAGACAGGCGGCCCTGGGGTGACCTGGTGGCCATGCAGACAGGACCAGGTCACCTCACTGACCACTCCTGAGGCTGCCTGGCGATGCTCACCCACGTTACCCAGCTGCTCCCCGCACTCCCCCTGCCCTTCTGCTGGGCCACCCCGGCCACCTCTCCTCAGCCCTGCCCGCTCCTCGCTCTGTCCCACCCGCGCCATCAGTCCCTCCCAGTGTTTGTTTCCTGGTCTTAGTATCTAACGCCTGCAGAACACCTTCTGCACCCCAGACTGGTGCCATTTCTTCTCCTAAATTCAAACCACAGAGGTTACCACAGATGCTCCATTAGCTTCTCCTAATTCACTTTCCTAACAATAGTTTAAAGAGAAGAGATTACCTCATAATTATTTATAGCACCCTGATGATTCACGTGACTCCTCTATCCTCACTTCTGATGCTTCTTATTCCTTGAACACATGTAATGAGCCCTCCATTCCGCTTCTACTTTTTTTTTATCCTCTAATCTTCTATTTCCCCTTTTCTCAATGCTAATTACAAGAGATCTTAGATAGTCACTGCTGTGAAACAGAAAATTATCCTCTCATTATCGTGTAGGTGGCAAAAAGTAGTATCCAAGAAGGAAAAAACAGAAAGCACTTACAGAAATAAAACCACAAAATTACATAGATGAATATCTGAATTAAGAAATAACATTTCTGTTATTCTTACAATGAGTTTCAGTGGTGGGTCTGAATTAAAGAGCAGTTGGGACAGATAATTTAAAGCATTTTACCACATCTGGACAGGGTATTGTAACTGATATTTTAATATACTTAGAGCCAACTGGTCTCTTAAAGCAAGATACAATATCTTAAAACCTGGCATTAGAAACAGCATCCATGCCATCCTAATTTCCTCCAATGACTTCGTGTCAAGTGATAATTCTTGCTCTTATTTATTTAATCCTTAACACTGAGTAGAATATCCATGCAGATGCAGCAGGTGTAACCACCACCAGCCTCCTCCCTAAACACATGTGGAACTGATTACACTTCAAGGATCTCATTAGAAAAAAATTCAAAATAAGGGGCGGATGACAAGAATACAGAGCCCACATCTGTTTTCTAGCAATCTGAATTAATTCCTTGCCTCTAGAGCTTGTGGTGCACGATAATTTTGTTAATATATTAATTTGCTCATACTCTCACACGGTTTTTCATGTCTTGGATCAGTTTTTAATAGGAAGTGTTTCATGGGCACTTCTCTTCCCGTTCATTATTACACAGTTTCCCTGTGGTAACTGCCACAAATTCTTCAATTAAATAGTGGCATCATAAAAGTATTTAAGCTATCTTTTAACACAGTTGTGCAGCTGGAATTAAAGAGGTGAGAAGCCAGTACCATACAGTAATAGCTAGCTGTGCTGTTGGGGAATCTTGCTGGACAGGAACCACCATGTGATTAACTATGCAGGCAGCAGGATGAAAGAGTTCATACACATTCTTGCTCAGTCTCCGCCTAGAAGCACATGTCAGAAGCATGCTTGGAGAAAAATTGCAGCTAAAGATGTGATGGATCTGTAACAACAAAGGAACTACGACCATCCTGCTACAGTATTATATTTCCTCCAACACACGAATTTTAAAAGGAGTCTTAACCTGGGATTTTTACTACATTGGCTGTAAAATAATACATGTACTGTAAATTTTCAGAGGAATGGCAGTGGAGTGATTAACTTGGCTTCTCTCTCTGGCAAGTCATTCTTTCCCTTGCATCTGTTCCTGACCTTGTGGCAATTAAGAGGAAAGGAGAATAGGCTGACTAGCAATCCAAAACAGGGTTTACTTCCAGCTGTTTCTCTGTTTCCTCAGATATGTCCAACTTCACAAGTCCCTCATATGGTAAATATTACCTATATTCAAAGGCTTCATATACATGGCTGATGCATTGCCTAAGGAGAAAGGTACACAGATGTCAGGTAACACAGACCTCTGCTTTACTGCTGTTCGTCATGACTTGTGTTCAGCAAGGTGCTATTGAACAGATGAATAGCTTCTCAGATATTATCTGCTCCTTCACACAACGAAAATGTTGGTCTGGTTTCAAGTAATTATCTCACTTAATTGGTGTGGTTTGCAATAGCAATCTGCTAAAGACACTAGCTGAGTAATTCTAATTTGGGAATAATCAAGAACTTCCCCCATGAGTATTATTTTCTAGAATATTATCTGTCATGGACTCACAGATCTGTTTCACATTTTTACATGACTCAAATGGGCGGACATAAAGTTACAACAGCAAAGACTGGGAGTTAAGAGTCTACTATCGAGTCACTAATTTAGCTGGGAATATAGTTAGTCCAAGTTTGTTAGGACAAAGCTTTCCTTTCTCTAAAATGGGCAGGCACAGTGCATACTGTATTTCACAGGGGTTTCTGAGGCATGGCCAGGCTTCACAAAACGCATGAGATTTGTCAAATGAAAGGATCTAACAACTGATTAAAAACGCAAAACAAACGACAGCATTCACTAATATTCCATGTGACCCACCTTTTCCTTCAGTTTCCTCACAGATGGTTGCCCAGGAAGCTGAAGCCACAGATGTGAAACAGCCTGAAGCCATCGGACGCTTACCTAATGCTGCTAAACAGAATCCAGCCTGGTGCGCTGGCACCAACATGACACAAGAGAGTCAATTCCCGCAGCTGACTCACTGCTGGCTTTAGGCGTAGTACAAAATGTATTGTTTTAAGTAGGCTAGATCCGAGTTGCCTGCTCCGTGACACACACGCTTGTTAACTTCTCCAGGGAGGGTACAATTAGAGACAGAGCTGATCTTGACAGTACCTCATACCATCGACCATGTGATTTATTTCTTTTAAACAACGTCAAACATCATGCATTTATGACAACAGCAAGAGAACCTCACACTTTTTGATGTCCCTTACAAATCAAGATAATAAACACGAGTACAAGTTGATATATGACAGACTGGAGAGGGGATTGCACTGGCACAGAACCTGGAGGTATTCACACTTTGAAGGCTGCAGCCCATGAGACCTGTAACATCAACCAAGGCTGCCGCACAAACAAAAAAGATATGGATGCTCAGTGGAGACTGGCAGGGATGTGGTGCCAAGAGTCACTACCATCAAAAGCTTTAAATGGCAACACCTACTTAATTCTGGGGAAATCACCGCTGCAAGACGTCTTTCATCTGTTCACCAAACAGATGCGTTGGTTGCAGAGCAAGCTTTTGCTTCCCTTAGAAGCAGTCCACAAGCTGCATACCTGCTCTGTGGAAATCAGCCTCTCCAGGTGACAACATTGTTCCCACATCTATCCAACTGCTGTTTCCACACAGCAGCCAGAAAGCAAATAGAGAGTGAAAATAATTGACCTCTTCTTAAAGGATCATGAACCAAGCCTTATTTTACATAAGGTGTTCAGTATCCTCCAAGTAGCAGGAACCTCGGGTCATGAGCAGCTAGCAGATATTAAGGTTGTGATGAAACCTCCACAGCCCCTAATGAACACAAATCTTCTCCCGGGGCAGGTAGGCAGGATGTATGAACCTTGTACTGATTTTGTCATCCACTAGCATTAAATCCAGAACATATATTGTTCTCTTTCATTTCCTTCTCTTCAGCGTAGGGTGCTTTCCTCTCCCTACAAGGATGGGTTTTCTACCCTATTTTTGTTCCCTGAAGTGATCTCCACTCGATTTTCTCTCTGTCTCAGTGCACTCCAATTTTTGCCAAGTGTACGCTCAGCTGTATCCCCTGTCAGTCCATGCTGCAGGATTTCACACCCAATAACAATATGATCTTTTTCACACGGCACGTATGTCCTGTGCTGACACATGCCCTTTGTTTACGCTGTTCCTTCTCCCTGTGCACTCAGTGGGATCTCTGTGCACTTATTTATTGCTTTTGCCACGCATTCGACTAGTCCAAAAAAGAGATACAGAAGGACCGTACAAAAAAACCCACTCCCAAAATAGACTTAATCTTTGTGTTTGTTCTCCCTTTCAACCAGACTGCCTGCTGGCAAAAATTCACATCCCTGTTCACTGGTATGCTTTTTTTGGCTGCTGGTATCTTGGGAAAATCTCAACAGCTGGATTTTTTGCAAACCTATATTCATATGACCTCATTATATTCTCATATATGGACATTTCCAAGATGAATGTGCTGAAGAATGCTTTCTCTGAGGGTAATCAACTACAGACTAACTTTTCAGAAGACAAATAGGTTTGTATCATATTCTTTCTGCTCTCAAATCTTCTGTCTTGCACTAAAAGAAAATTCTGCTTTGCGATTGAATGATCTCTGTCACACACCCTGTATTTTTTCTACTTCATGTTGCTAGTTAAGTTGTCTTCATCTGTAGCGTCGTTCTGAGTATTTATGAAAAACAAAAGTCATCTTAGGTAATTAACCAGGATCATCAAAATTCTCAGGACAGGTAGTCCTACTGAAAACCAGAATCCTACTTAGGAGAAGTATTCTTCCTGGCTGCATTTTCCTCCAGCTGAAAGACCTTCTCTCTCACTACAGAAACAACCCCAGCACTATGATACTAGAAAAAACCCTCACTATGTTGTTTAGTTCTCCATGGATATCAGAAAAGGTCCTCACTACAGTCAAACATAACACAATATGTAAAAATAAGAAGCAAGCGCCTTGGAGGTACTTAAACTGTTCCAGGAGCCAGAGAGCGATTCAGGAGGAGCCTCACGGAAATGTGCTGTAAAGGGGGTGAGTGACCACAGCAGAGGTGGTCTGGAATGGAAACTGTGTTATTTTTTATAGTGCGGTGAAGAGAAAACTGATTCCACGAATGCTCATTGTTTTTTGATGGTATGGTGTAGAGGACAGCAGAGAGCACGCAGAAAAGCAAGGCTCCCTTTGCTATACAGAGAACGCACCGGGTGATACTGCTTAAGAAAGGACAAAGGATAAACACATTCAGAAAACAGCAACCAACTATTCACAAATATTCTTCTTCTGCCCCTCAGTCTCCTCTTGCCAAAGCACAGACAACTCATGGATAATCTCTCATTTCAAAAATCCTAGCCTACCACAGCAGCGACGTATTCAAACACAGAACAAAAGAGAGCAGGGACTCGCTGTTACCTGTCACAGTTCCTCTCTAAAGACTCATTTATAACAAAATTAAAACTTACGTCATTTTTCATCAGGAATGATCAGATTTATTCTCAAAACAAGGATTTGTAAAAATTGCAGTACTGCTACCTGGTGATTTAAGCCAAATCAATCACCCTGAAGAGAACTGCTGCTCTAATTCTCATAGACAATTTCATTTTATTTCACAAAAAGGTCAGCTTACTAGCACCAGCCCTGAGGCCTCCGTAAACACCAAGGTTGTTCAGTGCCCTGGTTTCCTCAGCGCCTCAAAGAAGCTACCAGCTAAATTCTAGCCACAGGAACTATGTTACTGAGAATATTTTGCCTTGTAATCAAGCTGCAATCTAGCTTGGTTTGGAAGTCACTGAGGATGATTATACTTTGAACTCTATGATAGCATCTCTACAGGCTCACTTTCAGATATCTTATACAAATAACTCAATTTTCTGATGGCTAGAAAGGTGGTAAAGATTAAGGAAATCTGTTCTAGTTTACAAGATTTTATTTTCAGTAATTAGAATGTTGTTTTTTACCCTGGACAACAGCCTTTAGGATTAAGTAGGACAACTTAAAGACCTTTTACTAGCAACAGTTTAAAAAAGATGTGCAGAACAAAACTAGAAAGGAGATACCTTAAGTCTTCGAACATCAGTCTAGTGGAGTCAAAGACTGACACTTATCCAGTCAGCTCCCATGAACCCTCGAAACAAACAGAAAACATTTAATTAAGATCCGGCTAAAAATCACACACAATGCCAGAATACCATTAGCTGTGCTTTTTTTTTTGCGCATGATCTTACCAAACCTAACAACCTATTTCAAACACCTTCCAAAATGAAAAGAGCTCAGATGATACCATCCACAGACAGCTGCCACCTCCACAACGCTGCCATGCTTCATCCAGCAGGACTTTGACCTGCACCAAAAAGATTTTTCTGCAGTGTTAAAAACGAACAAATAATAGAAGAAGCCCTGTAAGATCACAGTATCGAACACACTGTATTTTCCAGTGTTGCTGTTTTCCCCGCCCTAGATGAAACCCTAGAGGGAAAGAAACATTCAGCACCCCTTCCTCCTTCCCTCTCCCTTGCTTTTCTTGCCCCACTGGCCATATTTACAGGATTCATAGCTCTTCAGCACATTCCAGTAGTAGACTGCATAAATAAATACAGGGTAAAAAATACTTTGGGGAGCTTGGACCACCGCCAGCTTGCCTGGGTAGCTGGACTTCGCGTGGAGCTGGAAGGGTGTTTTTTAAAAGGAGGGAAGCAGAAGAGAACAGCTCAAGAATCTTGGCTCAGCCTGGGCATATTTCCTCCCAACTCTGGCTAAACCTCAGCGCAAACGGCTGGACGGAGGAGTCGGTGCGAAGCTGGGAGGGAGGCTGCGGGGCTCTGCACCAGGGCTACGGCAGAGCTTGGAGAGGCTGAAACCATGCTCTGCCTTTGGGCACTGGCTTTTATTTCAGTCCTGCAGGAGCAAGATCTTCTAGGTAAGTGATTCCAAGCTTGCAAAGCAGAAACTGGAGCTTAACCCTAGAAAGCCTTTGCATGGGGTGGGAGGAGGAGGAGGTAAAGAATTGGTTACTTTATGGGTTTTATATGAAGGTGATACAGGTATGTGTCAAAATTCTGTGGCAATATAGTTTTTAACATAAACCCCTACTTTTTTGTGCTTTTTAAGTCTGTCCTGGAAGCATATTTCTTCAGTAAAGATTTTTCACTTCTCAAGGGAGATGCTGACACCGTATTTTCAGAAATTTAGAACTGCATTCAAGTGCCAGTACCCTGCATTTCCATCATTACTGTTCTGGCAGCTTTAATAACAAACACACTAACATACCCAGAAATGAGATAAAAGTTTAAGGTGAATAAAGAAAGATTTTCCTTTATTCAAACCCATCTTTTGAGATCTGCTTTTAACAGCACTGTATTTTTTTTCTCTTCTGCTTTGGTTTACTTACTCCTGAGATTCTGAGGTACATAACATCTCCTCTAAATGCCTTGGGAGTACAAAGTATAAACACAGAGTATCTGTAAGCTGGAACCTGAATTTCACTGTCATTAACAGCAGATCAGTGCTAGAGTAACCTGTAATCATGTAGCTGACAGTGCAACTGAAAGCTATTCAGTTTGGCTAGTTCAAGGGTTTCTAGTCCCCATGTAATCACAAACCTGGCTTCCCAGCCTGTTTGTGTTACATGTTTTCTACCAGCTGAGGCCCCACTTTACTTTCCCTCTTCTCTTGCTTCATGACAACACACAGTGTTTGTATTTCATGGCAAAGTACTAAGTTTCCATTACAACGAAAACATTCCCTGAAAAACTGTTAGTCCCTTCTCCCCCAAGTCCTAGTCACTCTTCCTTGCCCTGTCTCCCTCCCACACAACTGGCTTTGTAATGTTTATCAGCGGCAAACTGAAATATCAATACCCCAACAAGGGCTCTCTAACTTGTTTTTACTCCACAAGTACTCAATATCCTTTTGTGAGCTTCACAAAAGAATGGTGAAAGAAAAAAAAAAAAAAAAAAGCTAGAAGGATCTCTTTGTTTATTCCCCCCGAAGTATGGTGTTGTTTAAGCTGAAATAATTAGCAACAGATAAAATCCAGCTGGATAGAGTAATGCTTGAATAGTAACTGCAATGGAGACTAGTACTCAGCATCATGCCAGGTGGTAGCACTCGATCAAGGAGTCATTTTCACTGTCTCCATGGAACACTTCACGTGGGATGGGAAAGCTTGTGTCCATCCCAGCCAAGGGAACACCACGGCTGGCTGGACGGCTTGAAGAGGTCAGACCCACTTTCCCTTTGCTACCTTTTGAGTCGAGGACTCTAACATTTGATTTCGTTACAAATTCTCCCCTCCAACCCCCATGGGTTCCTCTTAAAAATGGTTCAGGGTTGGCCAAAGTAGAACTTGTGTTTTAATTCAGTCATTAACACGAACAATCTCATAGCCAAGCAGCCCAGGAGGCGAGGCTGGCGCAGGAGCCCTTTTGGATGCAATCACGTGCTCCTGCTGAATGGCTGCAGTTTCTAGTTCTTTGCTGTTCTAGTTGGGCTAGTTTGTGGGGTGCTCTAATGCCGCACACAATGTAGCCCTGGGGCACTGGAGCATCCAACACCTGCCCCATTTAAACGTGTCTCCATTCTTACAAGAACCTCCAGACAAATCATTCTGAGGAGTGCTTCACGACAACAGCAAAGCCTTTGCCGCATATTTATGCATGGCAGAGAGGTGACCTGCAGTCCTCAGGTAAACAAGGACCCGGCAAGCAGGCCAGCCCCACCGACATGCTCCACGTAGCTGAGCAAACCAAATCCTGACCCTGCAATGAGGGAGAGAGCAGCAGGAGAGCTCGACGGTAGGCATTGCTGCTCAATACTCCACATAGTGGCACGATTTGTTTTTAAACAGAAGTAGTTTCATCTTGTTTTAACTATAAGCAAAATAAAACTGACAATGTTTTTTCTTCTTTCAACTAACATATCACAACTTCTCATAACATTTTGGATTCTCTGACATCCACATGCAATGTCAAGCTGGGAAGACATATAAGGTTTTGGAGTGAAAGGGGCTATTATGAAGGAGGTACTCAGCAGTTGGAGTTAGACTATTGCCCAGAAACTGGAGAGGAAAAATCCCTTCAGAACAGCCCACTTTGTCCCAAAACTGACCACCTGCATTCTCACAGAACAGAGTTTTGCCTCCCAGAGATTAAACTACTGCACTGTAGAACTAAATCCACAGTAAAAAACAGAGTTGGACTCGTATTTCTCTACTAATAAACCAGTAGTGGCTTTAACCTATACCACATGTCAGAGGTATTTTCTGTTCCTACAGAAACTTACTGGCATTATTGTTTCCAATCCAAGGATTACAGCCTTTACAAACACTCATCTCTGAGCTCCAACAAGGAAGGAGAAAAAGTTTGTCACAACAAAGTGCAACCAGATGTAGGCATGTTTCTTAACACTACGAGTCATCTAAAGATATGGGTTCTGCACAGAAGTGAGATGTTTTATGGATTTATATATCTGTAAGCCCCTATGTTTTGTTATACTTAGTTAAAGGGCATTTATTAAGTTTTGTGGACTTTTTAACCTCCAAGTGTAAAGCTAAGGTTGATACCAAACTAAAAAAAAGTCTGGGATCTAGAAATACAGGATTCCCGCTGTTCATCTGCAGGATGCGGCTGTATTTATATATCCAGCTGATCTGCTCTGGTTAAAGCAGTTGTGAGTCTTGGCCATGAATGCTGGGATCTAGAATGTATGAATGTACATGTGTATATATACGTACCTACATAAAGTATTAGAATAACTTCAATCTCACTATTTTACTTCCTAAGCTGTTGCAGTACATATGAACTGTCTGTCAGAGGAAAATACGTCCTCAAGCAAGTTCTCAGGCTTGTTTAAGTATTAGAACAAAACTACAAGGATCTTCTTTCATTGTACTATCATATTTCTTTCTACTACCAGAACTTACTCATTTGTAAACTACCCAACCACAGAGCTGACTAAGAAGTCATAGACTCACCTCAAACACTTGTTGTGACCGTAGCTCCTATTACTAAACACAGACCAAAAGCCATGTCCTCGTAAAATTGAAAACCTGTTTATTTCCGGATACCAGTGGTCATCTTCAAATTGACGGTGGCATCAAATACTCACGTATCTCATCTCCTCCATTCTCAAAACAGCCTTAAACTCACTCATTCTGTATAACTTACAATCTTTACACACGCTATGACATGGCTCCTCTTCTTCCTAAAATGGTTCATCTTCCACACACAAATATCTCCTATACAACTATTAGCTATAATCTCCCTAACATTTTGCCTTGATTTCCAAAACAAATATATATTCACATAGAAATAAATACATAATAAAGGAAAACTTCTGTTTGCAGCCCAAAGCATTAGGGTATCCCATCATAACATACAGCATGAATTAGAGCAGCTTACCTGCAAATTACGTAGCTCACGTCTCCTACAAGTGTGATTCCCTGTAGTCGTTTCCCACTGCAGCAGCGAGCACAAGAGGACATCTCCTGGCTGCTTGTTCAGATGACCAGCATGCTGGAAACACATTCCAAGCCAACAGCTCCCTCATAGGAGCATTGTTATCCTCCTTCCTTTGAACAAAAATATACAAAACTTTAGTGCTTCTTACAATCACAAACATGGTACCACAGCAGCAGCAGAAAAGTGTTATTTCAAGCAATAACTTTGCTTCTGGCAGAAACCCATGGCAGGGGCCCCAGATTTAGCTGTGCCTGAAAAAGAGCCCACGGGCAGCACAAACTGCCCCCAGCCTTGTGCACTCCTCCTCAGGCTCTACTGCTGGGTAAGCAGGAGCTGAAGCTCCCTTGTGAAATGAGAATGACATTGATCACGATAGCAAAACCTTCCTCCAAACAAAGCAGCTTTACACAAAAATACGTGGCAGCCATCTCAGTCAGGAACAATTGCTATCAAGTCTCATTTCTGATTTCACAAGCACAAGTGAGGCACATTAGGGCCAGAACACATCACAATGTGGCATCTCACATGTAGGTTGATGGGACAGAGGAGTTAGAGAAGTGAGAACTGACAGGCTAATACCCTGGCCCACCTTCACTAACGCAATACCTCACACAATGCATGAGGCTTCCTCTTTGGTCTTTCTCTTTCAGGGAAAAAAAGTATTAGAATAACTTCAAATTTAACTGATTTGGGATCTGAAATAATATTCATAGTAGCATATTCTGCATCTCGATAAACAAAGTATGAGGCAGGTCTGCAAGTTTGGAACTTGATTTTCTGATACGGTTATTTAGCTTCTAAAATTCATATTAAAAATAATTTCATGAAGAAACCTTATTTCAGGATGTTTCCTTTATTAGAAGAGGCTCATGAACCTTAGATGCCAGAGGAATCCCTTAGATTTTGTTCCATCTTTGAAATCTTTCCAAGACTGGCATTCAGGTAGCAGTTGAAGTGATGTATAGATTGCAGAGTAATCCTTAATCAGGCATTAAAAACTTCCAATGTACCTTCTTGAAATGATTAAAAACCAAAACCACAAACGAAAGGAAAACAACCAAACAATCCTCCCCTGCCCTCCCGATTCCAGAAGAGCTTTCTACTGTCAATTCTCTGTCTACCTTCCATCTCTCATTTTGGATAGTCCACATTTGCCCTGTGTGAAATTTGCGGTGTTGTTCTGCCATAAAAGCTACAGCCTAATAATGGTGTGTACATAAATATACTTACATTTGTATATATTTATGCATTTATGCCTATATACATTTATATATAAGCAAACCCCTGCAGTTTCCTCCATTGTAAAACCTATGACAGCACATAAGAAGCTAAGAAATTTTAAATATTTATTACAATTCCTGCAGCCTCTGTTGCAATCACTTAAGGCAAGAATTCCCTTATCTTTAAGCAACTTAGAAACTTTAAACTTTCAGAGATGCCTAAATCCCAGTTAAGCATTAGGCAGTGTTTTACAGAGCACAGCTTGGAAGATGTTCTATGTCTAGCTAAAGACACGCTCCTGAATATGCAAGACTTTGAAGACAATCTGCATGTTAAAAAGCATTTCCAATACAACACATTCTACCAAAATCAAATATCTTTGGCATACTAACAATAACATTTAATATTTATTAAGTAATATATAATGCATCTTAAAATTAATTTGGGCACACTGTTGATAATGGTATAGAAAGTTTGTCCAGCACTTCCACATCCCAGGATGCCAACCTAACTAATGGTTGACATAACTGGAAACTAAGTTTGATGCCTTTAAGAACAGTCCACAAAATTAAATATGACTAACAGTCTTGGCTTAACACGGTCTTAGGTCTGAAAACACTAATACTGATAGTATTTGTATCAGTTCAGGTTCAAAGCAATTGAACCGTGCCTGTATCCAGCTGCAAATTAACTTCACCAACCCCTTTTGTAAACTGTGTAATTTTTTGAGCTAGCACTTCAAAATTATATACATATGTTAAAGTGGAGTCCAACACTTACATTTAGACAAGGAATAATTTAAGCAAGGATAAGAAAATCCCTTCAGAGGTCTGTTGCATTCTTCCCGAACTGGTTAGGGGGTTCACCATTGAAACTTGAGTATCAGGTTCATGACCTTTTTCCTATTGGAACATAAATCCATTACTACTCCATTTTTCTCATTAAAAGCTATCCGGCCACCTCATGCTATATGTTCCAGGAATAAAATGATACTGCTACACTTAAGGCAATGCAAACAAGGACACACAGCATAGTATGTTTTCTTGAAGAGTTATACATATTCTCTTTTATTCCCCTTGGCCTATCTCATGATTTCAGCCTGCCTTAGTTGCCATCTGGCTCCTGTTTCCATCTCACTTGTCTCTCATTTGGCTTGTGGCTTGCTTTGTTTTACCCCTCCCTCCTTACTGAGCACAACATGAACTCTCATTTAACTTTCAATAACCACATGGGTCATAGAATGATACAAAAGGAATTTTATAGAGTTTAAGACCAACAGGGAACATTACAGTCAGTCAGTTTGACCTTCCCCATAACACCAACCAAAGGCCCCAACCCAGTAATTTCTGTATCAAGCCTATAACCTCAGTTTGACCAGCAATGCATCTTTAGGAAGGATACTTACAAAGGCCTACCAGATCTGTGTAATTGCGTACTTCGGTTCTGTCAGTTGCAGCAGCAAACAACAGCAAAGAGACAGTTGTTCACGCTTATGCTGATGTTGAACATTAGCAACTAGTCGGACGATCAAAAGGAACCATTTTAAAGCATGTGGATAGACAGAATCCTGATGGTCCTAGAAGGGGACTTCACCTGGGAGTGTGTAGAAGCAACATCTTGGGAGGCTGGGGGAATATGTCAAACGTAAAGGAAGCAGAGGAGCTTAACAGAGATATTCTAAAACTAAGGCGTTTGCTCTTAACCTGTTTGCTAAGGTTATTTTAATTCTTACTTCATTGCTTTTTCTATCCCCTGCTACAAGACCAAGTTTTGTACAGTCAGGCTGACCATGATACACAGATCTTTACTCTTCATTGTGCCACTTCTTTCAAACATCAAGCATATTCCTCAATTAAAAATACCCTTATTAGCAATCAGCTCAGAGATTTTCCACATTCCTGCTCTGTTTGCTGGTGTCTGACTGTATCACAGCACCAGGAGGTTAGAACCACCCAGCTTTATGGGCACCACCAATGTAGCAGAGAGGACTTAATCAGAGGAAAAAAGGAACAGGTCATTTTCTCATCTTGAACAAGCAAGTTCTGATTCTTGATGGAAAATAACCACCCATGTATCAAATAGAATGGACTTCAAGAATTGAACTAAGCACCCCGCTTGCCGGAAGCATCAGGTGGGAATTTGCAGATGGGAAATGAGCTGAAAGGCAACATTACTTCAGGCAGGCATTTGTTGTAATCTACTAAGTTTCAAATAACACACTCAGGACATTGAAATATGCCTCCTACACACCTGATTAAGGTGTCAGAGGTTGCGAATACCCACACATTTTAAGTATGTAGTTTATACAGCATACAAAGAACAGCTTACTTTTAAAGGCTGTTAGCTTTACAATTTCCTATCACAATTTTCTGCATTTATGCATGTGCTTTGACACATAGGCAAGTAAAAATTCTAATTTACATTTTAAAAATATTTCTTTAGCAACAAGAGGGCAAGTACATGGAAGTATCCTAGAAGGCCATTAGTGTTTTGCTTACATGGCTTGCAATCTTCCATTCTTCACTCCCTTTACATGGTGACTACCATTATTACGTGTGGTAGAGATGCTGCTGGAGAAGGTTATTGCCAAGGGCAGACTGCGTCATTTTCTTTCACCAACTACCATACAGAGAAGGGCAGTGCTCATAAGCAACACGTGATTCTCTTTGAGCACATGGAAATTATTGCTTCAGCTGAATTGCCTGGCCATAGTGACCCAGATACATGCCACGTTTACAAGGGACTGGATGTGTCCTGTGAACAGTCCATCCCAGAGTTAAGGCCTGTGGGTTGAGAGCTAAAGCCAGACAACAAAGTAACAATCGGGGTTTTTAGCAGCCAAAGCCTCAAGCCAAGGGTGAGAAAACAGAAGAAAACTACAGTGACCAAAGCAGAGGCTGCCCAGGCGGCAGTCCACCTGAAGTACCTGGTGTGGCGTGGTGGGGAAGGGGCAACCGCAAGAGCAGCTCTGCCCCGGCGTGGAAGTTGCTGACCAGAGACAGGCACACGGGCCCTGGCTGAGAGGCCTTCTGCTGGGTCAGCCCTCACCCACTGCCTGCTGCAACATCTGGGAGCTACACACACCTTAGTTTCTGCTCTTACCACTCGCTAACAACAGCTATCAGATGCTTCATGAGACACTTAGGCTTGGACCGTTCGTCAGTTTTTTCAGACACCGCACTAGACCTGTGATTCTGGGTAACATCTCACAGGCCTATCAAACTTGGACAAGACACTTCCTGCACCCATTACAGTTTATAAAGCAGCAATGTGCTCTGAGTGCCAGAAAGCTGTCTCTGTCCATGCCAGAAGAGAGAAAACAACTACCTCAGGGAACCAAGCATTACTGAGTCCTGCACTTCACAGCAACCCCTTTACCCAGTTCTTTAGACATGTACACATGCACAAAGTTGTGCAGTGTTTTGCTAACCTCACAGTGAGATGCAACAACTTGGCCACACACACCTACCCTGGCACACCCCTCTTTGAGCAAACGGCACTCATCCATCAGATCTAACCTCCACTTTTGTGTGCACGTGCCTGGAGCAGCAGTCAGCCTGACGCTGAGGTTTGCGGCGAACAAAAACCTCTTTCACACCAAAGGGCTAAACTAAAGGAATGAAAGTGGCATTTTGGGTAAGACCCTATATCATTTCTGCTTCAAAGAGTCACTTTGAGGATTTAAGGTCTTGTAGCAGGAAAAAGGTGGAAAGAACCCCGGCACAGTGCCAACAGGCATGCCCACCATGCCATTAGGGGTCTCTGGATCAGAATCCAATTCAGGACAGACAGCTGTTTCTCTTAAAGGAGAGCTTTGGGCTTTCTTTAGTGGACCAGAATGATACAAGATGCACAGTCAGAGAAAAAGAAGTGGCCAAAGCTAACTTGAGCTAGTCAACATTAACTGTCTTGCATTTTCCATTTCTAGGGAAAAAACAAAACTAAAGAAGCCTGGCATGTAACTCACAGCTGGCCAAAGGCTCCTTCAACAAACACATACAATTGGTGCCAGCCTGGCCTTCACCCAAACTTTCCATCCAACCTTGTGATCCAGCCACCTACAACCAGGTTAATACAGCGATAAAAACCATCTCCTGAGGGATTCTTAAATTCTTCCATTTGCTCTTAGTCCACCTAATGATTTCTGCTGCGCCTTTTTCACAGTTCATTTGTAGTTTGATCCGGGAATGTTCTCAGCAGTCAACAGCCGATCTACAGTTACCTCATCACCATGCTTTCTGCTTGCCCTTGGTCCTCAACAGCTGAATCAGGCCATCAAGCTTGACACTAAGAGCTAGGGATGGGAATATTGGAAAAGTGGAAGTTTTATTAATCCCTGACAGTAAAATGGAACTTACCTTGCTATTATCGTATTACTAGGAAAGACAAAGTTTGTAGACAAAGACTGGCCACTGCGTTGTAACCTCCATTTCTGACACAGGATTTCAGTATCTACATATTGTTCCAGCCATGATGGAAAAAACACGTACTAAAGCAAAAATGTTGAGAAGTAGGATGGTTCACTTGGCCACTAAGTTACAAGGTAACGACACTCCCAAAACACCACCAGCAGCAGCAAAGGGGAAAAAAAGGGCTATATTTCAGCAGCCTTCTGTAAACAGGCAGATTAATTCTTTGGGATTCTGTCCTAACAGCACCACCTCCTGGTCAACACACAAAAAAAATCAAATCAAAATCTCATTACAAATAACCAAGCAATTATCTCTTGAGCTCTGACAAACCAATTTCTAAATCATGCCACACCTAGTACATCAGATTAAGTGTTACTCTTCTCCCCCTTCCCGCCCTCCAATTTCAAGGTTACCATTCCAAGCCAGAGTACATCTCAACCCATCAAACCACAAGGGCTACCATCCTTACTGACACGTGTTTGCAGTCATCCGATACCGACACTTCAGGAATCCCGGCACAGAGTTGCAATGAAGCATTGCAGCAGTTCCAAATCACTGCTCACACACAGCATTCCCGAGAACACAACTAGTTGCTCTTCTTACGTTTCTTACTGTTGGTTACAACACAAGCTCAGCTTCCTCTTTGTTAAAATCAAATGACAACAGAATGAGTTACTGTTGGTTTCTCATTATTATGGCTTCTCCAGGCCTCAAACAAGAACGAGACCTAATTTTACCAACATAGAGTAAGATACGTTATCATTTTAGTGGTGCTTAAAATACTCCACTACAGTTCTATGCACACATATTAATAATATATAAATGTTACTGAATGTTGCACGAAAGTTATGAAAAGGGAACGGGCTCCATTAAAGCACGGACACTAGGAGGTACTGATGTTTCATGGAGTCATGCCAGCAGAATGAAATGTTCAAAGAGCAAGATTTCACGAGTACCGAGAGGTAAATACGGATATCTGACACAGATAAGTGACTTTGTATATAGCACCATTTATAAGTGACTTGGTCAGCAAATGGCATCAGCTCTACACACTTTTTTTCCCTTTCCACTGCAAAATCAGATTGTTATGGATGAGTTTCTGGCACAGTGGAATCACCAGCTTGGATCGATTTGGGGCACAAGTGGACAAACGTAGCTGTTCATCAAAGCTTTATGTATCAGCTGCTTCTGAAGAAAGTCTAAGAGGAACGGATGTGCAAGGCAACGCTTAAGTTTTATACCTGTACAGACAGAGTTACAGTCCATAAACTTAGGCTACACAGGTACGAAAACACACACACACACAAACAAAACAAAACAAAAATACTCCTGGCAAGAGAAAACACCTTGTTCCAACCAACCTTGACAATGTGTACAGGCAAGGACACATTCACAGCACTGGGGTAGAGCTGTAGTTATTGGGGGAGAGGTTCAGTTTCTACCTGGGACTCCTCATTTGGTTTCATGAACAATGCTGTTTAGCATGCAAAATACCACTTCAGAAGTCAGAAAGGTAAGCACTGCTATTAAAAAGCTCCTGCTAATTAACCGTGGCTGTTTTTCCAGCTGCTGCAGACTCTGTCAGCGTATTACCTGGAAGTTTGGGAAGAGAAAGTTGGTGTAATGAACATGATACAATCCACGAACGCTTAGATATTATTGAAGAGGTAAGAGCTACTGTGCTGGTTCCTGGAGCTTCACAGACCTCTGCCCCATCCTTTTGACCAAAGAAAACAAAGAATGATGCTGTTTCTAGACACCGTTCCTTCTTCATATTATTCCGTTTAAGGTCTATTTTTTTTCAGATCTCATGGTTTGTAACTACCCATAAAGCCATTATTACCAGAAACATTTTACCTCAATCAATTCCAAACAACTGATTAACTAACCATTGAATATTACTTATCAGCCTTTTCTAAACTGCTTAGAAGTATGCCTTTAATATAACAATCTCAGAACTGATACTTGTAAACTTTCACATCTGCTCAAGGCCAGATGTGAATTCTGCAGGTGACTCCAAGACTGATGGAGGAGTTTCTGCTCGCTCCTGCAGACACTCAAGAGCTAAATTAACACTATGACTGGAATTCTAAGGAAAGCTGCAAAGTTTCTCTATTTTTCCCCTGGTGCCTTAAGCACTTGCAAGATACATGTCCAGTGCTACACGTTTCCAGCTAGGAGGCTGCCAGACAACATGTTTTTGGTTCGCAAACAGCAACATTACCTCTCTCCTGCTCTAGTTCCAGCCCCCTTCTTTCCACCCCATCAGCTCCTCTCATCTTCAATGCAGATTCTTTTCTTGGCTCAGAGATGAGAGAGAACTAAAAACAAATAAGTGCAAAGCTATCTCCAAGAAGTCAAATTATGGGTGATTCTTTATACAGAGGTGCTGTAATTTCAGCCTTGCGAAAAAAGTTTTAATACTTCGTGCCACTAGAGGCCAGCACAACACAAGAAACATTTAAATCTGCAATGCACATGAGAAATTGACTCAGCTGTTAGAATTACAGGACATTAGACTTGCACTTACCACTAACACATTTGGTAAAATTCTTTCCACTTGACCCTCTGACTACTCCCTTTTTCTATTTGTCTCCCTTGTTTTCATTAGAAGGTAATAAAGACAGTGGAGCACCTAGAATCAGAAGTCAAGTCACTCCTCAACATCATCAATGAGACAACATCGAATATCCCCATCGCTCCAGAAACCCCAGTTATAGACATTTTTGATGGTAAGTATCTAGTGGGATACAGCGTACTTTGAAAACAGCGTCACATATGTTATTACCAAATATGCCATCTCTTCCCTCCTCCAGATGTGAAGTAATTCCTTCATTCAGTTCAGTGCAGCCTTAGCTGAAACACCGGGTCCAGTTTTGAAAACCAGGTTTCAGCAGCCACTAAAGAGGGGGAGGCAGGTTGCAGAAAAGGGGAAAAAAATCACCAAAAAGCCAAACCCACATCCAAGGAGCTAGATACACGAGCTATACAGAAAGGTTGTTATACTGAGGACGTTTAGTCTGAAGAGTATCAGTATTACCCACCAGAAGGAGTAAGGCTGCCACAAAGATGATCAAGTTGTGTTTTCTTCCCCGTTGTAAAACTGAATAAAACAAGAAATAATGCAGCAAGAAAGACCCAAGCAAAACACAACACAAAGCTTTCTTACAAGGACAGTGAAGCCCCTCACACAAAACGTGCTCCTGGATAAACATTTTTGGAATAAATTAAAAGATGACAGAAATCATTTGGATGACACTACCCATTCTACAGAGCTGCTTAGAATGTTCAGTACTCTTCATCTGCCCAAGTATCAATAGTGCATTTAACAAAGTGAGAGATGTTCCTGGTCGAAAACAAACTTCTTGTGGAAAGGTACGAGCATCCACAGACATGTTTATGAAGGGAGTTTTGCCCGTGTTGGGTTGTTTGTTCATTTACACACATACGTGCATATCTAGTGCACTTACACAATAGAAGGTAGGCTCGAAGTAGACAGCAGTACAGCTTATGTTGATTTTAAGTTCTTGTAGCTGGCTGTATGGATCTGGTCACCATGACTGGTACGTCCTCATCAACTTTGTCATTCATTAAAATTTCCAGTTTTCTGTCAGGGGCAGTTAATAGGTAACAAATAAGTTACTGCTCCGCAATGATAATTTATTTTAAAAAGTATTCTAGAAAAGTGTTACAGTGAATTTAAAATGGAAATCCTAAGTCAACCTCAGCGTATTTGCAGCACATCTATAGTAAGTACTATTCAGATGGAGCTTGCAACAACTGCCAAGTGGCTGAAGAATTGTGGACTCCTAGGACCTTCCTTCTGTGATTTGGTGAATCAAAATACCAATTCCTCACTTTAAAGTAGCATGATTCAAGTTTTAAATTATGTTTATCTACAAAGATTGATCCTGATCTTACAGCCAAAAATAATTACATTAACTCTTCTCTACACAGATACCAGCTGAGCACTGCAAAGAGAGAAGACAGCTGAATGTAGCAGTTTGGTTGTCACAGTTGCACTTTTGCTCATTTAACAAGCTTCTGTTTCCAGAGTTTGAGCAGGGATGAACAATCCCCAAATGTAGTTTGCTTTCTGTGTTCCTGTGCTTTATAATAAAAACGTATTTGCTTTTAGACACTATATCAAAGCTTTATATTTTAAATCTTCCTACTTAATCAAAAGTGCATTTCAAATACAGCATTCTCAGTAAGAAAATAAGATCAGGTGGGGTCCAAGACTAAAACACAGCTTAACAAACTTAACCCAAAAGCTTACTCCTGCCCTGGTGAAGAACTGAGCACTTGCTATCAATGTAATTCAATGAAGACAGACTTTCAGCTGCAATTTCCTCTGAAGATACGCTTAGATTGTCAGACAAAAACGAGTGTAGGGAGTAGTCAGGTTTTGGATAGTCACGTTGCTGCCATTGACTGAAACAGGAGTCCTATCCACACATCCTAGTCAGAATTGGGACTAGTCACAATTCATCATTTGGATGCACAGTCACATTATTTTGATACCTTTACATTCCTCTCCCTTGCTGTAGTGACGGTGCAACCCAGAATTAATTCCGACATCCACCCCCATGACACCCCCATTTTCTTCCATGACAAACAGCAACCCAACTTCCAGGAAAAAGGAGCTGCCTGACCTTTACAGAATGCAGACTCTGTGTGCGTGTGAAATAACAGGGGTCTGCACACTCTTGATTAACAAGCAGTCTCTTTTCACTCACCTAGTTCCAAACATCTTCCTCCCTTGTACCTTTTTTTTTCTTTACACGTTTCTATTTTGAGAATGACAAGCTGAAGAGATGTTATCCATGCTAGCAGAGAATAAAAATAGAGTTCCAAGAGTCAGAGAAATTGCAACATACAAAATGAAAATACTGAGCAATAACTACAGATTACACGTATCATGTACAGTTGCTCATCAACAGCACACAAGTCCCAAACTCTTGTTAACACAATCATTTCTGAATAATTCTGTGGATTCAAGCAGAGAATTTCTATGGAAAAACTAAGTTACATAAAACTGAGTCATCAATCACACGTACATCATCATGAACACCAAAAAAGCATAGTCTGCAAAGAGTTAGAAGATAAACAGCTTTAATTTCATATTCTCTTCTTACATACATATATTTAAGGCACAATCCAAAACCTTAAAACATTAACTACAGAATCTTTACTACTGTCAGCGTTACTACTGCTTTGTGACAGTTGCCCTAGAGAGAATGAAATGTGGAACACATCTTCCTTAAAAACAATCAAGGAAAGAAAACAGAACTGGACAAAGCTTCGTCAAAACAGTCTTAACTAGGAACAAAAACTCAAGGCTGTTCTCTCCACACATCGGGGAGCAGGCTGGCATGAAACCAACTCCACATGCAACATACATAAAATTTGCATCAAAATGAAACGTAATTTTTATACAAAACAAAACCTTAAATCATACAACTCTGATTTTTCTTCCATAAAACAAACGTATTATTTCAGCATAATATAAGCAGAAAAGAAAGAATGACCTGTTGTTCACGGATTGCTGAGAGTGCTATAAAAAATCCTGAGCAGATGGCACATAAGCTTGATATTTATATTTTTTTGGCATTTATTACCTACTAATTTTGAACTGAAGGGAAGATATATGCAACATTATCTTTTAAAATTTAATTGCTTTAGGAGAAACAGGTCATTACTTATTTACTTTTGGAGAAAAAGAAAAATATGCTTTAAAGCAAAAACATGAAAACAGCAGCTTTTCCAAGAAAAACTTAATGTTCCATTTAATCATTTCCACCACACAACTTGAGGAGGATTTTCCTGTAGTCTCCTGAAGTATCACCCTGGAAAGAGACAAAGAAAAAGAAAACTTGAAGACTCGTGGATTGAAATAGTGGAAAAAGAAGTATAAGCATCCTAAAAACGACATTAACAAGCAAAAGAGATGAAGTCAGGGCTGAAAGAAAGCAGATGTTAACATCTTAAAAAAATAAATAAAAGCCTGACAATTAGAAATCATTCTAATATAAGTACAAAGTAAAATCTGCTCCTTCCATAACTGGAACCAAAAGTGTCCATAGAGAATATTTTTCTTTAGCAAACTGAATTTGGTATACTGGTTCAACTACTTACCTGGGAATAGTTCAATGAAGAATTCTCATTGAAAAGCAGTCTTACAGCAAAAGGTACGTAAATATGGAACAATTAACACAGAAGTCCTGTTCCTTGCAGTCAATGTGGGTATTTTTCCAAGGGCAGTGAGTGGAAGTTTACTCTTTATTATGTTCAAACCCTAAAAACAATGTCCTTATGCCAAAAGATCTAAGGTTTTTTTTTCATAATCAGAGAACATTGCTCTCATGTTGTGAGCAGTGAAAGTCAGTATGGTTGCACACACAAACATGCATTGAAAAGACAAAGATTCCATGAACAGCAGCAATGAATCACAAAAGGCCCTGCTGAGTTTTGCCTGGTGCCCTTATGAGTCAAAAGTGTTCCCTGGGAGGTGCTCATCAGCTCATTTGGTGGATGAGGCTTGACAATCCTTTTCACAGAACAGCTTCAGCTAGTGCATTTATTTCATCCTTCATCTTCAGGTATGACTGAAACTGTTTTGTCTAAATCAAAATTATTGCAGTAGTGACAAAGAGACACCTCACAGGATAAATCCTGTGCAGGTGTAAAGCACAATCCACAAAATAGAAAACATTCCTGTTTATATATGCATTGAAAGGAAAGAACTGCTGTCCACTAACAGAAGAACAGAGAATTAAGAACTTTCTTTCCAAGGGTGTTTTCAGCTGTTTTTACAGAAATAGGAAGCAGTTTTCATTCATGTTGCGTGTGTGCCTCATATTTACAGAAACCGAGTTTTGAATTAAGTTCAGCCCATTAAATGAGTATGGCCTGTTTCTGAATGGTAAAGTTATTTCAATGCTAGATCAAAAGACAAGGAGAAAATAAAAAAAGACAGGCATACAGCTTTTCCACCAATGTCACACTGTTTTTCACTCACATCGGTGGTTACAGGGCATGTTGACTATTGTAGTTGAAGCACATCTTCACTCCAGAGTTACACATCTGGAAAAAGCTTCTGCTAGGTGACCCTCCGTGCTGCACAGGCAGGAAGACCATATGGCTGCTGGCAGAAGACTTTTTTGCACACATTATCCTTCACTATCTTCACAGGATTCCTTCTAAACATCTCCAAGTTGCAGCCCCTCAGTGTCAACAGCAGAAGGAATAAATAAGGGCTCAACAGACTGGGCACCTTCACTACAAGGCAAATGAAACGTGGCCACACTCACTCTACTCCAGCTCTCACTACTCTCCCCATTGGCCAGGCATCCTCTTGACTCCTGCTACAGCGGCAAATAGCAGTAGTAGGGTGGGTCAGCCACTAAAGAATCTGAAGTTTAGCTTAATTCCAAAATCTTTTACTTGCAAGAGAAAGAGGAGGCAACCTTTTAAAAGTGTACAAGGAGCTTTCAACTCTTTAACACACACATGAGGTAGAGCATCATCGTTATTCAGTTGGAGGACTATGTGGTTTCTACAAGATCATATACAGAGATTGGGACACAATCCCTCTGCACTAGATTTCCCTTTTCTTCCTTGCCTGTTGGCTTCTTTCCCATCCCCAGCTCATCTAGCCCCCACACAAAAGAAAGTGCTGTCTGATCTCTGGCACTTCAGCCTCCACTCTCCTGACAAATGCAGCAAACCAGACACAGCCAGCTACACCCAGTGCAGTTAATAGCTGTTCTGCGTAAAGATCCATGTTCTACTGGCAGAAAGGATGTCACAGCGGGGAAGATAAAATCTCCCAGAGTCTTACGGTGATATCTGAGTAGAGGGATCTGCCATACATCCGCTTGTACTCTGCACGTATGTCCAGCAGGTCAACCTCGCTGCGTGATACCATGATTCGAATCAGAGTTCTGTCTTTTGTTCCCGCTCCCTGAAACAAACAAAAAACCAATACGTGTTAACAATGTGTGGAAATGCCGGATGATACAGTACTAGTAAAAAAAAAAAAATAAAAAAAAAGAAAAATCATCACCCCCAAAATGAACAATGGTTTACCAGCATAACTCCATCAACTTCAATAAGCTTGAACAGAATTTGGCCTATCATACTTTAACAAAGTAAACTTACTGGTAGTTACTAGTAGGACACTAACACGGCACTTGTCTGGAAAAGAACAGTTAGGAAGAAAAAATAAAAAGAGGGTGTAGTCAGAGGCGCAGGGGGTCAGGAAGGTTTGCTGAGTTTAATGGCCTATTTCTGCTAGACCTCACTAATTAAAAGACATCAGTTTCAACAAGTTTTAAGTAGATTTTGTTCTATGAAGGCTTTCTTCATTAAGGTATGGTTGCATGCACATCTTTGTTAAGTGGATCAAATTCCTATTAGCTAGATTTTTCCACAGCCTTTCATAATAATGACTGCATCTTGTTAGTCATCTGTCCACTGACAAACATAATCCCTTCAGTTGAACAATTCATTCCAATGAGCTGTACAAGCATCCTAAAAAAAAAACCCAACCAAAACACCACTATAAGTTCATGTGTCTCATCACAGGTACCCACCTTCATAGCTTTCTGCAATCTCTCTGCAAAAAAGGCCGGTGTGTTCTTGAGGCACTTAACTGCAAAAAGAAACAGTATCACAGAAATCAGGTATTAATCCTCAGTCAGAACTCACAGACATTTTTTGAGCTTACCCTAAACAACCACATCCTTTAATTTTACATAAACATTCACTTGATAGAATGCAGCTTCCACTCCAGTTAGTCACTGAAATGATTTTTAATTCAAACAGTAGCTGCAATAAAGTTGGAGAACCTACTACACTTGATGGCTCAAAGCAAACTTTTCAGTTACTAGAAACCATTCAGCATGAAGCAGCCATAATGAATCTTTGAAGTCTAATGACCAGATTCTTGCTTATGAAGGGAAAAAGAGGAGATGGGGAGGGGGAAAAAGGCTTGAAGGAACACATAGTGCTGCTCCTGGCTTTTTCCTTATCTAAGATTTTTTAGGCTATGAATCTGCTAGGTATGACAAATTTAAGTCCTGCCCTAACACAAGTAGGGAAGCTATGATAGAAATCTCACCCTTATTTTAAAGTTAGCTACACTTTTTTTTTTTAGACAAAGTTCATCAGGACTCCTGAAAAATTCTTGACACATTTATTTAGTAATGACTGCATTTCATATTTAGTTAGTACAGTTCATTAGAAATCTGAAAGAGCAAAATCTAAATCAAATTACTGTCACGTTGATCAAGATACGAAAGAATCCTCCTTCACTCATCAGAATTAAAATCCATATATTAATCCTATGTTAGTTACAAGTAAATGATCATGCAATCTCTGGCAAACTACACAGAAAACAAACCACACCTGGCTTATAGTTATTAGCACAAAAAGGTATCAAAAGCAATCACACAAATTCACTACAAAACAAAAGGAGTAAACCTAAATACGTATTTCACAGCAACACTGGTTCTATATAGGAAGAAGTACTTTTCTGAATAGGAAAATGCAGATGAGAGAGTGCAGTTCACCACACACAATTGTCAATGATACATATAACACAATTCAAAAACAAATGACAAATGAAATGCATGTTTCTTTATCGCTGTATTTAGCTAAAACAACACACTTGCACTTTAAGATGTTTGAAGATGTTATTGTAAGTTACCAGTTGTACAATCCAGAAAGCTTTAAAGAAAGCAAAATTAAATATTTTCAATTAGAAACCCTTTCTTTTCCTGACAATAAGGTTCACAGAACAAACAATGCTAACATCATTGACTTATATATGTGTATATACACATATATACACACAAATAAAAAACCCAAACCAAAATCTGTTCAATAAATGAGTTATTCAGTAAATTCTTGCTCAAAAGGCTGTTGACTCCCTTTGCAAGCTACAGTCCCACTTCTGAATGGGTATCTACATGGAGACCTATCAAATTAATGCAAAACTCCATGAAGTGAAAAGACTTCCAAACTCTGACAGTACAGTTTCTATACTGAGGCCATTCTTTTCCACAAACACTGGGAAATATTTCTTTTCCCTAAGTTTTCTAACAATAGTTTTTGAGATGACAAATTCTAAATCCTGGAAAAGGTCTGCAAACGTATCACACCAGCGGAGCTGGAGCCAGTTTGGGTCATTAAAAGGCCACTATAGTGACAGCTTGGCCAAGCAGAATAAGAACAATAGTTACATAGTTCACCTACACATAATACAGAAGTAAAAAAAAAAAAGAGAGAGTTTTAAAATTTACTCCCATTTTTGCAAGATTTTGTTAGAAACCTCCATGGAAAAAAGCTAATGAATTTGAGCCAAATGTTCTCTCCCATTTTGTTTTGAAGTGATGCAATGCACATTCTTCCTATTTATTTCCATGGGAGTTTTTTTGATTTGTTTTTGGTTTTCTGCTACGTCACTTTTCTAGTCACTACTATATTCAAAACCAAAGAACACTTTTAAAGCAGCAGCTCTAGATACCACAGTAAATTCACAGCAATAAACAGAAAAAGAAATGGAGATGTAAAGAAGCAGTCCAGTCTAAGAGACGAGAGACAAAAGACAAGAGAGAAAAAGAGGTCCACAATTCTGTCTAGAATAAAACATTCCAAATATAACTACTGCACAACAGCTTGAGGCCTTGTCCCAACCTCATGGAAACTAATGACTGCCCCCAAAGGGACAACAGTAGACTTGAGGTAAGAGTCTTTACTCTTCAAAACTACTGGAGGAACTACAAACAAAGATTTAACAAAGCTGTGACCACAGGAAATGTGGAAAAAAATAACCTCTTCACAATCAAATTTTAGTGTTCTTTCTACTAAAAAGAAGTAGAGGTAACTAACTGGAGGGCTAATGCTTATATTTTGCTTGATTTCCAAAGCTGTCCCAAATATCACATTCTCACTGACAGCGGTTGGTACAAGTTCTCATCACTTCTGAAAACAATGGAAAGTACAGTTAATAATTGTCTCCCCATTTTAACACGTCAAATTTAAATCCTGCAGCTGCCTGAAGCAAAAACTTCATCTGTCATTTTGAGGTAAATTAAGTGCCCTGCTTTACTAGCCACAAGTGACTTCACAGAAAGCTCAACATAAAAAGCAGAAAACTGGAATTATTACTAAGAAGATGATCCGTAGCTGGAGTCACAGATGCCACCATCTCAGCCAGTTTTAGTGTAATACCAGGAACGAACTTGCTGAGACGACACCTACCTACAGCCAGCATGCCCTTTTCCAGGTCTCCAGACATTTCACGACAGATGCTGCTTTCTATGTCCCGGTTACACATCCTCTGGTACTCGCTGAAGACTGTTAAGGGAAGAGAAAGATTTCAGCCTTGCAAGAAGAGGTGGCACTGGTGCATGCTGCACGGCTTCATTGCGATCGCACTTCTCAGCTTGATACTACAGTACACTCACACAAGTTTTAACATCTCAAAGACTGATGCTGTTGTCAACCATATTGTTCCAATTACATGTCATCGCGCTCCTTCTAGCTTTCTAGTTCTACCTTTATTTCTCAAGGGCTAGACCAAGAAACCACTGTAAGGGAAATAGTGAAAATTCTTCTAGGAAAGATTCACGTGTCAATAAAATTAAGAAAACATGCAGGTTACCTCACATACACATCCCTTTCCTCTCCATATAAGTGCCTCAATATGTAGAAGACTGGAAAAGTTCTATATAGTTACTAAAACATTTCCACCACTATAGACTGATATAACACCTAGCAAGTAAAAGGGGAAGGGAAGGATTGCATCTTGCGCACACACAAGCATACAAAATCCAAACAATTCTCGTTTTTCAATTCTTTTATGAGAGAAATATTTGAAGTAGTATGACCTCTACCTGCTCTGATATTTAAGAAATATGATCATAATGTGCAACTTTTGTGTACCCTTTTTCTGTCAGCAGAATTCACCCTGCTTTTCATTGAGGTATCATTACACCCATTTTACAGACAGAGGAAATTCAGGCACAGAGCAGTGTTGTACTTTTTTATCATTACATACAACAGAATCAAGTTATTGTTTATGTGGAGGACACCATTACCTGCTCTGAGGTGGGCCCGGCTTCTTGCGCATAGAATGACATTGAATTTGGATTCATCGGTTCCTAGACGATTCTCTCCAGCTGCATATAGCTCCTAAACACAGAAGGGAATTCACACGTCATTACTCAGAAAAGCAGCCAGGTTGAAAAGCTCAGTTACAGATCTGCTTCCTTACAGCCTCTCCTCCTTTTATGCTTATTTCTTACTCTACCTACTGCTGGAAAACAGCAAGTAGCTCTAACCTTCCTACAATGTGCCATGCTTGCAGTCTTCCTTGCTTACCTTTCAGCATAAACGCTCACAAGAGCTCCAGATTACTACAGGAGGAAAAATTATTTTAAAAGTACCTGAGAACTGTTGTTCCTAACAGGGTTTACATTTAGCTTTTTTTCTATGCCTGTAGGTATGTTCTGGGACATTATTTGATTTTGGCTACGGTATACTATGTAGAAAGCTAATTACATTACTATTTATACGAGTGTAGCGTGCTGAAACGATCCAGGGTTTTCTCTTTGCTATGTGGTGAAATGGAACACGCATAAAAGGTAATGGGGCAAGAGTCACCAGGTCCAAGTGCCTTATTTGCTGCAAAAAGCCAGAGTTTCTTAAATAACAGGCAAAAGCTAATGCAGGTGCTGAATAGATTAAAATTTAATCCACACACATATCAACTCAAATCTCTTTGGACCATTCTTTTAATAAGCAGCACAATAGAGTCACCTAACACCTGGAAAAGCCAGAGAGCTGACAAAATGAGAGAGAAAAAAACCCTATGGACTCTATTGCCAAGAGCTTCATCACTGTAATGAAATTACACAGCTATGATGCTCTGTCAGGGCTTTTCATATCACTTCCATCCACTGAAACAAAAGCACTACACCAGGAGATGTCACAAGGTGTCCAAAACTAAGAGTAAGCAGAAACCACACAAATTTCAGTGCACTGAGTTGACTATACTTAGAAACAATGAGGAATTTCTACTGACCTGCACATCTTTTTGCACAAGAGACATGTCAACAGTTGTACTTTCATCTCTGTTTCCCTGAAAGAATTTGAAGATACAAAAGTGTTACTGGTGGGCCTTTTTTAAAAATAAAGTCCTACAAACACGCACACAAAACTCAAACTCCAAAATCCCAGCATGGAAATACCTGAGAAAGTGAAATCAAAAGCCTCTGGAAATGTCCAGATGTGTCACTTTTTATTGCTTCCTCCAGAGTTTTCTTAAATTCTGGAAGAGAGACACAATCATGAATCATCATACATCTCTGCTCATTTCCTAAATTTATATTGTCAGTCAGTGATTAAGGAAGAAAATTTTAATGGAACTGTAGCAAATCTAACCTGCTTTATAGACCCTGTTGAGTTCCTGAATATGCTGATTGCTGCGAGAAGCTAAGATTTCAATGAGACAATTTTCATCTGTGCCAACGCCCTAAAACAAATCATACAGAGAAAACACACTCTTCAGATTGAAAACTTGCTTCTACAACCTAGTTTAAAAGGAATGTAATACAATTATACAACAAAATATAATTCAGAATATAATGTTGTTATAGGAGCAGTCAAAGCGAGTAGTTTAAATGCTACTTATAACACATTTCCAAGACACAGATACACAACAGATACAAATTGATCAGATAATTAAAATAATTACGAAAACAAAATTTTGTTTTAAAATGTCATCATTCACACAAGGTTTTAGCATTTAAAGCGTATTTTTTTCCTACCATCAGAGATTAATTTCCTAATTCTAACAGGTAACTTTTACTAGCTCGTAAATAGCAGTTGCAATTACAATCCAGCTAATATTATTTCATCTTCCTAGGTACTTGAAAATTGTAGCCAAAGAACTTGTAAATAAACATACTAACTCAGTAATGGAAATACTTATTTCACCTTCATTTAAACATTGTCTTGAAATACAAATGTTTGACCTGTTTTTGTTTTTAAAACCTAAATGTTTATAAAATAGTCTGACTGCTTTAAACAAAAATACTTTAGAAAAGGTTCAACACAGGCTAGGAAAACATACTTTTGAGGTGAGGGAAAAGATTAAAAAAGATGTACACCCTGCTCAAAAATCTTTATGAACCTAGTTTTCTGAACTATTCTTGAGCACTGAATGTAAAGTTACCGGAAACTCTAAGTTAAGTGGTTTCATAATCAGTTCCATCACAGCTCAAAGCAAAAACTCAGAAACAAAGGCATCCCATGCAGTGGCTGGCTTAGAAGAGAGCTGCCTCAGTGGCTTACTCAAGACTATGTAATAAATAAACTGTTAGAACTCAGTTTCTGGCTTTTTTGTGTATTTATTTATTAACATATTTTTGTCACAACACCAATCTATTAAATAGTCTTTAACCTAAGGGAAGAATTATTTCTCAGTTTTATTTACTATCACGGGGTACAGATCAGTCAAACAGTGGATTGAATTTCTGGGTGGAGAGGAGGGAACGTAAGTTCAAGCTTTTAAATGAATACCAAAAATTTTATCAGTTCAAGTATTTCCTCTATCTTACAAATTTGTATCTCCTACACAAACCTTTATAGCTTCCTTGATTTCATAAGCATCAAACATGATAGGTGTCTTCATCATTGCTAAGATTGTCCTCTCAAAGTTACCTGATAGCTCAGACTTGAGATCCTTGATCAAATCCTAATGAGAAGTAAAAACAAGGAAAAAATGCATAAAGACCAAATTTGAGAAATGTAAGCACCAAAACTGTGGAGTTTAATTAGAATTCTTTATGTGTAAGCATCAATAATATATCGAAGTAAAGCTATTCCACTTAACAACACTATAACGAGCTTAATGTAACATGTATGCCTAGGTAATTAAGGTCCAATTAAACAAACTGATCAGACAAAAGAGTCAAAGTAACCGTTTGTCAGAAAAACCGCTTTATATGTTTCATCTGAAACGCCGCATGAAGAAACCAAGAGTGGGAAAAAGCAGAACCCTAAACAGGCTATGACTTGTGAACTACCTTCCCCTTAAGCAACTCCCAATCTTTTTCTCCAAACACTAAGTCTTCTGTCTTCCAGTGAAGGAATGTCAACTCATTTCTACTTCCTTCTGTTCTCACGATGTACTTACCTTTCCATAAGCTGTTTTGAAGGACAGGATGATCTGCTGACGCTGCTTGTTTGAACGACTTCCAAGACAATCGATAATCGCCTGCTCATCGGTTCCTGTACATGCAGACAGACACCACAGAATGAGCACATCTATCATGTGAGGACTCAGCTTTCTGTTCCCATTTGATCCTATCTCTTCTAAAACCAACTGAAGGATGCGTATGCCTTTAGTTCATCTACGGTATCTTCTCTAGTGTACGATCACAGAACTTCAAGCTCAACTGTCAATCACAAGCACAGTAATACAAAAAAGACAACCCCAAATCAAATGCCAAACTCATTACGTTCTTTACACCTACATGCACTTCCAATAATTCTGCTGACAACCAAGAACATCCACATGAACTAGGCCACTCAGTACACGTGCCACAATGGACAAGAGCATTGCTGAATCAAAGCTGCAATTCTCCTTTTAACAAAAATGCAAATCCATAGACTGCTCACCAAATCCCTTCATGGCCTTCCTTAAGACTTCTGCGTCCTTCAGAGGATCAAATCCTGGTGCATCGGTGATTGTGCCTCGGTATCCATGCTAAAATCAGACCAAGTTGAGTTGTTTATTAGTGTTAATCAGGAAAAGACTGTGTTTTACTACTTAGGAGAGATGACTACTGTTACCATTTTTCTTTCTGCTAGAAAAGTAACAGAGAAAACTCAGAAAAAACCCACCTTAAACAATTTGTTCACTTTTATACTCAAATTATAAGAAAATGCAAGGCCAAGAAGGTTCACTGATATTGAAATTGCTGTCCAGTTAATCAAGGTTTGATGAAACTGCACACATTATACAACTGGCAATATTTTGTTAAATTAGGAAAGGTAGTTTTCATTACTTTTGAATTCATTTCAAATCTTTCTTCTTGGAAAAATGTGATAAAACAGCATTTCTTTCCAGTCATATGAGCCTACATTGCTTGCATTTGGAAAGGATCGCTCTCTCTTTAGACAAACTTCTTTTCTTACTTTTCTTACAAACTTATTTTTCTTACTTTCTTTTCTTACTTTTGTTTCAATTTTAGGCTTTGTTTACACAAATAAAATGTAGAGAAACACACGGTTACATCTTAAAAAAAAAGAAAAAAAGAAAACACCAAATGCTCTTACTGTTACGGGAGAGACAGTAGGCCCAGTAGCTCCTGGGTAAGAGGGCACAGATGGGTTCATAGCTGGGCCTGGTGGATAATTTGGCATGGGCTGCTGCCCTGGGTAAGGTGCTGGTGGTTGTCCTGGAAAGCTCATCGGCTGCTGAGCAGGCGGTGGTGTGGGCTGGCCTGGCACAGGGCCGCCTGGGTATCCCGGGTAAGCTGGCATTCCTGATGGCGGATTCCCTCCAGGTGGAGGATATCCTCCATAGGAGGGCTGCTGTCCTGAGGGAGGCTGTCCAAAGCCACCTGGAGGGACCGGAGGATAACCCCCAGGTGTTGAAGGATATAAGCCTTGTGGTGCACTCGTCCCTCCAAAGGTCCCCGCCAGGTTAGATGCCTGCAATGACAGCCAATAAAGCAAGAGACAGGAAGGTGTACAAACGGTTGAGTTTCAATAATGTGCTTAACACAATACAACCTCCCACTGCATCCACACAGATACGTAGTTCTGCATCTACAAAGGAACTTCGCAATCATCATGTCTTACTAGCAAGAAAGATAGAAAAAAAAAAAAGTATTCGGTTGACTCTTGCTTTACTGTAAAAACATCAGCTGCCAAACATCAGGAAGCAGAACAAACAGACACATACCTGCTACTGCATCCAGCATTACACACCACTCACACAGAGGAGCACCAATAGCCACACACCTCTTATTCTAAAACCTTATGCCAGTTAATTCCAGCAACACAAAACTACGCTTATCACTTCTCTGTCCACGGCTGCCTTACACAACCACAGCATCATCTGAGTGCTGGCATTTACTATGAGCAACCTCTGGCTGGTTTATGACGCACTGGATGTATTAGCAGTTTACAACTGGCAACAGTTCCTGAAGTACATTTGGAAAGACATCTGCAGAAGCTGCCACAAAGATACTCCACTCCACATGCAATGCCATCTTCCCACATGAGACACTGACCCACTTCTAAAGAGGAACCATAAGAACTGACATTTGATGACTGCAGTGTTCTCAGAAGCCAGCTGCTGTGGATATTGCTATGTGCACCTCAGATAGTTTGCTGCTCTTTTTGCCTGCAGGCTGCCAAATCAATTTAACTATTGTCTCAGAAAGGCATCTATAATACAAATGTCTTCCTACAGACCGTGCATTCATTATGCAGCATAACAGATTTCTGAAGACTAAGTTGTCGGAAGCGTCACCCACTTCTTCTCTATCAAAAAAAAAAAAGTCACATTTGAAACATCTGCATTTTCTTCAGTCAATGTAAAAAGTCTTTACTGCCATTGGTTAAATATCAGTGCCTGTAAGAGACAGCTGATCCCAAATTCTTTTCAGGGATGAGTCACTGATTGCACAGAGTTGTTCCTTATTTAGAGTGGCCAAAATCCAGGTAATAGGCAAAATCTGGACCGTGTTTGCCAATGGGAACATATTAAGAGTGGATACTCAGTGTTAACAGTCTGTTCCTCTATTCCTCTGCACAGCAAAGCCAAGTCATATTACTTTTATGTTCATGACTTTTGAAGTTAAGCTCTTAAATCAATATTTAACATAGGTCTGCTTTCCTAAAATAAGAAATTGCTTGCAGTAGCTGTTTTCTTCAATAGATTATATTGAATGCTCAACATCTAAATAGACTAGACATAAAGGCACAGAACTCAAGTCACAAACTTCTTAGTGGCAACGTCAGAAACACATCTTGGCACTTAAGGAAGTCACAGTAAAACACATTAAAGGAAAGCCAACTCACCATTCCGGCCATGTAGCTGGGATTGAACTGATTGGCGTAGCCAGTCACATTTTCTAGACCGATCGGAGGCGGATTTGAAGGTGGATAGGCAGCGCCGCCCCAAGGACTGCTACCTGAAATCAAACACAGCTGTGCTGAAACCAGAAACTACACCTTTTAAAACTTATTCCACACTACTTACATTTCTAATGTGACGTCTGTTCAACACTAGCAGTTTGGGAGAAGGAAAATCAACCAAAGGGGTGCAGGGTAGCAGTGCAATTATGATATCAAGAGCCACCTCATTGATTATTTCTAATCACCTTAGTTATCACTGAATATATCCATTCTCATTTTAAACAACTCTGAACATATTTGAAAGTTGACACTCTAGAGTTAATACTGTAAACACCATCTTTTGACTAGAGGTAGTTTCTCTTAAACTACAAAATTGTCTGGGTATTCCAGTAGGAAGATATTATTAACTCCTTTTAGGCTGCTAATTTGAGGGATGTCTAACAGAGCATGACCCAGTACATTCACAGACACCCAAGTCACAAAACGTGGCTGCACACAGCAGTACGGCCTTGTCCATACAGCAGCGTAACTAAGCCAGGATATTCTGCTGAGAAATGGCATTTATCTTCCCAGGCTGGTCTGGCTTCTCACCATACACCGCTTCCCCTTCCCCAGCCAACTTGACTAACTCCACGTTTACCACACCCATATGAGTCCAGTCCTTTCTTTCTACCAACAATACTGACAACTGCAAAGTTCATTACCAACAACCTGACACCAAGCAGCAGTTACATATTTCACCAGCTTCATATTATTATAATCTATATCCTTTTTAACGGCCTTCTCCTTTCCATATACAACAATTTGCGCAAGAACAGCGAATTACAGATAATGTCATAATTAAAGCCCTAATATTTTGTGGGATATGGTTTTAAATTGTGTGACCAATCTCTCCTCACACTAATTTTTCTCACAAGCTGTCTTCAAGACTCAGTACTAACAGGACTCTGTTCCTTGGCATTTATTGATTTTGGTCAAGTTACTACCATCTCCTAGTTCTGTGTGCTTCGTTTGAGATGAATGAAAATGGACCTGATATGAGCACATGGTAAAGCACCTGTATTATATAAATCTGAATCCTCAGCCAAGATAAAAGAGGACTTCACAAGAGAGCACAGATAGCTTGCGTGAGTCAAGGCCACCTTTCCACTCCAGATAGGACAACCACTGCCATTTAATGTTTGCTCCATCTAAAGAACTTACCTGGGGCTGCCGGTGGATACCCACCCGCTGGAGGATAGCCAGGGTAGCTCATTGCAAAGATCTGAAAAGCATTTGTGATACAGTTACTTTCTGTAATTCTTCACTAATTACACCACATAAAATTAGCAGGCAACACATCTGCAGTAGCCAGTTAACAACATTTAGACATAAACTGAACAAGTTGCACCAGCTTTTCCCTGGCAAACCTCCTCCCATTTCCTTTTGCTGACTAATAAATTTGTTCAGATATCCAAGCAGTTGTAGAGTCACTCCTCAGACTATTTTTCTTATTTGTTTCAGTTACTACTTACTGCTCACTTTGCCTGTTATGTTGTTAAGAATATTTTACTTCAAAATGCTTACCTCATTGAGCTAATTAAGTCTCCATAAGTTTGCAACCCATACAGAACAGTCTTACTAATCAAAAGCAGAAAATCATCTGACAAACAAGTCATGTCTTCAAGTGAATAATTGTACCAGAAGTGTTAGAAGGCATCTAAATGCAAACATCTGCAAGAGTGCAAGGTCAGAGTGAGAAGCGGAAAGGACACACTTTGTGCTTACAGCATTGCCATAAAATAAGAAGGGCTCACTGCAAATTTGATCTCTCAGAGTTGGCAGTGCCTGTGTCAGCACAGAAGTGCACAAAGTCATTAGCTGTCCAAAGTGAAGCAGAGGTCAAAAAGGAAGGACAAAACAAAAATGATTGTCCAGAATACGAAAAGCCTTATTTTAAACAGAACAGCTCTCAGGAAGGATGGTAAAACTAACCCAAGGAGCTTGTTCCAGATGAAGAAAACACCCACAATCCGTCTCAACTTTTTCAAGGTTATTTTTAGTGACAATTCCCAGTCTATTTTTAAACTGCTGTGCAAACAATATCCATCTCCTTTCTCTCCTCTCTTTTCCCTAAAGCATTACCTTTTGTATCTGCCTTGTTTTGCTGGTTTGGATTTCAGCTGTGGAGTTTTGACTTGGGTTGGGTTAGTGGGGGGCTGGTTTTGTGGGATTGTTTTCATTTTGCATAATCACGTCAACATCCCTTTCTGGTTTGCATGGCTCTTTTGCATAGCAACAGTGAAATGGAAAAATAAAAAAAATATATATATACGTATTTTTAGGAAAATATGATTAGGAACTCTTCAACTCATTTAAAAGCTGTTTGGACTTCATGCTGCATGTACGCCCTTGAATTTAAATAGAGAGAAATGAACTAGCAGAAATTACAATGAACACAGCAGACNTTTTCATTTTGCATAATCACGTCAACATCCCTTTCTGGTTTGCATGGCTCTTTTGCATAGCAACAGTGAAATGGAAAAATAAAAAAAATATATATATACGTATTTTTAGGAAAATATGATTAGGAACTCTTCAACTCATTTAAAAGCTGTTTGGACTTCATGCTGCATGTACACATTTGAATTTAAATAGAGAGAAATGAACTAGCAGAAATTACAATAAACACAGCAGACTAAAAGCTATAACCCTACCTTACCTCTATTCCAGTGTGTAAGTGTCTAACAGAGTCAACAAATAAGTGAACACAGTTTCTTAGTGTTGGAAAAAGCCTGTTTACCAGTAAATCTATAAGTGATGTTGTTAACTGGAAAAAAATCATTTCTGTGCAGGCAAGTTTAAGTACTGCCCTTCTATTTGTGCCATTTGTTCATTCTCCATTCCCCCTACAAACACGAGTGCGAGGTGGGGTCAGACAAGGGGGTAAAACCATGACCCCATCATTACCCCTTGTCGTCTTCCGATGAGTGTAACAGAATTAACCATTTACCCAGCTGCACACATCAGGAGACCAAGCAGGACACACAGCTGGGAAACCTCAGGACATTTTACAGAGTTAGGCTTTAAATGAGTAAACTGTCAATCACAAATGTCTAGATTTAAACCTCAGGAAAGGTCCAGGGCAGCCAAAGCCATCCACAACCATCATGGCCCCATTCCAGATATTCAACTGTAAGAACAGACTACAGATTAGCTAACACGACACCATTCGTAACCAGATTATATCTGAAGGGTAAAGGCTCGCAGAAGGTTTTACACCTTATTAGATGTTTACACGATGTTCTCCATAACATGGCAAATGTTTTTCCTGCATTCACTTCAGCCTTGGTTTCCAGTGAGATCTTTCACTGCAGTGCTATCTGGGACTTTCAGAATAACTGAAACATCGAGGCTGCTACAGCTGAAAAGGCGACAAGCTTTTTATTAGACAAGCACTTCTTGACACGACCAAGCTCTATACATGTTTTCATTTCACATGCAAACACAGTGCACAAGACCTACAGCACCAAATCTGGCATACAATTGCTGTGCAATATACACATGGGAGCACAAGCTCCACACAACAGTCATCAGGGTGATCGTGTTTATTTTTCCAGGCATGCCCAATGCACACCCCACATTAAGATTTTGTTCCCATCTTTGTCCGTTTTTAATGCTAGAAGCTAAATCTTAGAAAAAGGTCTCTCATGGTCATCCCTGCAGTTCAGCAAAATAATGGATTTTTACTTTTGAATACTCACTGA
Source organism: Pampusana beccarii (assembly GCA_013399365.1). Taxonomy (NCBI): domain Eukaryota; kingdom Metazoa; phylum Chordata; class Aves; order Columbiformes; family Columbidae; genus Pampusana; species Pampusana beccarii. Next base: position 853,128 of record VWYH01008418.1, read on the forward strand.
TGCTAAGTTAAGAGCATACAGGTATGGCAGCAGCTGAATGGGGTCTTTTTCAACGTTCTATAGGGACAACGTTCCAGCCACCACACTTCACTGCAACTTTACAGAACTTGATAAAGCCAAACACTTTAACAAAAGATGAAAACTAAGGCCCATAAAACCCATCCAAAGAGCACTTGCAAGACACTGCACACAGCGGAACTGCACAGCTGCCTGTGCTGCCCGCCCCGCTGCCTCTGGGCAGCTACCGGTGCACGGGAAGGAAGAGAGGCCAGCAAAACCAAACCAAACAAACAAACCCACAAGGGAAGGCAGCCTGCCACTTCACAGCCTTGCTGTGTCATGAATTATCTTTACATAACAAAACACAGCCATGGTACTAAAAAAAACTCAACCCTATCACTCAAGTCACTCAAAGAAAAAACAAACAAACAAACAAACCATCACAACCCAGATTTTCAGCATGCATAATGCTTATTAGTCAAAGGGTACATTTTTTTATATAAAGATTATTACAGCATTGAAATTATTTTTTTCCCTTCATGTGCAAACATATTTATTTATTTATAGCTTCACAAGGTAAATACAATAATGACAGGACACTCCAAATTTAAGGCAAAAAGGTCTGAGTTTTTTGTGTTGAAGGGTGCAGAGCAAGGCAATAAACACACTGTTTTTCTAAGTGGGGTTCTTTGCTTGTTTGTCTGATGTAGAATGTTCCCTTCAGATTTAAAAAAAAATAAAGAAGTCTTTTGGCAATTAAAGCTGAGGTTGAGGAATAATGGCTAGCTTCATTAGCAATCTGATAAATACGTTACTATATATAAAAACATTCTGCTTGCTTCTTTGGAATACTGCATTTATCCAGGACCCTTCCAAGGGGAAATTCTCCCACACCAGCTGGATTCCAGGCAAACTAGGATCCACAAACACACCAGCTTCTCACATTCAAAAACTTCCCTAATCACCACTTTTTGTGTACTTCTCTGTTGGCAAATTCTCCCATTTAGCAAATATTTATGCCTCTAAATTAATTTTCCCAACCACACCCACAACCTTGACTCCATTTCACCTTCTAAGCCCATCTTCCCAAATTTCTTCCATTACATCCACAATATCTTGCTATAAATGTAAGTGACGAGCGACACTTGCCTGCCGACAATGGTGACACAAGCCAGGGAACAGCAGATGCCAAAGTCCACCCTGCCAAACAGTTACCGTGTGGGAGGACACAGGAACAGCAAGGTCTGTGTTTGCTCAGCCATAAAAGAAGTAGTACGTAAGAGGAGGGGAAAAATCCAAACCACCAAACCACGCATGGAAAGAGGGAGTGCCCTGAAGAAAATACAGAGTCAATACTGCTAAGGTCCTCTCCCTGTTCCAGTGTTCACCCTGGAGGTCCACCTCAAAACTCCAAATAAAGATCAGAGGTTTTACTCCCCCGGTGGACAACGCTGTCTCGCTTCAGGTTGCAAGCCATGAACCGCTCAGGCTCTTGAATATTTTTCTGCTGCTTTGGCAAAGCTAAGAGGAAACAGACCTGCTCATAAGAGATTAAATCTGTGATGTACTTTCAATTGGAATCTTGAAAATACGCTGCTCTAAGCCACAGCACAGCCAAAAAGGACAACTGGAGATATTTATAACAAAAATAAAAATTGCACAATGGCAGCAGAAGTAAATAATAAAATTTTAAGGCTACAAGAAAAGTTCTGTTTCAACGTGCAACAGAAATAAGTTCAGCAACTGCATTCACGTCCCTTCCTGGAATTTATTTAGTGGCTGCTGTTCAGTCTCCAGCTACACCAAGGTCCAATAATTCGAGGGGAAAAAAAGGATGAGAATATTAGAACCTATACTGGTTCAAAATAATTTATTTAATTATGCTCATTTCCCAGTGAACACTGAGTAACGTTAAACTTTTGGCCTTTACTCCTCCTCCGGGCTGATTACCAGGATGTAGTACAAAGGGCTGCCTAAAGCTATAAATTACAGAACTCCCTTGTGCGGAAAGCACGAGCTGCTCCAAGACCGATCCCTGATTATGAAACCAGCAGAGAAGAATTTATCACCTTACAATACGCTGTAAATTTGCATCAGAGGTGAACTGAGGCATCCACCACTGCACTTTTGCAAGACAAGGATGAGCCAGAGTCAGCATCGTACCAGCTAACTGCTATTTTACCAGCCTAAGCAAGGTTTACCTTTGACTCATACACTGCAGCATAGAAGTTGTCTTCCATAGCTGGTGTAGTATTCTTCATCCTAATAGATAAAAAGCCCTGCAATTTGGTTTTCTATTAAGTCTCCTATGTACACAACTCCCGGCCTGGCCTTCCTTTCGCTACTAGAAAACTAAAGTTAGTAGAATGAGTTCCCCGTTCCAACAAGGCTTAATGTACCTGAGTTCATGCCAGCCAAAATTCAGGAAACCTCTTTTACACAGAACTTCTCAGCCCTAGTTTGCCATTGACCCACAACTAGTACCTTTCATTACTTGCTTTTACTGGCTAGTGAGAAAACAAAACAAAAATGACACCACACAAGTAAGACCTCCAAAGCCTGCAAAGGATAATTCTGATGTAACAGGCAATTCAGCTGCTTCATGACAAAGCTTCTTTAAACACCCAGTAATAATAACCAGCACCTGCCATGCCAGAGGAACAAAGAGAGAGGGAAAGCTCCCATAACAAGCCCCCTTATTTCCTCCATGAGACCGGCTCATCCCAGCTTGAGCGTACTCTCCTCTCTGTGTGCGCCTCCTCCACAGCTCAACACACGCATCCTTAGGCAGAAGGTCAGTCCTGAACGGACAAGCAGGTCAGCCTCATACTCCAGGGGCCAGCAGAGCTGGGACTAGCAGAGCTGGGACTAGCAGAGCTGGATAGGTAACACTGCTCACCAGCACCGAACCACAGAGACAGCAAGCGTTGAACAGCAAGAAACATACTTCTGTGCTTGGTCTTATGGACCCTTGCCTAAGGGGTTCAAACAGCTGACAACAGGGGAGAGGGAAAAAGGCAGTATCATGTTACCACTCCGCGGCAGCATTTCATCGTTGTGAAGATCCTGCTTACGGAGATAAACATTTATTCCCCCAGCATACAACTTCATTCAGTATCTGTGACTTTTCTGGGAAGACCACAGATGTCTCTGGGTTTACGTATCAGTCCCTACTCAAGGCAACAAAACCCAAAGAATTTAACTGAACTGCACCAGCTCTTGAAATGCACACGCAGCAAAAACGTGAGTTAATTTCTAGGAAGTCAACTTCACTTCGGCTTCCTACTCTGCCCTGATCCAAGTGTTTCCTTTTGCAGCACACTCTTGCTATGTTCTCTTTAGAATATTTACAATACAGACAAAGTGTATGTGACAACACAGATAAAGACACTTTCCTAGCAAAACAACAAGAAATAATACCAAAATAGGTTTATGAGATGCTTGAAGAAATAATAGAATGAGGTTGCTCTAGTTCAAACTCATAACTTGTCATATAATGTGTTGCAAAGAACAGTCATGCTATGAATAGCCTGAATTATGCTCTCAACTGACTAATGCTTCAGGGATTTATACTCATCTATTTTAAGTTTTACCATGCAAGAACAAACTTTGACTTGCACTGATGATATAAAAATAGGTAAATATTCATCATTTCATTTCACAAAGTACACTCCGTGTGGGAAGTCCTACAGAATTAAAGCAACAGTCAAATGATCGGTGCTCTAAGACAGTTACCAGAAAAATACCTTATTGTTCATTTCAGGCCATCGATTTTTAACGAACTGCTGTGCCCGAGCCTGAAGCGCAGAGCCGGTGAGGCCCTGGCACCCCCAGCCCTGCGGGGCACCCGCAGCGAAAGGCAGATGAAAGCTTTTGATTAGACAGTCTGCCAGTAGCTCCTACACTTACGTTGTTCAGGCTGCAGAAGAAGCCAAATAACACTGAGCTGCTCAAGTGACAACTCCCCAAAGAAAGGAACACTTGGGGGACCCGCACGGACACTTTATTTGAAAGCTGCATGGAGGTACCCTACACTGCGCACAAAACGTCTGTGCTCTGCACCCATCTGACAGCCCTGGGACTCCCCAGCTGAAACACTGGTAAATATGAGCTTGCAAATATGTTAACTTTTTCTTAAAGGTGACAGCTTTCATGCTTTCTGGGCACTGAAGGGCTTAAACACACAGCTGTCCAGGAACATCAGTTACTACTTGACTGTGAGCAAATGGACACGCTTTGTTCATTCCTGACTACAAAGAAATACCGATTTTCAGTTCCTTAATTACTTCTTTACAGGGATTGACTTATTGAAGAAAGAACCAATTTAGTATGGTAAACCAGAGAGTCAGGTATTTCACAACCACCATAAACAAGCAAAGTCAAAAGAAAGGAAGACTGCAGCCTTTAAATCTAGTCTGCACGTGGGATGAGCAAACTTTAGTCCTTAACACTTATTACTGAAAAAGAAGTATTTTTTTCCTCTAAATCCTAACATTTGTAAAATATATTTATTCTCCTAGCTAATAGAAAACTGAGTATTTTCAAAGCACTGTCAAGTACAGCCAATAACCAGATACCTGGACTACAGATAGGTGCAATGTTTAGAGAATGAACATTATTTTCCAAACTTAAAGTTGTTCTCTCTAGCAACAATAAAAGGGATATTCACAGCATCTGCTTTAGGCAACTTAAGAACCTAATTTAGGAAAACATGCCAGGTTAAAGTTAGAAATCTAAGATGCTTTTTTACCCAAGCGAGAACTCTTTGGGAATCTGAATTAAATGCATAAATTAATCACAGCAAGTATCACTTCACATGCATATTGACTGAATGGCTATAGTGAGGTTTAGAACAAACAGAGGCCTTGCAAAGATTTAAAACTCATTTGGATCTTTAGTACGGGATTAATTCGGTTGATAGTTCTTAAGCCTCCCAGAAGCCAGGATTCAAAATTCTGAATCGGAGGCCCACCTCTCCTAATGATGAAATGAATACTGATTAGTGGCTCCAAAGAAGGAAGGAAACTGTGAAGACCAGTGCTTCAAGACAACAGCTGAGCTAAAGCGAGCACCAGTGACCTATTGGTGACACTTTCTCAACGCCCTCAAAAAAAACAAACGAAACACAACACAACACCCACACTTTGCAGTTTAAAAAAAAGAAGCTTTAACCTTCCCTACTACAAAGTAAGACAGTATCTTCTCTCTCAAATAGACGATGCATAAGGAAAAAAAGGACTTCTTTCAATTATTTTGTATTTCTTAGAAAAGAAAATTGCTACCAATCTGACAGCGCAGGGACACTCTGTACTCCCCCTGTACATGGAACAGGTAGGCAGCAGGACTGCATGGGGTTGTGCTTTTTCTAAAAAAACCCAAAAAACCCAAAATAACACACCAAAAAACAAACACACAAACAAAACAAAAAAACACAAACAAACAAAACATACACAAAAAACTCGACCCCCACACACGAAGCCTATTCAGCTTAGGTTCCTACAATCTAACCATTAGCACTGGTTCACTGATCCAAACTCAGCATGAGTGACAGCCGAGCAGTATAGATAAAATTTCACAAGTATACACAAAAAAACCACCTGCTAAGCGTAGGCCACATTGGCAGCCCAATCACCACAAGCACATAATAAAATTGTCTCTTAGAAGGACACCAGCAAGTCCCCATTGTGAACCGTAACAGACTCCAGGCTTTCCTCAGCTAGGATCTGACTTCTTATCAAGATTTTGCAGCGAGCTCTGATAAAATCTGGAACGAACATGAAGCAACAATAGAAGTAATATGCTGTAAATATTTGCTGCTGCCCTTTGGCTTACCTATCTACCACTTGCGGTACCGCATTACATTCATCCCACCTTGGAGAACCGCCTGAAGGAAATTCAGCATTTATGTCAAACACACCTGCTTTCAAATAAACTAGCAACAGCAAAAGCAAAGGGACCACCTCAGCTTCAGTGCATGACAACTCAAGTTTCAAGTGCCTGACAAGTCTCTGTCCTTATTTCCAAGGGTTTACATAATACAATTTAAAAATATACCCAATAAGAAACTATGTTTCAAGGTAGCAGACAAAAATAAACAAAAAAACTACACTGGTGCTATTACTCAGTTCTGTACCTAACTCAAGGTAAGCCTCTTACTACCATTTGAAACTGACAGAGAAATTTCCATGGATGACTACACAGAGCCTTGGTTAAAAATAAGTGAAACTTCTGATTAGTTCAAAAGCATTGCTATTTCTGTAGCCACCATCAAACCATCTGGCCTTTCATATTACATCTCTGCTTTAACTATGCCTGCCTTTTCTTTTTTATCCGTAGATTGCTATCACAAAACTAAAATAGGCTCTGTCTTGGTTCTGATTAATACAATGTTATTGAACAGGTCCTCTAGATGCTCCATCTTCTGAAACTTGCTAGAGGTCTAGGAAACAGCATCTCCTGGAGCCTTCAAAACACACAGACTTCTTGGCTTGACTTTTTCTAGTAGATTAGATTATGTATTTTAAGCTGTTATCTAACACTACATACAGTCTTTATAATGTCTTTAATAGACTGTATTTACTACATAAATACCCCCATAAAATATATCTCACTGCAATTTCATAATATCTTCTAGTGACTTCTGAAATTTCACAGAATTTCCAGTCTGACAACTCAAAACTTCTGGGGACTATAGAGAACAAGAAGTGACGTAGCATATGACTGTGAGTGACTACTCCAGAAATGTTAAGGCCAGATTCACAGAGATGTTTTGGTTCCTAACCCCATACTGAATTTAGACAAGAGAAAGGTACATAAAGGGTGGAAGAAGTCACAAAAGTAGCTACAGAGGTATTTTAAGGAAGAAAACAATGAGCAGAAACGCGGTGGGGACCGGGCCACAGGCATAACTGAAAGCAATGGCCAGGGCAAGTTATCTGCTGCATCAGTGGGAGGAGAACAGTCCACATGACTCTTACAGCAGCCCTAAAAACAGGAAATTATAGAAATAGCCAAGCTGTGGGGAGAGCATCCACACACTCAAGCTTTATAGCAGCCATACACTAGTGCTAGTTCTGTACTGTTTCTGACATTACCGTATGTGCTCCAGCAGAGCTGTGACCCACCCAACAGAAAATACTGTGTGCTGGAGGGTGTCAGGGAACGAACCCCCCGCCTCCTACAGCAGACAGGCTTTTAGACACTCAAAAACCTACTGATCATCTCCTTCCTCAAAACACATTGCACCGGCAGTTCTCCATCGTCAGCCTATTTTCTCTCCACACCTTTACCTCACTCTTTCTGTTACAATGCATCCGTCCCTAGTTTTGGCTGAGCTGCTTTCCCTGCTTCTGCCCCTCCCTTCAGATGATCTCTGCCCCAACTGTTCCTCTTCATCAGGAAGAAGCTTCCAGGAAGTGCCATTGATCTGGTAAACGAGGAAGAACTATCGGAAGAACATAGACCCCACCGCCAAGCCTCCCTTCTCCAGAAACAGGAAGGGAAGAGCTCTGCTTTTCTGAGTGTTGAGGTGTTTATGCTGTTTTCTGTCTTACACAAGGTATACCAAGAATTAAGAGTTTCTCTTTCAAGACACCCTGAGTACATGCAGTGTAAGAAAACATAAAGTACGTTAGAAACGGTCTGCAAAAAGGGATGTTTGGTTAAAAAAAGCATTGTGTAACAGCTCTGACAAGGCAACCATCTTAGGCTTGTTCTTCTCACCAACCATACACATCAATATTGAAAGTTCAAGACAAGCTGAGGACACAAAGTACTGAGCTGCAACAGCAAAACACCGAGTTTCCCCTGAAACCAGCCCATTTCCCTAAGGAGCAAGAGCAGCTTTCTGAAGAGCGGCCGAGTCTCTGCGGGCCCCGACCTCCCCCTGCGCAGTCCCCGGGCCGTGCCTGTCACCCCGAGTGAGTCCCCGGGCCGTGCCTGTCACCCAGGCCGTGCCTGTCACCGCGGGCCGCTCTCACCCCGAGTGAGTCCCCGGGCCGTGCCTGTCACCGAGTCCGTGCCTGTCACCCGGGCCGTGCCTGTCACCCGGGCCGCTCTCACCCCGAGTGAGTCCCCGGGCCGTGCCTGTCACCGAGTCCGTGCCTGTCACCCGGGCCGTGCCTGTCACCCGGGCCGCTCTCACCCCGAGTGAGTCCCCGGGCCGTGCCTGTCACCCAGGCCGTGCCCGTCACCGCGGGGGCGCTGCGGCTCCAGCCGCCCCGTCCAGGCGGACGCGAGTTCCGCCGTCCCGCCGGGGACACCAGCCCGGCCCGGCCCGGCCCACAGCCCCGCGGGGGCCGCTCGTTCCGGCCCACGGCGGCACTCGCCCCTCTCCCCCCATCCCGCCCCAGGCGGGGGTCGCTCCTACCGCGGGTCCCCGGCAGTTGCTGCGGCCGCCGCCCTCCTGACGACTCTGTCGCGCAGCGGGGTGGCGGCAGCGGGTGCGGCAGGAGGAGGGGCCGCGGTGTGCGGGAGAACCGGGGGCGGGGAGACGTGACGGCTGCGGCGGGGCCCGCCCGGCCGCCCCGCCCGCTGTCCCGGCCCCGGGGAAGCACCACCCGGGCCCGGGGCCGTGCCGTGCGGGGCAGCTGCAGCGCCGGCCTGGGGAGCCCCTCGGCCGGGGAGCCTGGCGGCTGGGGGAAGGTTGGCGAGTTCCACACAACAGGTTTGACAGAAAAGTGATTTCCAGCGAGAGGTCCCGCTTCTTAAAGAAACCCAAAACAAACAGGGGAAAAAAGTCGCTCCACCCATGACCTGGGCAGGCTGGGCTGCGCCCCACACGGCGAAACCAGCTCCAGGAATTTGCCGTGTTTGACGGGGCTGTGAGCGCCCAGCGGAGTTAAAGCCAGACACTGATTGCTGGCACCAGGAATTCATAAAACATTCAGAAAACACGTTTCTCAGGGAAGGTGGGACACGAATCCCTATTTTGTTGCATATAATATCGATTTCCTTGAGTAAAACTCTACAAAAATTATTCACGTTGACCTTTTCTAGTAGAAGCAGTACTAGCTGAACACTTCAGTAAACATCTTTTTTCCTACATGCATTCTTTAAAGATGAGTGGACTTGCTCACATGGAAGCGTTTAGAGAGACAAAATGAAATAATAAAAATAAAAAAGCCTATCATTTTCCAATTAAATTTCTTTTGCCAAGACACTCTTCAAAATAACATTGCTGACTGAATCACAGCATTATACAACTTGGGCAAAGAATAAACTCTTATTTGCAGCCGGGATTTTTGTGAACAGGATCTCAGAACCTCCTTTCCAACAGTTGCTTCCCTCATAAATATGCTTTGTCACAAGCACTTTCATTGAGAACTAAACTAATTTTGATGGATGTGTTCATGTTTCTTAAAGGCATCTACTATTCACTCACTCAGTGCAGGGCCTGCTTTTTCTTTTTTGTTTTTTGTACCCCTCATAAAAACTTTAACTGGTACCACAGAAGCCAAGGCTGCACCTGTGGGAGAAAGCTAAACTTGAAGCAGTCCAAAGCAGGTGTACACATCTATTTTAATTTAAGAATAGCTTATTGTAGTTTAACAAATTATAAGTTTATTCCCAGCAGGTGTTAAGCCTTGCTGATAAAGACATTGCTGATTATTAGGCAAAGTGAAACAACACGGGTTGCAATGCAGAGTGTTACCTGACATTCACTATGCAGGCAGATGGGAAGATTAGGATGTGCCCGCAGAGCAGCTCACATGCAAAGGCAGCCAGGGATCGCTGTGCCCTCAGTGTGCTGGCAGAGCTGCTCTTCAGTGTTAACGCATCTGACTTGTGCCAGCTCAAAGGGGCCTTGTTAACCTCCAGAGGACAGTTTTGTTAATCAGAGTAATTTTGACTGAAACAGGTTAGGAGCAATTCAGAGGAGCTGCTACTCCCACCCCACCAGGACACTGAAGGTTACTTCTTCCAGCAATATTTGGAAAATAACATATTTCTGCCACTTAGGTACTGTTATTTTCCCATGTAGAAAAGCCCTTTGAGAGTCACGCTTAGCCTGGAAGGGATGTATGAGGAAGCTTGTGCTGCTGCAGCCAGCCTGGTATTTATTCCAGACCTGGTTGTGCTCACTTTGAAGTCAATTGCAATATTCCATGGCTTCAACTAGGGTCCAGGTTTGGCTCACTCCTAGCCACTGAGGCTGGATAAATAGAGGGATTCATACAAATCCCACAGCTTTGACACTGCATTCATAAGCAGAGAACCGCACCAGCTATGGCAGCATATGGAGTATTTTTATGGACAAGGCAACCTTTGTATGGAAACCCCACTAGCTACCATTTTCAGACAGGGAGTGAGGTGTTTGCTTAACATATTTCATTTCTGGAAATTTTTCCACAGGAATGATAACCTCAGAGCCCACACTCTTCAGGAGCTTTGGCTGGTACAAATTGCTCTTCCTGCAAAAGTTGTTATGGGCAGCATGTGTTCTTGTAAGCAACAGAAAAAGATATAGTTCAATAGCTTTGGCAGCATGCTTTATCAGTAAAAATTCATCAAGTTGCATAACACAGCTATTAAGGGAAAATTTTCTGTAAAACCAGATGATTATAATTAAGTTACAGATTAGAATTTTTAATATATTGGAAACACTTTGTAAATGGTTACGGTGTATCTTTCATTTTCAGGGGAATAAGGGGAAATGTTAGTAGAGCCATGTGAAGCTGATGGATTAAAGCCTGAGACAAACAAAGACACTGATTAGAGAGACTGGTTTTGATTCAAGCTGTGAATTTGCATGAGTATCTGTGGGAATATTTATAAATTTGTTAGAGGAGGGTAGAATTTTGAAGACTGGAGACCTTAAAACGGGAAAAGAGATTTTGCTGAAACTGAATCAGTAAGAAAGCAAACCCTGTATTTGCCTGTGGATGTGCCTCTGACTAAAGGATTTATGCTGTTCCATCAAACTCCCAGCTAATATGTAGTTTTTCTGTTTATGAAAACCTATGATAAGTGATCCAAGTGTAAGCAATATAGAATAGCCTGCTCCAAAATGCAGGCAGCCCAAAACAAGAGCTTCAACTTCCATAGGCATCCTGACAGAGTCTGATTTCCCGCACTGCCTCCGAGGCAAAAAATCAGCACTGGGTGAAATTTTGTTAGCAATAGGCATGCTGTGACTAAGGCTTTGCTACTGGTTCAACATTATGTTCTCTGTTGGGGTTCTTACCTGCTCTGATTCTCTCACACCTCCACAGGGGAAAGGGATTCCTGATGCTCTTAGAGAGAGAGACCCCCATGTCTCCACTCTGGGAGGAAGACACACATCTCCATTCTTGGCAGAAGAAAGCAGATGACAGCAAGGCCCTTACTTCTTTTTCGGGTAGAGCAGTGAAGCTTGTCCCCTGCTTTGTTCAACCTGACAAAAATCATTAAAACCAATTAATTTCATGGCACTTGTGGGCAAAAATCTAAGACTCTGACACTCACAAGAACATGAAGAAATAATAATGGTTTCATGTGGATCATGTATTTTAGACACACGTGTGAAGGAATTGCAGGGCACAGATATAACATTTTCTGAAATATCAAACAGGATGCATAGTAAGTATTGTTCATGCTTTTGATAGGTCCCTCATAAAGAAGTGGCTTATGATTAAAACAGACAAAAAATGACCACAAAACCAGAGATCACCTGTTTTGATATATTATGTTCCTTTTCCTGGGGATATGTACAGTTATGTAGTCATAAGTCACACAAGTGAACACTCAGGGCGTTAAATGCTAACAAGTCATTCACTTGTATTTTATGCAAGGATGAAGATCTAGCTCCAGCAATATATTTATGTAATTTCTTGACCCACTATTTCTTCCTTTCAGTTCTATTCAATACCTAATAGGTGGTTGGTTCAAACAAGTGACGAAATGTAATCTGAAAAGTGCCAATTTTTGTTCACCCCAGATGTATAAAAGTATACAATTACATAAAATACAGAAAGCATTTTCAAAAGAATGCCACGTCAATTTCTAAGTTACAGAGCTAGATGTTACTTGCACTTTAAATTATTGCTTCCCTTAGAGTTTATTAACATAAGAAGAGATGTTAACAGGAGCTCCACATAAAGCCCACTTCTGCTGGCCTCCAGCAGCATTACATCTGATACTCCCACAGGGAAGCTCACAGTATAGTTGCTGCCAAAAAGGGACAAGGCCACTCTCTCCTTTCCGCCCTTCACTTCCAGCCGGGCTTGCTTTGATCCCTGCTAGATCAGCTTAGCTGTAGCATGGATTCCTACCAGGAGGGGAGATCTAAAAGCCTTAAGATTTCCAACTAGGACTGTATCTTTCTAACACATTTTGTCTCAAAAGTACATTAAAACGGTTTACTGGTAAAGTAACTGTTATGTCATAATTTGACTGACTGCTTCTCTAGAGCAGAATGTAACTGAAGCCATTTTCCTTAAGAGTTCACAAAAGGAGAACTATGCAGAACCATGCAGTAAAGCATACTATATGACATGTATTTATTATATGTATATTACATACATACCTTTTAAGGCTTGTTTTCAGTCAGCTCAGTTTAGGAAACCTAAACCCAGATTGGAATTGGAACAACTTCCACACACAGTTCCCAAACTAACTGCAGAAGCCATGCTTATGCAGCTGATACAAAGAGGAAAACAAGGATAGTTTCTTCAGTCAAAATTACAAGAAACCTACTAGCAAGTTTTAATAACTAACTTTTGTTTAATCTTTAAGGTTTTAATACCTAAACTAGTATTCAGCTGGGTTAGAACCTCCAAACCTCATGTGTTATGTGTGCATTTTGAACTGAGGTTTACTTTTACTCCTGTTAACAACTGTCATTCTGTATAAGGATTTCAAACCAAGTGCATGTGGATGGTGATGCCACAGCCCAGGTAAGACAGCAGCAAATGAGGTCTGGAATCCTTGGTGCTGGTGTAGGTGAGAGTTTGCATATCATCTCAAGCACGGTCATACTGCTTTCTGACATTGTATTCACCCAGTACCAATTCATTTGAAGAGAAGTCTTTGTGGGAAAACCCACAAAAATCACAGCAGCATTTCCTGCAAGCACTGCATTTTCCTAGTGCCTCTTCCAAACTTCAGTTCCAACCTCATACTTTTCCAAGTGGAGTTATGCCACAACAGCATAAAAACAGAACCAAGTGATGGAAACTAGTATGTTAGTTCCACATAACATCTGCACCCCTGATTTCACAGGTGCTGTCTTCTTCCTTTTTCCGTATCCATTTTTCAGCATTTCATTTCCATCACTAAAATATTCCATTGGTGAAAATTCAAAGATAAAATACCTGAGAGTTTACATGCTAAAAGCAAGCAGAAACTAAGAAAAAACAAAACAAAATGAAACAACTCCAAAAAAAAAAAAACAAACCAAACCAAAACCCCAAAACCAAAGACCACATTTCTGCAAGTATTATGACACTGTCTTTCAGGCTGCCAAGGAACCCAGAGTATGAGCCAGCCTGTGGTTCATTTTTGGGAGTGCTAGCCTGGAACCCGAGTGGTCCAGGTTACCCTACAGGCTTTCTGCATGAACTTGGTCAGGTTCAGGTCCTCTGAAGATACAAGTACACACAGCCTGCCTTGATTTTGAGCCCTGAGAAACTGATATGCATCGTTTGCCAACTCTCCCTTATGAGAAAGGGAGCTCGCTCACAGTTGTTCTGGTTTATAGTTCACTTATTGACAGTCCTGTTAGTTGACTGGTCTTTTGGAAAGACCAATGCTTTCACTCTGTGTTAGCCAACAAAAGGCATTAGTTTTCCTTCGTCGGTTTTGTTACTACTCCTGAGCATTCCTTAGATTTTCTACTTACTTTTTTTGCCTATGGTTTCCAAATCATGCCGTTTGCAGCTCTTGTGTGCACCTGTGTTCCTCCTTCATAACTGGGCTTTCAGTTCAACCAGCTCCCTGCAAGACAACATCATGTACTTGTATTCCTCTCCCCTGCTTGTTCCTCTGCAGGCTCTTTGTACCCTCTAGCATATTTAATGATATTTAAGAGGCAGCTCAACCTGTGTTACACTCGTGAGAAAATTTTACCACTTAAAATCCACTGCTCGGAGGCAAGCTTAGCTGAACTGATTTCTGCAGTCCAGCTTCATTTTCCCTGTGCATTCCTGTTGCAATGGGAGATGGCAATGTTTAAGGACTCTGCATTGCCCTTAGTCTGAAAGCAGGTGGTACAGTGTATGGTGTGACTTATGTACGCCGCAGAATGCAACAACACAGCCGTTTAATAAACTGAACCACAATTTCTGATGGACTGCACAGACTCTGTTAAGGCATCTACCTGAGACCTGTGTAGGATCTTTGCTGAAACTATTTTCTTGCATATATTTTTGCATTTTTCCCAAAACAACCATGCTGTGAGCTTTGATCTGTGGGGCTGTCTATCTGAACGCCTTCCACTGTTACTAAATTCATTCAGATTAAGATAAGAGCTAATTCTATGCTCCAGGCTCCAGAAGTTATGGAGTGTTGAGCATATGTAAACCATTACCCTTCACATGCAGCAGAATAGTCTTGAAATAAACAATTCCATCAAGGAGTAACAGATGGAAGTGCTTTAGTTTCCATTTTGTATCAACACAAACTTGTTGTTAAACTCCTAAACTTTTACAATTGGATAGCTCTGTGTTTTACTGCTCGGTGTACATAGCCTGGCTTACTTTGGCAGGCTGACACAACACACACTCATAGAAGTCACTAGTTCAGCCTTCTGCAGGTTGGGTTTTCTACAGTCTGTTTAGACTTTCTGCTTTGGGTTGTATCTTGTGCAAAATTGAATTCTGAACTCCAATTAACATCTAATTCCAAATAATAGAGTTAGATAACAGGAAAAGGAACTCACAGAAACAGGCTGAGCTGGCCCTGGCATGCACACCCCACCTACACCTGCAGAGTTTAAGCTCCCAGTATGGGAAAACAGGTGAATGTTTGGTGGTATTTTTAAGTACTTGTGAATGCAAGTCAATTGGGTGACTGGGAAACCCATCTGAATGGGTCTAGATCAGCCGTTCATCCCTGTGTGTCAACCGTGGCAGTCTGCAGTACCGTTATGAACTCTCTGCTTCATCATCGTAAATTACTTTCCAGCCCCACAAAGTTTCTGGGTGGAAATTAATACGACATAAGCACAGATTACTACCTTTTTTCCCCTTCCTTGTCTCCAGGAAATGGAGAGTGAAGCAACTCAGGCAATCCGACACTCAGCAGTATCACAGAGTTTTCAAATCAGGTCAACAGTTGAGTAGAGAGTTTCCTCCTCTTGAGCAGAAGAAAAGCAAGGTTCTCTGATAGATTCACAGGAAGCTGAAAGAGACCCAACCATACACTGTATTTCAACAGCATGTTTCAAAACATTACCTTTGCATTTTCAGTTGAAGGATATTTGGTTTGCAGCAGAATTTCTGAGAAAACATAAACCAAATATGAGTGAAGACAGTTTTTCTGGCACTTCTTGTGCTCCATGGTAGTCTGTACAAGGCAGGGGGTTTGTACTAAGCTGGCAGCAGGTAACTCCGGTGATTATAACAGCTGTTGTTCCCTGTAAGCTGTATTAAATTCGTGCTGTTTACTACTGGCCTTTCAATTATTTTCAATAGCAAGGTATTGCACTGCTTTTCCTCTTACTCAAGCACTACCACTTCCTTTGGCATTTTCCATACTGCAAGCGCAGATTGAAATATTAAAGACTTCCATTATAACTTGTATGCAAACTGAGAAAGCATGAGTTATTACAAGTACCTACACCTACAATATCAGAGACTTACCAATCCAAGATCTTAAAGGCCTGCAATGCAAGGTTATGCGTGTTATTGGTCACTTACCAAAGATCTGCAGTTGGTGAGTGGGTCTCTCAGCTTTGAGGAGTAACCTTGAAAGTGTCCCAGCTCAGGGAGAGATCACTGCCATGCAGCCAGCTGCTGAGCAGGGAGAGCTCAAAAAAGGCTCACTCGGGCTGTCATATTTATAAAATAAAATGGTTGGCTTGTAGTCAACTTATATGTGATGGAAAAGGTATGCATGAGACTCCTTGTACCACAACTTTCTTTGTTCCTTGACAAATGAGTCTTGGAAGAACCAGCTGCTATTCATGTGTTAATCACATGGTTGTGTTCCAGTATCCAAACTCATTCACATTCAAGCTCACCAGGTCACCCTTTTCTTTGAGGGTTTTCAAATAACAGGTTGGAACTAGAGAGGGTCATGGCCCACTCACAGCCTAAGGCCTTTACCTCCTTTGGGGCCTGACCCAAACTACTTGTACTTTGGTCAAAGAGTCAAGTGCATCTGTCACATCTACTATTTGCTACACTTCTAATAATTAAGCTAGCTTGTGTACAATATGCTTTAGATCTAAACTAAAATGTTTCTTACCTTGCTGTAGACATCGGATGCTGGGCAAGGGATCTCTCGACCTTT
Source organism: Pampusana beccarii (assembly GCA_013399365.1). NCBI lineage: Eukaryota > Metazoa > Chordata > Aves > Columbiformes > Columbidae > Pampusana > Pampusana beccarii. The sequence goes on from VWYH01008418.1 coordinate 869,559, forward strand.
AGGAGTAGCCCTGAGAGGCGTCCCTGCTGAAGGGAAGATGACCACCATGCAGCCCACTGCTGTGCAAGAGAGCTCAACAGGCTCTGGGAGCTATGAATATTTGTAGCATTAAGTGATTAACTCGTAGTCATACTAACCTTTCGTGTACGTGCAGGTGTGCAGCCATAGCAGCTTTAGTTTCCTGTGGCCCCAGCTGAGGCTGGTGCTGTTAGCTCCTGACAAGGCACGACCGAAATTCCCTAGGTTTCTGAGAAAATACGGCTTAGCACAATTTCTCAAGGTTTGCACAACACAGCTGGCTTCAGCCAGGCCTGTTTGTTGGTGATGCCCGAACCAAAGTACCGTTAACTCAAGAGCAGGTGTACCCATCACACCATACAGTTTGGGAAACAATTCTGGAAAACAAATATATTGGTTCTTGTATCCCTTACCTGCTATGTAACTGTTCCATACTCTTGTCTTACAGCAGCGTTTCTATGATTACCTCCTCCTTACTTTCTCATCACTTTGCACTTCTAGTAGAAAAAGAAGACGGGGTTTGGTGTCACATTCACAAAGCTCTGTTTAGCCTTGATTCTAGCTTTGGCACCTCACAGCTCCTCCTGTGAGGCCATGTATCCACAACTTTTCACCTTTGCTGTACTGTTCACTAGACCTGAACCATCTCCCATATCTTCTGCTCTTCTCTCCTCACCTTTAAATCCTTTGTTAGGGTATACCATCCTGAGCTACCTTTCTATTCCCTCATCTACTATATGCCCCTCTTTCTTATTTGTGTGGTGATTTTGTGGGGTAAGGAGTGCCTGTAGCTTATGCATATATTACGTGTGTCAAAACAATAATGGAGCTGAAAATACTCAGTGAACATCAAGATCTGGGTAATTTTGTCTCAGTATAGGCCTAATATGTGACTTTAGCCTGTCTGTGCTTCAGATTTCCTTCCCTAAAATTGGAGATAAATATCACTCCTATATCCTCAGTCTGAGGATAAACCCAAGAGGACTACAAATAAAGATAAATATAATATGTATAGAATCATTCTTTGTAATTATTAGTCAAAATTGAGAGGCTTAATAAAAAAATTCCCAAGAGTACCAAACCACAGAGTTCAAACTGTAACCTGTCAGACCTCCTGATCATTGAATCTAAAGCCCACAGGGTCATTTGTGCAAAGCAAGCTGTGAGAGGCTCCTTCACCTCAGTAATGATACAGGTCAGCATCTCTTCAAGCCATGCCTCCAGCTGCAGCAGCGTCCTGCTGTGGCAAAGCACTTCTTTAGGGCATAACTCTTGGAACATAATAAACTAGGTCTCATACGCAGGACCAGCATAATCTTCCCATGACTCAGCCCTGACTCACTCAGGAGCCTTTCCCACATTGAGGGAAAAACACGTAATTCAAGCCATCTTTAGCACAGATGATCTTTTACCCAAGATTGCTCAAAATATTCTGCGACTATTAAGAAAAGCAAGCACTGAAAGACTGCCTTTCATAGATGTCCCAGCCACCCTGGTGTGCACCCTAACCACGGACTAGAGACCAGATCCTGAGAGAGCTGAATGGCACCACATTCAACTGAAACTGAATAAAATCAGTTTTATGTTGTCAGGATTGGATTGCCAGCAGTGCGGCAGTATTTATAGAAAGGGAAGAAGGTAAATCCAGATCTAAAATTAGAGAGTCTTTCCAACAAACGTTGCCTGCATAGCTGATACTTCGAATCAGGACACGCTTCTTTCCTTGCCTTTGAATTGCAGGGAGCGAGAGTCTCCTGGTGGCAATTGAGCAGCAGAGCTGTGCAGCACGGGGCAGCCGAGCTGCATCGCACAGCTCCGCTCTGCAGCCTCACCCGCATCCCAGCAGCATCCTCACACCGCAGCTGGGAGCCGGGAACATGTGCAGAACACAGGATCAGGTGCAATAGCAACTCACCCTTGCCAAGGAATTCTTCTCTCTTTCCTTTTCTCTCCAACTCAACCAGTCCTAGATGGTTATAATTGGCCTCCAACTCTTTTTTGCTTTGTTTTGCACCCCTCACCCTTACTTTAAGCCCTGCAAAACTTATTTAAGTTTTAAGAGTGGGAGCCTCCTTACATCCTGATCAAGACTTGCATTTTCATATTTCAGAGCAATATTAAAAAAAAAAAAAACAAACCCAAACCAACCTTTGTTGATTTTTACAAAGCAGCTTCCATCTGCATAACCTATTATCTGAGGTGGCCCAAAGCACAAAGGAATGACAGCTCAATGCTAGTAGATAAGATTCAGACCTTCAATCTATTAAAATACATTACATGGTGAGTCAGAGTCCTCTTCTGGAAACAGGGAAAAACATTTTGTCTTTAAATGGTTGTACTATTTCACCTTCAAAAATATTTAGCACTCACAAATATGATCCACTGACATGCCTTCCTTCAATTTTAATTTAATCCTACAGCAGGGAATGAAAAACGTGTTTAGAGAAAATATTGTATGCAATGCTCAGATGCAAACAGACCGGAATGATGGAGGTGTCGAAGTTTACAGTTCACTTGCAGGTTGTGGGTAGTTGGGTTTGTTTTTTTAATCTCAACTGCATTAATCAAATTGCTGAGATTTCACAAAACGCAAGTATCCTAGGAAGATATATGCACACGTTAATTTTTATTTTATCTTATAGTTACGCATAGATTTGCCAATAGAGGGAGTCCTTTTACTATCTACCAAAACTTTATCGAAGTACAAATTCACAGAGGTTTCAAATAATGACTGTGTCCCTGCTGTGCAACTATCATTGCACTAATAGCAAGAACGAAAAAGGTTTGCAAAATAAAGTCACCTCAGGGTATTTAGCAGATCAAAACATGGGGTAGTATCAGCAATCCAATCACTAGAAGTGCACTGGAGAATTCAAGTGGCCGTTTGTGTCATTACAGCAATTGCATCTATGGGCACAGCTATGAAACATCTATGAGAGTAATTACTTTTAAACATATTGAGAAGAATTATGTCAGATAATTATATAGGTCCCCTCTGTTAGCAAATCAATGTTTAACTGTAAAACTCAAATAAGTTCTTTACTGATGTTGTAGTCAGAGCTTGTCAAACAAGAGCTATTCAGTTAACCCCTGCTACAGTTTGAAAATTAAAAAATGAGAAATCTTTCTTTTACATTGCCTTTTCATTAAAATATTTTGCAATTTTAATCACAACCAAACTAACTTGTATACAGTAAGACCTTACCAACTTCACTTGCTCTTTCATCAGAATGTGAGGCAAACTTTCTTTTGAACTATGAAAATGTTAATTTAGTATTTTGCAGCCATTCTTTGGATTGTTACTGTTTCTGCTGCTTACCCTCTATGTGAAGTGGCCAGTTCGCTTCTGACTTGATGGGAGGATTTCAACAGCTGATCCGATGATGACATGAATCATGTTCCAGATTAGCTTGGAGTCAGCAACTTAAGTGCATTGAAGGAAGACAAAAAAATAAGCAGAAATAACATTTATACTTACTATACCAAAGTAAAATTTTTACAACTACAATATATTGCCAGGGCTAGCAGAGTTCTGTGGAAATATTAAGTAAACAAACCAAAAACTGAGAAGCAATCATGTTTACTTGCCTGGAGGCGTGGTGACTTCTTAGCAGTATCATAAGGACAAAAACATGAGGTTATGGTCATATCTGTGTGACAGTAGCTCCTCCCTTCTCACAGAAATTGCCATTTTTATGGCAGTTAAGACTGAAGTGCTCATGAAGCAATTCCTAAACCTCTGCCTTTTTTTTTTTCCAGCTTAACATATCACAAGGAGCCTTTTTTTTAAAAAAATATATTTAAAAAAAAAAATTAGAAAAGCAGTATTACCTGCATCAGTCCTCTCCTCTCCTTTCTCTAGGGCCTGGATTTGCACTGAGATTCCAGCAGCAGTCCTACTGCCAACCAGTTCTCTTCTGAAATCACTTCATGATGAGCAAATCAGGGCCAAGGAAACTCAGAACTGACACAAACCTCAACCTGGTTGTTGAGAGGAGCCAAACATGAGATTTTTTTCTTTTTCACTTACAAATGAATAGAACTCTTCATTTTCTACCCCTTGTTAACACTGCAAACAGATCAGCTTTGCGAGTTTTGGACGTCTGGCCATTTTAGATAAACATTCCAACCTTTTAAATGTTTACAGACTAAACTGCAGAGCTAAATGTTTATGTTGCACTGAATAACTTCAGCATTGTATTTAAGAGAAAAGCTGCTAAAGTATTATTGTTTCAATCAGTAGGTGAAGACACACACTACTGAAACAACCAAAATTTTAAAGGAAGATATTTAGACTCGTCTGTCTGTAAATATTTAGCACATCTCTAAGTAGTAGGCACTGTAGTTGGAATATATAAAGTTCCAAAGTTTCTAATATAGTTTATAATTTTAAATCTATTTCCAGGCCTTTTGAAAAGAATTAATTATAACCATTATCTTATAGGAAAACTAGAGTGTAGCTTTTTGGGTTTCAAATACTGTATTCCTCCCTTAATTGTAGTTTAATATGAAATAAAACCTCAGCCTTGTATTTTAAGGAATGTGGCCCGAGATATTGCTAGGAACAGGATCTGGATCCTACTTTTGTATCTGTGCAGGACAAGAGTGAAGTGTCACTTGCTTTTAAGGATACCTTGTATACATTCTGACAGGTGCAAAATTACATAGAGTGGAGAACTGGGCTGGTCCAGAAAGCATCATTTCTGGAGCCAAGTATCTGTTCTCAATCAAATCTCTACTCAGTTTTAATTAATGATCTAGCTTTTGCCTGCTCAAGTCAATTTGAATCATGTCTCTCCCTCCTTAGTATTTACATTTTTCTTACTCTTTGGGGACAGCAACAGTATCTAATAGTGTGTAAATCTGAAAGTATGTCATCCACTCCAAAATATCACTTTGCTTGCAAAATGAAAACAAACTGGGGTACAATATTGCTTCTAAAAAGAAGAAAAACAACATCAAGAGAATTGCATGGTAGCATGCTTGCAGGCTGTGTTATTCATTGCTTAGCTTCTCATGTAAAAAACTTTCCATGTTAAAGCAATACAAATCAGACAAGTATATCTCTTAACTGCTGTGGTTAACTCGTGTGTTTCCACTTTGCTGTGAGGTTCGCAGGGTCAGGAGAGTTTGCCGTGGATCGGCTCTGCTGGGGTTCGTACCATTACACATTTCCTGTTTTGCACATGACAACACAGTGAACTTTTTCAGAGACACAAGCTGCATGTATAATCCTCTTGAGCTGATTTACCACTGTACTAGTGCAATCGAGTCGGCCTGTACAAAGCCAAAGGAAAGCACTCCTGACTGAAACCTCTGTCATCTTTCTGTCAGCTCCTTCGGAATCTGAACTCGGGCCCACAGCTGAAACAAGGTGAATTCAAAGAGTGACCACCTCAGCACTAAACTGGTTCCACAAACTGCTTCAACTATGCTCGAAATGGCAGGCTGCTCCTCACCCCATACAATTTGCCGAAAGTTTTGAGCTATTTAGAGATAGAACATGTCCAGTGACTTACCATAACTCTGTTTCTCTGCTATATTGCAGATAAAGCAGTGTTCACGAAGGAACAAACATGTTCAAGAGTCTTCCATTAATATGTCATATTTTAAAAGTATCTTTTTAAAGGGAGGGCAACGCCAAAAGCATGGAAGTTACACAGAGAAGCATAAAGTAAATGACTAGTGGCAAACACAGTTTTGTGTTGTTTTTTAAATCAGCTCAAGTGGAGGTGGAATTTAAACATCCATCTGAAAGGCCTGGTGGTGATCCACGAAACTGGTGCAGAGGAGAGGGCTATAATTTAAAGATGGCTTGTATCAGCCAAGCATCACTGAAATTACAAGTGAAAAGTTGGCACAGGCCTCACTTTTTCCAAGATTGCTGGAAATCCAGTTCAAACCAGGATGCTCCACCTCTCATGTGCATTTCTTTTGTTGTCTGGCCACAGAGTATCCTTGGAGCATCCTAAAGAGAACAAAGAAATCACCTCAAATGGTCGGGTTTGTCCTGGTGTGGGACATTATATTGAAATATAGCTGTTTTCTGGACGCAAAACTTAATTATAAAGCAGGACTTTTGACTAAGTGATAGAACCTGATAGTCCCCCAAACTGGGATCGTCATGCATAATTTATAAAACTGTTTCCTACCAGAAAACATCTGCAGCACAGAGGACAGAGCAGCAGGAGGGGATGAAGGCAGCCTTCATTTGTGGGAGCTGCAGCCCCCGCAGCCAGCGGGGAGTCCCAGCCACACAAGGGGCTGAGGAAAAGGCAGCTCCCTCCTCCCTCTCCCTGCTTTTCTGTGTTATCATCACCCCAGAGCGAGCTCTGCTCTGGAGGTGCCTGGCTTGCCTGCTCCTGCCATCAGGAAAGGAAGACACGGTCAAAACTGAGCCAGAAACAGAGCGTTGTCTTGCAGGACATTGCTCTCTGAACTTAACGTTCGGGAAATTGATTCAAAGCAAGGATTTAAAAAAATACATAGGAACATCTTTCTTTTTGGCATTCCCAAGGATCCTGGCAACAAAGTATTTAATGAGTAAGGCACCGGCCCATATCCAGCTTCAAAGACAACCATATCACTGCACACACTATCAAAAACAGCTACGGGGAACATCTGATGCTTGCCTGAATCCCTGAGCGAGCTCCGGGCAGGCAGATCCACAAACAGGGTGCAGAAGCTGCTTGCGTGAAATTCAGTACAGAACTGAGCCGAATTCTCTGTTCTGACAGCTGTTTGGTAGCGTGCAAGGCCCTAGCTGGTGAGCTCAGATCAATCCTCAACGGGCACATGCTCACCTCTTAAAATAGTACATTCTGGCAATAGGTTGTAAAAAGAACACAGATACACATGCTATAAAACCTAATTACCATTGCAGCCCACATCATGGCTTGCCATTGCCTATGATGCATAGTAAAGGAAAATTTTACTCTCCAGAACTCTGACAGCTCAGCATGGTGACTTTCCACCCCTGCAGTACACTGCAGAAATATATCGGATGAGAGACTTTTATCTATTTTTCTATAAGGAAATATTTTTATGGGAGTGACATCATAGTTGCTAGAAATAGGGAAAAAATATCACTGATTTATCTAGTCGTATTCCATGCCAAAACAAGACCGATCCCAACTGTACATTTACCCATGCACCAGCCAAATTGCTGTTGTATCTCAACAAATGGTTCCACTGCCTCCATCTTTGCAGTCTAACAGAGTTCACCATCAGCAGAGTAGCAAAGTTTCTTTTTCCTGACCTCAACCTGTTAGTCTCTATAATGCCACTGTTTAATTACACACCAATGTTTGTGTACATCAAGTATTTGCCAGCATTTACCTTGAATTCTCTGCAGGGAGACTTCAACACTTCAAGGGTTTGAATAAACAGAACTCCCCAATTCATGGCTCCAGTAAAGTACTATATGAAGTGCTAATTAGGTGCTTAATCTTTCCTCTGCATATATTTTCTAGTCTGTCCATATTATGCAAACAACTGGGTACTGAATGTCAATTTAATTACCAGATTTGATCACTACCTTCCACACCTACAATCCCAAGATTGCGTTATATGCATTTAATTGCCAGAACATTGAATAAACTTATCTATGACATTATTGCCATACTCCTGTATTTTTTAGTTTCTAACTATCCTTCCATAAAAGGACAGCATATAAGCTACAATGATCTGCAGCAAATCGAATTTATTAATTTCTTACTCAAGCATCTTATTTCCATAGTTATTTCTCAGCCCATTATAGCAGTTAGTTTCCTCTCAGTCTGGTACATTAATATTTTACTAATATTCTGGTCCTGATTTCTTTTACCGTAGGCTCATGATGTACTTTCAATTCATGCTTTTAAAAATCAGTAGTTCATCTATATACACAAGATTGAAAAACTGAATAATCATTTGTTCAGTGTTATCACCCACTATACCTTGTGTTTACAATCTATTCCTTCTAACCCTGAGTTCAACTCTACGTTTATTGTACTCTGGGCTTTTAAAATTTGTTTGAAGATTATCAATTGAAACTCTACAGTCCTAGTAGAGGAAGCTTAAGAAACCATTTACTTCCCATCTGTGTCAAATTAGACTCTCACTTCTACCTTTATGATCAGAAATAGAAGAGTTGAGCAACTTCATTTTAAAAATCTTTTTTCCAGAATCTGGGGCAGGGAGCAAGAAATGCTTTAGTAGTACAGACAAGTTACTAGATACAAGTTATTAACAGGAATTACTCCTACCTTTATTGATTTATAATGAGTAAGACACTATTTAAAGCAACTTAGTATTCATATTAGATACTTGTCATTATTAGGTAATAATAGATGAACATGAGCAAATCATACAAAAACCAAGCTGAGTTGTATGGTTAAGAGGACTTGCATCAGAATATTCCACCAAAAAATTCCTGATGTTTTTGAAGAAAGTTTACATTCAAAAGCCACTTGGATTTCTAGTCAGGAAAAGCCCAGTAACATAGGAGAGACCTCCCCTCGAGATAACCCTTTCACAGCTCTCCCTTGGAAACTGGAGATGCAGAGGGATAGGAATAGAGCAGCAAAGAATGCATGCTTAGAACAAGAGAAAATAGCAGCTGCTACTGTAACTGCCATGCATTTCTGCTTGTAAGACAGCTTGAAATTTGCAAGGCAGTAGTAAGCACTAATAACTTAAAAAAACCCAAACCACCTCTAATTCAGTGCCTAACTCAGTGTGTGTAATTTTAACCTCTACTGAATGACCAGCTGAACACAATGAAACCAGACAAGCTAAAGAGAAGTCACAGGAGATTTAGATGGTATTTTGAGCAAAGTTCTAACTCTAGTCCCAAACTCAAGTGAGCTCTTATTAATCCTATCCTTAATAAATTATCATTTAAATTGACACAGCTACTGATCCTATTACTGGTTGGGTACAAAAGCCACTTCATATGTGTAGTAATTCCACAAGCATTGAGGTTTCCATTCAACAGGCCCTCTAATGTCTGCAGTTCAAGACTGGGGCAGAGCAATTTTGGCAGGGAAAAAAAACCTAATCTCAGACCTCAGTGTAATTCAAATAAATTGATAATTAACTGCTTAATATGGTGTGTAATGAAAGGTTGAGGGTGAGGTGAAAGAGGAGACTTTCACCTCTGCTGCCGTTTGATGGCAGGAAGACTCCTTTGAATCCTACAGATTTACATAGGCTGCTGGTTGAAAAGAAAACATTGTGTGGATTTCTATGAGGCTTCTGTGAGAGGCAACAAAAGTTGTCCTTTCTGAGCAATGTACCCAGAATGAGAATATCTCCTACTGGACAGCTTGGACAAAGAACTGGAACTGCCAAGAGCTGAGGAAAGCTGCCAAAGGAGAGGGAAGAAAATTAAGCAACAGAAAAGAGCGAACATTTTATCAACAAAATCTTTAAGGTAGGGAACAGCAAACTTACAAATAGTGACAATCACCGTACACAGAACACTGGAACAGGAATGAGCCAGAAATTTCAGCTGGGGAGCACGGTAAAAGAGTTTGAACAGGAAACGGGGCGATCACATTGCCACCATTCCAAATGTATGATTTTCAGAGAGGGCCCAGATAGACAATAAAAAAAAAAAACAGTTAAAATCCTATAGCCCTTTTTNAATCCTATAACCCTTTTAAAAAAGAAAAAAAAAAAAAAAAAAGAGTAACATATGAGGTGGAGTTCCAATGCTCCACAGTCTAACCTGCAAGCACCCTTTATGGATTAGCACTTGCAAACTGCAGGAAACAAGAGTCTCTGCCTTCACTCAGTAAAGTGTGATGCACACAGACTACAGACACTTTCAGGTAACATTTTGCTGCCATTGACCAATATCTGGTTTGTTGTTTGGGTTTTTTTTTTCAATTATTTGCTGGATCAAAATCTGCATCAATCATTGCATGGTAACAACAAGACTAGGCTATTAAAAATTCCTTTGCAGAACCACAAATATGAAGCCATTCAGTTGTAAAAACTCAAACTTCAAAAGTAAAAACAATTTTATTCCTCCATATCCAAGACAGGTAGAAAAAAACCTCAGAAAACCAACACCATCACATTCCAGAAGATTTCCAGAAAATACAACCAATGACCTGGTACTGGTGAAGCAAGAGAATATTTAACTGCTGTCCTCAAATAAACTGTCCTTTTCTCCTCATTCCAAGCAGGCATTCTCACATGCACTTTTATAAGAGTTTGGGAAGGAATTTCAAAGAAATATCTTTGTATTTTTTCTACTTTCATGGAGTCAGGCGTGAATTTTACAAGAAGTTACACCTGACTGCGGAAACTGAGCTGCTGCATTACTGCCACAGAGAGATTAGATACTACTAAAATTAAGAACACGGAGCCACATGCCATGCTTTGCAGCATAGTTACTTCTCTCATTACAATCTTCAGCATATGCTTCTTCAGTAGCATGCAATTCAGTGTAGTTACATGGAGTATGCGTCTATGCATTTATATATGCATATGCATTCTATATTTCAAATAAACAACACAGTTATCATGTATACCTGGTACTGGAGTTTTTATTTTAGTCTTAGCTGCATGTGGCTAATAGTATCCTGTTTTATTGGGTGGAATGTGCATATAAGAGAATATGTATGATTAGTGAAAGCAGACCTGTGTAAGGACCTCTTGATTGCCATTGACTGTATAAATTATTATAAAAAACATATAGTAGCTGGCACTGAACTCTACATGGCAGTAACATACCTGCTCAGTCTGTACAGCCAAGGCTTAAAAATAGGTAGAGAATTGTGTGATGCAGGTGTAAATAGGGAGGTATTAAGACCAGTCCCCATGAACTTTGAGGAAAAGAAACAAACCCCGGAAAAAATAAAATTATTTTCATTTACTACAATTTAAGGAAAGCATCTCCTCCTCTCTCTCCTGCATGACTAGAAAAAATTGCCCTTCATCTTTCTGAGAGTATATTCATGCTTAGTAGAGTCTTAAAAATCTACTTATATTTTGAGGTCATCCTGTCTGGCTTTGTAGGATCTTTTGGAACAGAGCTCTGCAATTTTCCACCCTAAGACATCTGATAGCTACACTAAAAATAGCCCCATGGCAGTTCCTCTGTTGAAGATGCACCTACTGGTATGTGTCGTGCTGATCATAGTTTACAATCCTCTTGGACCCTCAAACTACTGCTGATGCCCTAAGGGCTGTAACAAAATGAGTCTCAGTGTGCTCTTTAAACCATCATTAATAAGTTATGCCCATAATAATCCACATTAGAAGTGTACCTATTTTCTGCACATCAAGTATATACAACTTACTGCATTCTCTGACCACACGAGGCAGGGGGGATGCAAATCAATGAGGAGTGAGTATGAAGAACATTTTAGCATTGTTTGCACAGCTGTGGTGTCATTTTTTTCCCCTTGCATTACATTTTCCAGTATTCCTGTCCTAACTGGTTAAATACTCAACAGAATCAAATTGCCTCCAATAATTTATCGAGCCAGTAGTGAGAAGAGCTAGACAAAATCCTGCTTCTATGAATATCCACTCGGACAGCTTAGAGAAATTTGAACTAGGCCGCCTTCCTAGGGTTTTGCCCCAAAGCCACCTCCTCACCAGGAGGGCTGCTGAATGTACAGAGGCAACTCACACCCTAGGACCGCAGGACACACTTCCATAGTCACCCCGTGGTAGGTGGCAGCAGTGAACGCTGTTGCAGCAGGAATATTTTCAGGCAAGCTTTGTTTTAAATTTTTCTTCATATACATCAAACAGTTGTATTCTGTGTGTAAGTAAAAATCAAAGATTGCATCAAAAAGAATAAAAATACTTGAAAGAAAACTTAAGTGCAACTTGATAACTTGCCTTAATTTCTCATTAAAGGAAGCTTAATAATATCTAGTTTGCTATTCTGACTAAAACATCTCTTTTACAAGATCAAGGGAACACAATGAAAAAGGCCTAAATTTCAGCACTGCAACATAAGCCAGCAATTTTGAGAAAATTTTCCTGCTTTTTCAACCAATAAAATGGAATTTCTGGAGCAAGTGAACTGATTTTTAAAAAATAAATGAAAAAAAATAATCAGTCTTCATTATTCTATCACCTTCCCATAGCCTGAAGATATTAATACAATATATGCAAATTAGTCACTTGCTATCTTCAGTCTTGCTCTTCTTTCCATTTATGGTTTTTAGCAGTGTAATTATTGCATAGATTAACCTTCCAAATTGGAACCTACAGACAACACCACAGTGATGCTTAGAAAAGTCTAGCTTATTTCTTTCTCTCAAACATAAGTTTGTAAGGACTATCTTATTGGAGAAGCATGGAACTGAAGCCACCTCAGAATATGAGCAAGAACCAAGCTAATAATATTGATTATAATTGTCATGAAATGTAATATGTACCAAATGTGAGGAGAGGAATAGAGTAGGTAGGGTGAGAGGAAGGTGTCTTGAAAAGCAAGAGTGTGTTTGACAGCACCTTCCCGTAAGGCGTAGAGTATGACCTCTCTACCCTGGGAGCCTTTCATTGTCAATTTCCAACTGTTGGTTTCAACCAGAACTGGAGGAACATTACCCATGTATGTGCTAATTCGGTCAATTTGTTCTTTAAATGTTGCCTTGATTTGACATAAATATAGCAAAGTTAACAACTGCATGTACTAAGGTACACCATTCATCTTCCTGTCTTCCCATGCACTGCCTGCAAGTGTGGTACACAACACTTCACATTAATACCTGACTTTAAACAGGTAACAGGGAGAAGGTCTGTCATGAGGGTTCAGAGAGAAAGGAAGGAGAAGAATATGGAAGTTGATAAATGATTCAGATTCTAGAGACTTCAACTTCAAGTTTTACTTTAAGACGGTTTTTGAGAAGGCAAATGATTAAAAAAAAACAACCAAAAACTCTGTCTCCCCCAATCCACTTAGTTATCTGTAGAAAAAACATCAGTCCTGCAAGTCTCCGAAGGTAAACAAACCTTTGATATCCCAAAGCAAGGAACGCAGTTGGGCTGAAAAAAAAGACGCTATCTTGGAAATCACTACCCATTAAAAAGAATTTGGAACCAGCATGATCCTTCCATGCACTCCAGGCAATCCAGTTTCTTGGCTATACAAACAAGGGTAGATGTGATTTTTAGTGGGAAAGTGATTTATGCCTATATATGATGTTAGTGAGGTGAACTGGAATACAGTGTACAGCTGACATCCACACTTGAATGAGACCAGCTAAACGTTGGAGAGCAGAGTAACAGAAAGGAAATGCTTAAGTTATTAAAATAAAAAAGCTTTTCAATTCTGTTTTTTACTTAGTAACAAAGGTTTCAAACTATTTAATCTAGCAAAATGAAAAGGCAATTTGATTACAGGACAAAAGAACTTCCGTAGAAAGAAAGCACTGTGTAATAAAAAACAAAACAAAACAGCAAAACACAACTTTTTACCTGGAAAGGGGGGAAAAAGAAAGAAAAAAGAAAAACAACAACAACAAAACCCCAACACAAAACGCACAAACAAAAACCCACAAACTGATAACTCTGATAACCATGGCTGAGGCCACTTTTCATGCAGAGAGTGTGACTAACCACTGGAGTTGGTGCCCTACCTGTTGCAGGGGTGTTTTTCAGATCAAGAAGATATTTTTAGCCGAAGATATTAGAAAGATTATACAACTCTTGGCAAAGTTCAATAGCTTGCATACTAGAGTTAGTCAGAATAAACATTTCCACAGCCTCTGCCGGCTTAAAATCTTGTGAAGAGTTAGACCTTACAGCATTTTGAGGTGAAGGTTTTGATTCACTTTTCCACACAAAATCCTGTTATCCACTAATGTGTCTAGTAATATCAAGTGTATTTTAATATGGTTGCTACTTCACAGCAGTAGGAGGGAAGAAATATGAGCACACGCAAGGAAACCGTTAAACCCAGTGCTAAAATGCAACCCGGGGGGAACTGAACCATATTCCAGCCATGTCTGAAGGGCTGAGTGGTCAACTAATCAGGCGAGTCTTTTTGTAGACAACTGACAGAGTCATATAACAGAGATGATTTTTTTTCCTATTCCTTCCGAAGAAAAACACTGAGCACATTGAAAGGGAATAAACCCACACATCGGTAAAACACACCAGAAAACACTCATGAGAAAACACACTATCAAATCCTTGATCAACAGGTCTTCCATTTCTGCACAAAGCTGCGTACTACTGCAGACATAGCCTGGGGAAGCGAGGGGGGCAGAAATGGGATGGAAAATGTATTTGAGCTGGAAAATACCCAGAATCCCATCACAGAACTTCTCTGCATTTTTAAAAGTTGTTCTTTAAGCAATCTAAGAGCCAAACGAGTGGCAAGAAAGAGGTATATGAGTGAAGGCAACCTCCTGAATACCTACAGTTGACTACCAAAAGGCAAACGTATTGTATGGCAATTGTGAGGCAAACATCCGTATTTTCTGGGTACAATGCATAGCATTCCCTTTTTCTTTTGATCACTGTATTTTTTCCAGTTGGTTATTTCTGGCCTTGCTTCTTCTATCAGCCAGGGCAAATGCTGGCACATTCCAGGTCAGCTGCAAATTTATAGCCTGTGCTCTTAATAGTTTGAAATAGGACAAAGAGCTGATTAGTTAAAAGTTTTTGGGTTTTGGTGGTGGTGGGGTTGTGTTTGTTTTTACAAGGAGCACCTTTTATTTTTTATGCTCTTCACCATAGACCATGTTTTTCAACCACTACAAAAATACTTCAGCAACAAGGAAGTCTAGCCAAGGAATTAATCCAAAAACATTTAAAAGAGCAATTCATTTCTCCCTCCTATTCCTCTGTACTACAACCAACATAACAGCAAAGGAAACCTATTAATTTGCTTTTCATCTCACATTTTTTCCTGCTAGGAAATATCTGTTACACATATTGCCAATGAGAAGACCCCCCACAGCTAAGTTGGCTCCTTTTTTATTTTATTTGCAATCATGTGGCATAGCTGATCACTGACAACAACTCTGACCCAAAGGGCAGTATCACAAAGCTGCTCTATTTCACCCCAAACCTTTCTGGTCAGCCTGTTACCAGTGTACCTCATGATGCACAACAGCATTTTGCATTAGACTTTTAGGCATCATAGACATAAAATTGATTTGAAACTGGAATGTTCTCAGTGGCAGATTTTATGCTTAATCTTCCCAAATATCTAATCTTATTTGAACCCTCTCTATGCAGCCGCAAGTTAGAGAGGAAAATGTAAACCATAAAGGCACTTAGTAACTTTACTCTTCATTGTAAAACAAAGTGCAAGATAGTGAAATAGCTACAGTTCAAGGGAAGAAGTAGAATGATTAATCTTATAACCTATCAACATCAAACTACATTACATGATCATTTCTGATCTTAGAAGCTGACCTATAGGACTACAGTAATGGACACAGTAGATGGATCTACATATGTGACTGGACTGTCCAGCCAGGCCTTGTTCTGAGCTTGGCAAAACAGAGAACGAGGGATAGTCCCTCCATAAAAAGGCCAGACAATCCAGCTGAAAAAAAAACAAAAAACAAAACACAAAAAAAAACAAAAGAAAAACCTCTAAAAATAAAGAAGAGAAGAGACTTTTCTAAGGCCATGGAGTAGTTCAGTGGCTGAATGAGTAACAGGAATAGAGCTCTTCCCAAGTCTCATCTATTGCCCTAACCACAACATGTGCTGCTGCATACCAGTCATTATTCTTCAAGATCAAGACTTTACTGTGTATTGATTCACTATTTAGAAGCTGAAAACAGACAAACAGTTCAGAAGTGTAATAAGAAATCAATGGATCACTGTTAATTTCCTTCCCAATACCCATTGTTCGTTAGGAGATGCTTCAACACAGCATTTATGGGAGCTCTCTAAGCAACAATACAGCCCTTTTTAATGCAAGCAGTAACATACTTTTCCAAGTTTCACTTCCAAGAAGATACGTCAGCAGCTAAAAGGTTTAAAATTTCTTAGTTTAATCAAGCTCTTTGGGGGGAAAAATAAAAGATTGGCAGACACAGCAGTGAAAACACATTCCCCAAAGAAGAGAAGTTTGGGCACTAAATAGAAAATGGAAAAATAGCCAAAACATGAGTTGTGAAAACTCTGGCTTCTACAGAGTGTTCCTACAAGACCTCATATTTCTTTACAGACAGTAACACACCTAGAGTTATAACAATTTTCTGAGATAGGTAAGGATAACCCTTTCCCTGCAGATTAGTTACCCAAGTTGCAAAAGATAACATTGCCAAAGCCTGACTTTTGCTGTAAAACTAACAAAGTCAGGTCAAATATTGTCTGGTGTTGAAATGAAACTCATTCAGAATAGTAAGCTTTACTATTGCATGATGCTTTAAACATCCTGCAGAGCAGCAAAGGGATTTTTTTTTAAATGCAGGAGTATAGGAATACTGTCGATCATTTCTCAGATACCCATGGTACATAGTGTTAACACCAAAATTCAGTTCTCCACACAACTTCTGATCTATACTGACCCTGGTTTTGCTTATAAACATTGGTAATTTGTATTTCTACAGCAAAGGAAAAAGAAATAAATTTCTTCTTTCTTGGAGAAAGAGCACACCAGCAAGTCGTAGTAGGTAATTACAAGAGGATTACACTGCATTAGCAAATACCTTACAGAGAGTGTTCAATAGGCATACAGAAATAGTTGCAGCATTTTGGGCCAAACTATTTAAATGTAGATATTGATTGACTATTTGCTACCGTAGCTAAGGTTAAGAACTGACATTTTAAGAAAATTGAGTGGTCAAAACTCCAAAACACAAGTGGCCATGCACTCACTAGGTACATTCACACAGCTGTACAGATGCTGTGTACCACACACACTGTTAGAATTACAAGTTTTTCTCTTCACACTGGAAAAGCGTGGTCCTATAAGAGTAAAACTAAGGTTTGTGGTTTACTGATTGGCAAAAACTGCTGTGTTGCCGTCTATATAAGCTGCATTGTGGCCAGTCCTTGGCCAAAGGATAAAGATGTATGGTTTACTAT
Source organism: Pampusana beccarii (assembly GCA_013399365.1). Lineage (NCBI taxonomy): Eukaryota > Metazoa > Chordata > Aves > Columbiformes > Columbidae > Pampusana > Pampusana beccarii. Next base: position 886,587 of record VWYH01008418.1, read on the forward strand.
TCTACCAATACACAGCCTCCATTGACATGTGCACTCAAGAGGCTAAACTACTCCCCTTCATCTCAACAGCTATGCAATTTAGCACTGTTTCAAGTCTATAGCTAAAATTTCAGGCTTGTGTAGCACCGAGGAGATTTCACCAGTGACTATTTTCAAAACAGCAGAGCAAGACATGTAAAAACAAACAACAAAAATCGGGCCATGCACAGCGTCATCTGAGTAATGAATTCCCTTATGCATCCCTAGACATCTGCAAGTTAACAGTAAATGCAAGGAGTTTTGGACAAATTCTGCAAGACAACCTAGCTTGAGCTAAATCTCAAAAATCTAATATGATGTGTCAGATATTGGACAAGACAGTCAAAGAATTATATGAAAATTTTGCCAGTGGCAAAATGGGGTTTTTTTGGTTAAAAATCAGAAACTGATTTTTATCTCTGGTCATATTTGTACATAATTTTCCCCCAGAATCTGACCTAACAAGAAGTTATTGAAAAGATTGAAAAAAACCACAGCCTATTACATTTATACTCTATTTTGTGTTGGGTGAAAACTGGGAAAGAATAGTTGCATTAATTGCTGACAGATCATCAAAAGCCTTGTAGGAAAACTGTCCACATAGAGCAAGCAACAGAACCACTGGGTCTTAAGTAACCAGTGATCAAAACAAACAACTGGGAGGCACCATTCCAATAGCCACTTTTTAAGCCTGAAAACAAAGAAATTGGCAACTGCTAATTAAAATAATTGCTGCTGGATGAAGTCTGAGCAATTCTAACTTTATCTTTAAGCCAGTATAACCTGAAGTAGGAGCAGAAAACTAATTAAGAAAAATGAATACCAGACTAAAGAAATCTCTATTTATGAATTATATTATTGAGACATTTATTAAAGATTGGAAAGCAGCACAAGAGTCGTGAAATGAAGGTGTTCTGAAGGAAAGGATTTCCAGAGTAAAACTCAGTAATTCACTCCAGTCTTAATTTTTGTTAAGTTTTGTCAGTTCTTTGCAGATGTATTAATTCTCAAAAATTATTTGCCAAGTTCTTCCTACAAATAATTTTTATACTGTAGAGCATATGGCAGCAGTATATTAGAAGGATTGGCTGCTCGTTACATACAGCTGGCTTTGTTGGCAACATAAATCACAGGGTGTTTTTCTGAGCACACGGATGTACGAGAGTTCATACAAACACACAGAGCATTGACAAAAAGTGCATTTCAGTTCTGTTCTCTCCCTCCCAAGACTTGTCAGCAGAACCTATGTGCAAACGGTGACTTAGAGCAGAACGCCAGGCATCCTGCAAAACACAACCATGTTTGATGGGACCGGCATCTCTGAACTTGTGTGCCAGGTTATTGGGTCACATCCACCCTACAGCTGGTGGTAACAATATATTATGTTCTCAGATCTGCTGATTATCTTCCAGAGAAGGAAATTTTCAGACAAAGTGCCTGAAACCATTTCCCATGCTTGGATGTACAGTGTTATCAGAAGTCCAGCGAGTTTCCCAGGAGTTAGGAGGTTAAGCAGAGATGAGATGGAGAAGAGAAGAGCCTGGTCAGCAGGGACCCCTCAAGACTGCACCCAGACACTGCTCTACTTTCTTCAGCCCCACAGAAGTATCCTGGTTGTGGAGGCAATAAATCTAATACCTTGTGTAACTTATACGTTCACATTTTTCAAACTCCTGGTTTGAGACAAAAGCTGGCAGTTTTTCTCGTCTATAAGATTATAACAAGCTTTTCAGCTTCACAGCACTTTTTGCTTGGGTTTTCAAAGTTGCTATTGTTCTTTTAAAAAAACCCAAAAACTTGCAAATACAAATCTGGAAATACTTATACTGAATTGTCTGGGTAAATAAATACACAAAACAACTCTCATCTAAAGAGAAGTAGAACAACAAGGCAGATTCAAGAGGAAAAGTACCTTCTGTGTTGGCTTGTATTGAAATACACTATAAATACTTAGAATGCTGTAACGCGAAAAGACAGAGCGTACGGTTATTAAAGAAACTGTTGTAATGTATAATTTCTTAATCAAAATGTTAATGTGCATCACGTGTAAAGTCAAGCCCAACTAACTCTGCTTTACATGCCAGTAAGAACTGTTAAGTCTTGAACTCTCATACAAGCATATTTGAGAAAGTGAATCTTGAGTATTTTTAACAACCAAAGCTATGCACTGTGGTTTGCAGAACAGACACTGGACTCCTTCCAGGAGATGGAAGCACTCCAGGTAGAGACAGGATGCTCTGAGCAATTATGGCAGACCCAGAGCCTTCCTCTTGTTAGAAGAAAGAGTCGCTTATTTGTTCTGGGAATCTGTCACGACCAGCCAGTGGAAAAAAAGGAAAAAGGGAGCTGGAGATATTCCCGGTAAGATGCAGCAAAAACGGTTTGCAAACAAAGCACTCGCCACAAGCTAGGGTTTTTTGGTGGTTTTTGTTTTGTTTTAATTCTAAACAATATCCTCCAGAAATACCAATATCCCAGTTTAGCCTGTACCCACATTGCTGTGAGAGCAGAAGTTGGACAGTAACACTAGAACTTCAAGTGAAAAATAATCTTTAAAGCGTAAAGCTTGTAATAAATTATGAGTGTACACTTGAAACTTCGGGGCCTGAGCAGACACTTAAAAGCCACAAACACACACGTGGCCAAACAAACCCATATTACTGCCAAGATCCAAAGCCACTGCTGAAAGTTCGGGTTTTCCTCGCCTTCCCTTGGTGATCAGCTTAGCTGGGAGGGATATCAGTGTGAGATGACATTGCGCAGTGAGGTGACTCTAACAGACATAGCTGGTCCTGGGAAGAACAGGAAAAGCATTATTTTTCTTTTCACAAGTATTCCACAGGCAGCAAGTGGGGTTAAGGTTTTAAGCCTGTCCCAGCCCAAATGCCTCAGTGCCAAAAGGCAACTGGGTTCTTGAAAGTCGCTGCTTTGCAGCGGGGTTGTTTCTCACCCTTAACAGAAGTGCAACTTCTCAATGCCATCTGAGCCGTGTGAAAAGAAAGGAATAAGTAAAATGAAGGCTTTTACAGTTCCCCAGTAGCGCCTGTCACTCAAAACACAGCCACTCTTAATCCCAGTTCCAATAAACAGTGGAAACCATTCCCCTGAAATTCACATTGCAAAGCAAGGTACAGGGGAGGGTTCAGACAACCGCCTTGCTCCCGGGCCCCAGGGGAGGCCGGAGGCTTTAGCAGGCAAGTCGGCTCACTAGAAAAAGGCAAAAACTAGCTCAAAGGTACACCAGATGAAGAAATAAAGGAGAAATTTTTTATTGCATCCAGATTTTAGCCAGTCTTTTAAAGAGGACAAAATTCACTGGGAAAAATAAATTTCAGAAGCAGGCTAGCTGACTAGGTTTTTAATTTTTTTTTTTAACTGAAAATTGTTCTCATTACAGCGGAAAAGGCAGGACAGCACTTTGCATCCCAAATGCAGAATTTTTTTCCAGAGAGGGAATGCGTTTCCAGAGTACTCACTGTTAAAGCACATGCATCGAATCCCTGCTATGTGACTTAGTGGTTGGTGTAAGAAATTTGAGGTCACAGCTTTGGCTGGCTCTGCCTGCCAGGGTTTCGTGTTTATCCACGGTCAAGTTGTTTAGTTGGTCTGAGTTTATATACCTACAGAGTTGGTTTTAATAACACCTATCAAATGGATGCACTCACCCTTATTTAATATTGATAAAGTACTTAGTAGTTCTAGAGTACTATTCAGCTGAGGGTCATTAGAGAAAAAACATTATTTTTAGAGCCTGAAGAAAATGACATAGGGACATTTTCTTCTTCCCTTGCTGATTGAAACTTGACCCACACCACTGATAAAATCCCGACTTGATGGCTGTTTAGTGTCCTGTGTCAAACAATACACAGTTTTGATTCCATTCCAAGCAAATAAGTGACCATTAGTACTACATTGGGCCACTACTCGTGCTGTCAATCCTTCTGGAAGCCTCACAGAAAGGACAAATAGGCTACACCATGGAAAAAAACAAACAAACACACACCAAACCAACAACAAAAAACCCCAAACAAAAAACAAACAACCCACAAAAATCCCCAAAACTACAAAAAAAAACAAAAAAAACCCCACACCAACATAAAAGTATGACTGAAGACAAACTATTCAGGGTATCATAGCATGAAAACATTTTGCAATTGCTGAAATGTCAACATGGCAAGCATTCATATAGTATTCCATGCCCTTCAGAAAACACAGGAGGGATATATTAACACTTTGAAACTCTAGCTAACAGCAATGCTCAGCTGAGAGCCTTCTTTTATGCCTCCACAGAAAAGAAAGCATGAAAATCCATGGAAGTGGGAAGAAAACAAACCAACAAACAAAACCCAACACCACCACCAAATCAACCACCCCACACACAGGAGGGAGAACTGCTATAGTCCATCCTAAATGGGCGGGAGTGAGAAAGGCAGGAATTTGCCTTCAGTCCAAGGACCAGCACAGAAGAAACAGACGTACACTTCATCTTCTCTCAAGAACAAGTTGGAAAGGCAGAGGGACAGTCCAGTTCATGCTCTGTGCTCTCAGGCTCACCTAGAAAACATCTACGTCAACATTTTAGCCCAGAAGCATGCTCCTGTCATGAATCTTGCAGCTGTTCTCCTTCACCCTGTTATTATTCACATTTCAGAGCACAGACAGCGTGCTCTAAACACAAATCTGTGCTAAAAAAACGTTCTCTGGCTGCTGACGGGCATTTGGTGTAGATGGCAAGACTAGACCTTGCCATAAGGAGAAAAATCCTGAAACGAGTGTGGATGCCAGGTCCATTGATTGTCCTTTAAAACAGTAACTGCTATCAGGCCACAGTACTCACTAGTGCAGATATAGCCCCACGTGCCACCCAACAGCCGGCTGGACTGTTACTTCCCCAAATAGATCATCAAAACAATAAACACTCAAACCATTACAGACCAAGAAAGGGAACCATGACTTTACTGATAAGGAAGACTTAAGTAAGGGAAAGTGGATGCTTAGAGAAGCAGGTTGAAAAGAATGAGGCCTTTTCCCTAATCTCTGGGAATTACTACAAGCCAAAACCAGAACTTTAAGAAACCCAGGCAGGATATACAACTCTTTAAATTTCTACTAAGTTATAAGTGAATGGTTTTCAAGCTTTCAGTGGAATATGCAGGTACCATGGAGCCATAATAGTCCGATTAAAAATGCATTATAGATTCCAAGGAGACTAAGCTACATCTCTGAGTAACTCAGTGGAATTTATTAGTCCTTGCAGACTGCCTGCTATTATGATCAAAAGCAATTATTCATGTTAAAAGTGCGACTGTTAAAGTTTTCCCAATGTAACCCAAGCCCCCTGCTAACATACAGTCTTCAAGCTATCCAAAAACCAGATCTGTAGGGGGTATACCATGAATTATTTATTTATTGGCCTTCTAGAGCCATTCTTTATGAAAGAATTATAACCACGTAACTACAATGGTGGAGAGAACAAGAGAATCTTTGAAGTGAAGAAACAGTACAAGATAAAGGTATTTTAAAATAGAGAATTGAACCAAATCTGAACCCAGCTCAAACTGTCCAACTAAACTGAAAATGAATTATTATTTTGGAAGTACTTCCGTAAATTGCACCTCCAGCTGACACCCCAGCCACAGTTAACCACAAATCAAAGCCAAACCACAACATTTTACGGGGGATATTAGTTGTCACTGACAGTTCTTCTCAAAAGATTTTTAAGAGAATCAAAATTTTGGCAATATTTGCAGCACAGTCGTATTTTCGGTTCATCAAGGGGAAAGGCTTAAAAGAAATTAAACAAAATTATATTATTTCTAATATATTTTTATATTCTTTACTAAATACAGGTAAATTTAAGCCAAGTGACACTTTCTGGTAGCACTCTGTTTGCCACAGGATGCCTGATAGTTTTCTGCTGACACACAAAACAACACAATGCAGATAAGCGGTTTTGGTTTTGTTGTGTGCTTGTGTGGGTTTGTTGTGGGTTCTGGTTGTTTGTTTTTGTTTTTCCTAGCTGCGCAAATCCTCTTATCTCACCTCAAGACATCTGGCAAGATAGGATAACAGACGCAGGATACTGACATCTTCATTCAAGTCACTCATGACCTAGAAAAAAATCTGACTGAAAACCTGACTGAAAAGCATGAGCCCATCATGTGCTGTGCCTCAGTCTGGATGTTACTGTTTGTCACCCCCACTTTGCTATATTTTGATGTAAATATAGTCAAAATACATGTGCTTACATAGAGGCAGAATTACTGGCATGTATGTAATGTACTAACATTACACCAGCAATGAAGCAGAACATGAACTTTTTTTTTTCAACAGAACCTACGATTGTTCTGGATCCCTCTGGTTCTCACTAACAAGGGACAACACCCAGCACCCCTGATTTCAGATCAGAAAATACAGAACTTGCATCTGTTTCTTCAGAAGTAAGCTGTGCTTATCAGTGTTCTAATTCTTAGAAGAGTAGAAAATAACCATTTTCTAACATTTAAGGCTTTTTAAACACTTAATTCTCCTTTTGTCTGAACCCAAAAAAGGGGATGAATGCAGACTATTTAATAGCAGTTGAACTCCCACTCACCATGTTCTTAATTCAAAACATTAGGGACTATGTAAAACCAAGTAACAGATACAGGGAGAAGGTTCAATAATTTCATTTGTACCAGAAGAGGTAGTAAACCAATTGCATAATTCCACACATGTAAAATAAATTAATAAATAAATACTAACTAAAACTTCAATGTTTTTGCTTTTTGGAAAATCTAGCTGGTTTGGAGGACCCAGAGACTCAAAATTTTGCATTTTAATTTAGGCTTTTCTGTGCAAATATTGTCAATGAATACAGAGTATTTTGTATGAGGATTTTCACCAATTAAAAATATTTAACACAAATAATGCAGTTTGCTCAAGTGCCGTTACATTTCTCCCCAGAACTGGATAAATATGTGCTGAATAAAATTTTGCTGTAGCATTCATTTGTTAAAATCTTTGCTCAGGGATGGAAAAATATTTTTGGTGAATGCAACACATAACTGTGCCATTAGCAAAGCAGGAATTTGGCAATGGCAGGAACACGCAGTACCTTTGATATCACCGGTACGGCATTTCTGATGGTGAGCTGAAGCCACTTCACTGAAAGATGTTCTACCTGGAGATATAAAAGGCAACAAGTGTAGGGGGAAGCCATCACTTTTTTTTTTTCTCTACTTATCCTTTATATTTTCCCCATGTAGATACTTGCAAGACCTTTTGCTGTCTTTTGTAAGGGGAGCATTAGAATTATCCTGGGACATCCATCTATTTCTCAATGTCCTTCTTTACTTAGCAATTCAGTTTTGACATACTTCTGAAGAGTGTCTCTGACAGCGTTGATAAAGACGAGTGTTTTTCACTCAGAGGTTTACAGTGGCAAGGATATTGTGGCAGAAACAGCGAGGTGGACACATGTCAGCAGGAGAACGTGTTTCTGTAGCTACATACAGGCTCTGTAGCTGGCCCTGACCTACAGCTTGGGCTGAGACAAGTGAAAGAAAACAAGGTGCAATCAATATTAAAAGTGGGAAAATAAACTCCACACTTTTTTTCACTACTTCATCGAAAACATATATCATCTGTTCATTGGCTCTTCACATTTCCTAGCAAATACAACATTCCATAAGGTGGAAACGCTGGAAAGTTAATTCTGGAGCAATTACAGCCTTGCAGACTTCCTCAGGTTTCATTTTTACTTTTCATTCAACAGGTTATTAATGTTAATGATACCCTTGGCTAATCCTGTCCTCACAGAACCAGGTGGTACATGTTAACACCTTCAAATTAACAGCTGTGTTTAAGATAGACACACTAGCAGGCTTGTTCAGCCCTTTATATGAGAAGAAGCTACTTGCCTCGCTGAATGGAAAAGGGTCAGGTCAGTATGTGCAGGCTGTTACCAGCCTTAGAAGGTTCACCGTATGGGTCTGCACTAATCTCTACAACAACACAGAGAAAAAATAAAGTTTCAAGTTAGCCAGCAAGAAGAATTTCCGGAAGAATGGTATTGCTCAAAATATTGCTGTTTTACACCAAAGTGTGGTGTATATTTTTCCCTAAAGCAAGAGTACCTATACTATTTTCTTTCATTTGTTTACTGTCATCTCCACTATCGCTTCATCTTTCTCATTTAGGATTGTTTTGAAGAAACAAAACATGTCTTGTTAGAAGTTGATGGTTTGCCTTTGATTGAATTAAACAGGGCTAATGTGAATTTGATCAGAGACAAGCAATCCTATACCAAGAAATCTGTTTTTACACAGGCCTTGGAATAGCACTTTTTTCCCCTTGTGAATCTTTTTCTTGGTGAGCAATTGGACTACAGTACATGGAGACTGGACTATAGTGCTTTACTAACAATACATACATGTGAGAAAGAAAGATGTTTGTCAATCATATTAATTGAGGTGAAAAACCAGCCTGGCTTACAAAGGAAGATTTTAAGTAAGGGTTCCAGAAGCAGTGCTAGCTTTTGTAATATCACCATGATTTTCATCTATAATTGATAAGTGTACATACACGGAAAGTTTTTTTTACTAAAGTAGCTTAGTCCATATTTTATGCTTGCACCAATATCATTGTTCCCATAAAACCATACACTAGAACTGATATAGTAAATCTGATCCAAAACGTGTACACCGCATATCTGTTATAAAAGCTGATGACTTTTAGGTCCCTGATGGGATGACACTAAGTGACAGCTTCTTTGTGTCCAGAACTCTAAATGGATCAGTACTTATTGTCACCCCATTACCTGAATTAGACAACTCAAAACCAGATGATATGCAAGACAAGTTCTATACGATCCTGGAGAATTTCATAGGCATGTAAGGTGTGCTGACCAAGGCAATCATTGAGCCCTCATGTGAGACAGAGGTCCAAGTTTCAGGACATGAAAATAAAAATCTCTTGTCTTCAGGCATCTGCAGTTCATTCCTTTCATGTAAAGAACTGCCTAAAACCTTCTTAAAGAGTTTCCAATTCTAATATAAATAACATGTCAATGAAAGTAACCAGGAAGCAACAGGATTAGTGCTAATTAAGAGAAATGCCAGCTCTGGAACTGACATGGTAACTCAGAATGGGTAAGTTCCATGTACTTGTGAACAAATGAAATAACCATTCTGTTATCCAGCCTAGTGGAAAGGAGGTTTAAAACAGAAAAAGCAAAACCACAGATATGTCAAGAAGGTATTAAGTAGAAGTCAGCGAGGTGCAATGTTGAAGCAGGCAATAGCGATATTCTCTGTGACAACTGTGGTGCAAGCCGATTCCCACACAATGGATAAAACACTGCTTCCAGACCTGAGCTGACTTAAGAACAATCAACACTACCACAAAAAGCGGTCAAATAACCCATTACCAAAAGCTAATCATAGCTACAATCCTAGCTTCCAGTCCCACCACGGATGGGGTTCATAGGTCCTACTAGTCCCCTCTCGTGTCCTTCATCTCCTATTAACTACTATGGCCTGTGCCATCCACCAATCACGATTTCATTTCTTTATCTCCATTGTTCTCTTCTCCTTCCTGCAATGGCTCTAACTCTTATTTTATTTTATTGAAGCCTTGTTCTACCTCAGCAAACTCAGAGTTTATATTTCCTGGTGGAGCTCCCAGGAGAGCACAGAGAAGAAATGGCAAGCAATTAGGCACCATATCTGAAGCTTGCTGTACCATGGATTTGATGAGAGAAGCAGATGGGCAGAGACATCATACACAGTAAAGGCACACACAAAATGGTACAAATGAAACAATCCACACATTTAAAAAAAAAAAGTCACACTTTCCCTCCTTGGGCAGTTGTTGGAGTATTTTTATCGCGTCCTTTAACACCTGTCTTTAGGGGGCTCCATAGGCAGCACGTATATTCTTCATTTGGTAGCCAGTCAGAAAGCACTCAGGACATTTAAGAAGTGCCCTCAGTAAACGGTCTCCTACAGCATAAGGCGAGTCAGGAGGATTCCCAGGTGACAGTAACTCTCCGGACCTCCCTTCGTCCGCATTTCTCTGGCTGGTAGAGGCAGCACCAGTTCCAGGGCAGGCACCTCCGGGGAGGCAGCCGGGCTGCCCCTGCCCTGCCCGCTCCCTTGGGCTCCCGCGCTTGGATCCCTTCATCAAACAAGAGACAGGGGCTAAGCAAAAGGGACAAGATGCCCCAGCTACTGTTTTTGGACAGGGATGCTGTACATTTAAGTCAGTGCTAGAGACAAGTAGCTACTGCCTTTTAGAAATGAAATGAACATCTCAGAAGCCTGTGCTGCTGAAGAGTCTGTGGGAAGCTCTGCAAAATGATTAAAAATAAACAAACAACAACAAAAAACCCACCCAAAAAACCACAAACCGGTACTTCTCACACAAGTACTCATGGCCAGGGCATCTTTCATGCAATTACTCAGTAATGCACTGACACCTTAACACAGAGCAAGTGTGGAGGCTCCACGACTTGAAACCGTAAACCGGCCAGGTGCAAAACCTGTGTGCTCCAGGAGGATCCGATACCCCAGTTACCCGTTTGGTGGTTTGAGACAGTCCTGTAGGAATTGTGCTGGACACACAACCCACAGCAAGTCATTACTGCAAATGGTATATATTTACCAAAATTCTACATATGAACGAGCTACTAATTCATATTCTTCCATTTCCAGATCTTTCTACATCAAAGCTAGGGAAGGAAGAGTAGCTCTAAGTCACTTCTGCTTAGAGGAAGAAAACAGGGATTCTGATTTTTTTTACCCAAGCACTAGGTTGAAGATGAGCCTTTAGATAGCTGCAAAAATACATGGTATAACATACCCAAGCACATGCACTTCCTAGACCCAGTTTCACAAAGTGGTTTACATTATGTTTCATTGCTGGCAGCAGAACTCTTGTACCTAAAGAGCAAACACAAATGGCTGTAATGTCCATAACTCAGAAATGCCATGTGCAGATGTACTTTTACAGTTTACGACTCTGCTGAAATAGCTTCTCATAATTTGAAGAGCGCTTACACACTGTTTCCATCACATAGCTAAATTATTTCATAATAAGATAAGAATCTCTGCTGCAGCATATGAAAAACATTCACTTAGAATATTCCAGCTACACTGTAGCTGAATGGTCTCTTACATTATGTATAGCCCCATTACAGAATCCAGTGAATACAGTGGTGGATTCAAGTTACCTGGTTTCTCTAGTCTTATTGGCAGTTTGGGGTATTCATTCTGTTTTCCTTTCAGAGCCCCATCTAATCTAGAAGTAGACTAAGAAGACAGCAGTTCAGATCAAGACACTTTTTAAAGTTTGAGAATCCAGGATATTTGCTATTAAGGCATATTAATTTTTAAAATATGAAGTACATGAAAGGAAGAAAAAAAAAAAAATCACACAGTGTAAGGCTGACATCATCTAAAGGTATGAACACTGAAAGCAGGAACATAACTACAATAGATTAGGAAAAAACAAGTCCTGGCCAGAAGTGGAAAATCATGTTTCTCACTCGTGCAGAGATGCCTTGGGAAGAGAGCAGCTGGAAGAGGTCCAGCCCACTAAGGGGACAGGCTGAGTGAGCAGTTATAAAGTAATTTTGAATAAATTACATGGTCACCTAGTACTTAGGGAGCAGGTCTGAAGATGCTGGATCCTATCTCTGTGTTTGCCTTTGAACTGTTTCAAGGCTTCTATTTTCCAAGCCACTTAAGCCATTCAGATTATTTAAAGTTTCATGTTACAGTTCCAGTTGTTTTTTCTTTACTTCTTAGCCCTACTCATGAATAAAATCAGGATGATAAAAAACAACTGGTTTAGTGCCATAAGGCTGATGCATAATCTATACAGTTGATATCACACATACCCTACCTTGACATAACCAACAGAACTGTGCACATGCTGAAGACATCACGCAGCCATTGGATGTCTCATTGAACAGTTTCGTCTCAAATATTTCAGAGGACAACAGATGCAACCGGCCTTCACAACTTTTTTTCTCTACTGTGACATATCTGCTAAAAAGACCGCTTGTACCAATCTTCTCCCCACTAATCTGTGGCTTCTAGAGGTGAAGAAAGAGGGCTTACTATGAAACAAAACAACCAAACAAACAAAAAACCAACCCACAAAACACTGTCTCGAGCATAACTGGACTGTAGCAAATATGGCAACAACATTTTGCTAAACTAAGAGCAGCATTAAGCCCAGAAAGGGAGAGAAACTGCTTAGAAACTGTTTCCCAGCAGAAACTGCAGCAGAAGACCCGGATGACAACTGAAGCTCAAAGTGAGGGTGATCTTTAGTTAAGCTATTCATAGCTGAGGCATAGGCAGCCTTTTCCATTTCTTGATACGCTAAATAAAGCATCTATCCACTTCACTCATTTCTCTGTGTGGTTACTAGATGCCACCAGCGCTACTATCAAGGGGAGGTTCCAGCCGAAACCTTTCAACATTCAAATGCATTTGGTGGGAAGCATGTTGTCCTTGACACGCTGGGGGCTGCTGCACCTCTGAGAGCAGCTGCTGCCATCAGCGCCCTCCAACTCTGCCTGCCCTTGTCCTGCAATCTGAACTGTGCTGCCCAACTACAGTGAGGGCTATACTCAGTTTGGAGAAAAGGCATCAAAATATACCAAACACACTTGGGTCCAAAACATTGTATCACCTCAGCCACTCTGCGGTCTGACCTCCCTCACTACAAGAACCCTGTTATCTTCTCTGCTTGTTCAGGACTCCCATTTGCTTCACAGCCTGTTACTAAACAGAACGAACAGTGTACCTGTCAAACAAAAATACATGTATTTTGTTTTAAATTTATCAAGTGAAAGAGAGAAGTGATAAGAACAGAAATTATTGTTAAGGAAGAAATTCACATGCCTACAAAAACCAAACTCTACAACAACAAAACAAGCAGCTTCAGCCTAGTTCCTCCTCATAGACTTTGTACCATATCCTGACTTTACTATCACCATCTGCCAGAAAGGCAAGTTCTTCAGATGTGATCTGTATCTCTTGTTCTTCTTCAATTTACCAGCAAATCCTGGGAAGCCATCCTCCTCCTCCAGAATTTATTGACTCACTAAGCTTCATTTATTTTTTTTTTTTGCTTCTTTAAAACATTATGCAATTGCTTGAGTTTGGGATGCAATTTGATTTAAATCTTCTGTTATTATGATCTATGCTGTGGACAGTTACAGAGCTAGAGACCTTCTACACTGGCTAGTTTGTGCCCTCTCGTGCTGATATGCACATGTTTAGATGTGCTCCAAAAGCCTTGTAGACCAAGACAGCTTATAAATGAGCAAACTGCATTCATGCTGCAAGGAGTCTGTAATTAAAAAAAGATATATTAGCACCACTGAAGCAGCTGAGTTTGGTCCAGCTGTTCCAAACTTTACCTCGCCTCACAGTTCCGCAAAGTTACAATCTTCACCTTCACTTAAACTCCTGCAAGCAGATAGCTGTGCTGCCTTAACTACATGCTCTCAAAAGTAAAACACATCCATCTTTGGTGTTTGCAGTTGACAATTTAATAGCATTTTCTGCTGTGCGTATGCTGACCTGCATTTTCTATAGGTTGTCACCATGCCTTTTCAGAACAGCAATTTTTCTCCAATCTCAGCAGACATATGGCTCATTATGGAAAACCTAGATGCCAACTTTGATGTTTCAAAGGTCAGATTTTTTCTGTTATCTAAGTAAGGAAGGCTTCCCCCCACTCCCCAGGACCACACTGGGAAGACACAAATTTCTATCCTCCTGTCACTCAGGAAAGAGTACAAGGAGCTTTGCTCGAGTTTTTAAGTTACCTCCTGAGAGTTCCTTTGGTTTTAAAAAGAAAACTCCTAGTTTGATTGCTACAAATGTTTGTGCCAAAGTGAGAAATAGCTGCCCTGCTCGACTCATCGCAGGGAAGGCAGCGGTGAAGAGTTTATGAACTGTAATTACCAGCTTACCCATTCAGGCTCCTTCCTAAAAGGAGAATCATTCATCATCCTCTTTTGTGCTACTAACTCCTTAAAAGGCCTACTTAGCTTTAACTCCAGTGTATCCCACCACAGCCAGGCTTCCCGAGAGCCTGCGCCAGGGCTACCTAGATGGATTTCAAAGGGAACATCGCCCGCTTGCCTGCCTTATTTGGGAAACCCTGACTCTACAAGGCTTGGCACAATCTCAGTGGCCGAGTAAGCCTTCGTAAACCTGGAGCTTTGACAGAGATTTAATGAGAAGGAACCTCAGGTTACGACGAGCTCCTAGCATCGGCAAGAAATAGAAACGAGAGCGAAAAGGGAGGGCGGGCTGACGAGTCACCAAGCGAAACTTGCAGAGTTAAAAACAACCCCGAAACGGCCCGGCGAGCAGCCTTCGGGAAGGCTTTGCGTGCGTTGCGTGTCAAAACCTTCAGGAAGGAGGAAAAGGAAGGCCGGGGAGCGAGCGAGCCGGCGCAAACCAGGCGGGCAAGTCGCCAGCGGCCCGGGGACACCCTCGGTCAGCGGCACGGGGACCTCCGCCGGTACACGCACACACATCTACCCGTACAACAGATGTACACACAGGCAGCCGGCAGGGCCGGGGGCGGAGCGGCGCCGGGACGCCCCTGCATCCAGCGGCGCGGCCACCGCCCGCCCCCCGCACCCCCGCGGCGGGCAGGAGGCCTATGGGGGCGCGGCGCCGCTGCCGGAGCGCCGGCAGCCCCTCCCCGCCGCTGCCTGCGGGAGTGGGAATAAAGACAGATAGCGGGGCAGGCACCGGCCGGGCGGGAGAGCGCAGAAAGTTTCCTGCGGAGCCCGCGGGCGGCGGCAGCGATGCCCGTGCTGCGCGGAGCGCTGGGGCTGGGCGGGCGCCGCCGGCCTTAGGGGCAGCGAGAGCGGCGCGGGGCCCGGCAGCGAGCCCCCGGCCTCTCCTCCGGGCGGCGAGGAGGAAGCACCCCGGGCAGGGACGAGAGAGCGGCGCCGTTCGGAGCGCGGGGAGGGGGGGCGGCACCGCGGGGACAGCGAGCGGCACCGCGGGGACAGCGGCCGCCGGCAGAGCCCGTGGGGAAAGATGAGCTTGTTGTCAGCCATCGACACCAGCGCCGCGTCCGTCTACCAGCCCGCGCAGCTCCTCAACTGGGTCTATCTCTCGCTGCAAGACACGCACCAGGCCAGCGCCTTCGATGCCTTCAGACCCGAACCCTCCTCGTCCCAGCACCCCGACCTCGGCTACACCAAGAGCACCCCGGAGCTGGGCTCCTCGCTCAGCTCCAGCTATCTCAACAGCTTCTTCCAGCTCCAGCGGAGCGAGGTGAGTCCGCACCACCGCCGCCGCCCGGCGCGCAGCCCCCCAGCCCCCCCCCCCGGCCCGCAACCGCCATGATGCCTGGGCAGCTTCCCCCCCACCCTCCGAGCCAGGACCGAGCCCGCCGGCGGGACGGGGCAGCCCCGCTCCGTGCCCCGCACGGCTGGGGAGGCTCGGCCGGCGGCGCAGGCTCGTTCCCCGGCCCCTTCCCGCCCCGCCGGAGCGCGCTCCCTCGCTCCCCCGGCCCCTCGGCGCTAACGGGCCGCCGGGGCGAGGCGCCGCCGCCCGAGCGGCATTGGCGAAGCTGCCCCCGCCGCCCGTGTTGACAGTCTGGTAAATGGTTACACCGATTTCCTTGCGCTGCCGGGACGGACACACAAAGTGCTACAGCCGTAATAACCTGGAAAAATCCCCCTGCCCCCCCTTTTTATGAGACTTTAAAAGCTTGATATAAAGAATATATGTAGTTTAAAAGAGATCAGAGGCTGGCGTTATTTGCAAGGAAGGGATATAAACAGGAACGTGACAAAAACAGAGTGAAAAAAGTTCTGCGCACATTTCGTAACACAAGAACAAGACTAAATGAAACCAAAGGGAAGGAAGCTAAAAAACCGGGGTATGCAAAGACAATTCACTGTGGAACTCCCTGTCGCAGGAAGTTGTTGAGGTCAAGCACTTCTGCATTGGAGGGACTTCACATGCGTGGAGCTACTGCAAGGTGGCACCTCACGCACCACTGCTCACGGCCTCTCCAGAACAGATCCAACAATGTCATTACTCCATACCACGGAGCTCTTGCCACAGACATTCGACAGTGGCTCCATTTGATGAGGATATTAGATGTTAGATGAACTATGCAGCAGACCAGCTCTAGCAGTTCCCACAGAATGACATTTCAGAGCCCTCCCAGCACCATTTAAGTTAAAGCATAGGTTTAGAAAGTACTCTCAGTCAAAATACGTGTTTCTGTTTATTCACCAAAGATAAGAGGTTGTTAAAACCACATCAAATTCCCTAACTGTTATGGTGTTATAGCTCTTAATAGTTAAGAGCCAGAGTTATAAGTACACATCCTTTTTTTCCTTAATTAGAAATTCCTTCTTAAGAATTTCACAAAACACATCCAGTCTCAAAATATATACTTTCAAAAATAGTGTCTATTTCCAAATCCCTTCAATCTGATCTACCCAGCCTTACTAAGCACAACGTAACATACCTAGTTTAAAAATACGCAGACTTAACAAGCACATTGATTTTGCAAAAACACTAACAGGCAGTGTAATGTAAACTTCTAGCCGCCTACCTGTTGATTACAAATTGTAGATTTCGTATAATCTGCTTGGCTTACAAGCTTCATGGTGCCCAGGTAGTGAGAAGACTCCATGGGTTTGGCCTACCTGGACTTCCTCCGAACTGGGACTCGGTTCAGGTCCGTGTTTGTTCAAGTTGGGATGCATTCTGCTCACAACGGGTCCTTTTTTTTCCCTGGGAAAAAAGGGAAGAAACAAGTAAATGGAGGCTGCATCCAGGAAGCCTTTGAAACAGTCTCTGAGAAACAGTTTTCTTTCCCTTAAAGTTCCCCCCAAGTTCATTTTCTGCATCCACTGTACCAGTTGCAAATAGGGGCTAATCATTTTGTCACACTCTCTCCCTTTCCACTTGGCTCACATTTCTTTCCATTTTCCCCCCCCCAAACTGTTTTCTCCTTTCTTCTGGAAAATCATTTCCCCAGTATGCCAGGCCTTCCCCAGCCCCAGCTCGCAGCAATCAGCCCCTCCGCAACCTCTCCAGCCACGCTGCTTTTGGATCCCAGTGGTCACCTTAGGAATCCATGCAGAAATGCAGCTATAATCTATAAGCTGTATGGCCCCAACTTTTTTTTTTTTTTTTTTTTTACTATTTTTAATCTCATTACAGTTTCCTGAGCCACATGAATGACAACAACTGAGAATGCCAGCTCTGTAGAAAGCCCAGGGCATTCACCACTCAGGAAATAAGGAGCCATTTCATTCTATGCAGATATTTTAATATTTTTGAAAGATGAAGTATGTTTGTTTGTTCCAGTTCATTTTCCAGCCTGTGACAACAATAGCATTGACTGTATGGCTGACAGAGACACTTCTATGTTTCAAATCTTGACCTGAACTGTATGTCAATACAGAGTAACCTGAAAAGAGGGATGGGGCACAGCCATCTCATACAGCAGGGAGTGAACCTGACCTCCTGGATACACCCCAAAGAAAGCAGGCAGCCCTTCATTTCCACTGGCTAACACTGTCTGCTTCTACAGCAGCTTTCATTCAAATGTTTAGAAGGTGTTAGAGATACTGTTGCTCAAAAAAAGTTCTGTCAATATGTTAGATGCTCCGTTCTTTCCAAAAACTAGAAACTAGACTGCTTTTTTGGCAGGGGTCACTCCAGAATTGCCTACAGCATCATGCTCTTAATTCTTGAGATTCTAACGTGTTTATTCGCAGGTGCCATTGGGTATACACCAAGTATTTCAACTGTGTAAAATTATTTTGGGGAGCATTAGTACCATATGCTGCTTTTGCATCAAGTGGGCTTACGCTATCTTTGGAACTGCGCATAGCTTTCCACAGTTAAACTGTTGACTGTTTTCTGCACAGTGCTTGCTTTGGTTAGTATTTTTTTTTTTTCTCCCAGTTTTGTCCTGGGTTGGCTTAGCCTAGAGCTGAGCTGTGACAATGATTGACACATAGCTGTACACAATATTTGGAAAGTGACCTAATGAGGGGCCAAAATAGCAACAAATGGAGAAATGATAGGATCATAGGGTGTAAAATAGTCTCGTGTCCTGTATGTCGCCTTGCAGTTGAAAAATTCTGGAGGAGGACGCTTGGAATAAGAGACAGCACTTGTGAAAAGTCGCTATTATACAGGGTTTGCAAGTCTGCATGGCAGTGCCTGTGTATGTGACTTGCATGCTGACCAAAGGAACTGGACAGAAAAAAAGTGCCAGCACCCACCGAGTAGTCTAGCACTGCACCAAGATTTTTGTCCTCCAGACTTTTTCCACTACAATGGACGCCTTCTAAATAAACATGATGAACACAGCTGTTTGGTACATAAAAGCCCATTGTACCAGGAAAAAAAAGCAATAATAAAGGTTTAAACAGTAAAGTGACAATGAGTGTTTTGTTCTATATGCAAGACTCATTTTGCAAAACAGACCTGCTTTAAATAAAACTTTACTACAGCATTTGTCCTAGATATGAAACTAAAGCATGTTAGAACATTAAGATGCGTTAAGTTGGCTACTGAACTGAGCTCCACCCTCATTATAACACCATACATCAGAGCCAAGTATTTGAGGTTTTGTTGTGGGGCTGGTTGCATGGGATTTAATGTGTTTGAGACATAGCCAGGTAACTGTGGCTTTGTGTCATTGAGCAGTATAACTGAAAACCTAGAGTAAGGGCGTAGGAGACTCCTATAGTATTTTTCTGTACTCACAGTCAGCATCCAATCAGATCAATGCTGACTTCTGTAAAGAAGAGACAGCAACTAGAAATCACCATGTTATAATAGTCAAACTCGTTTCTTTGAACCTAGAACACTAATTCCAGCACAAGCCAATATTTACCCGTGAGAAGGAGCCTTTGTCCTAATGAATTCTTTGCCCATGTGCAATAGTCTGTGTGTCTTTCAAGAGGAAAATTCCTTCTAGAAGCCTCTGTAGCAGCCACTTTCCTGATCTAAACCAGATCTTATTTAAGCACAAATAACTGCATATACTAGATTAGAAAATAATCAGTGTTTTCAGAAAGTAGTTCATGTTTCTGACTCGGGGACTTCCAGATCCAATCCTTATAGGCAAGAGAGGAACTAATTGCAAATAGGAGAACTGGAGCTAGCTCAGTTTGCTACAGTAAGGTGGATATCACTCACTTGGACAGGAAAATTTGGGGAATTAAAAAAAAAATTTAAAAAATTGGAGTGTACTGTGGCAAATAACCCATGCGGAACAGAAACAGGTCTGCAGCACTGGGATAGATACTGCTTATCACGCAGTTTTGCAAAGAAATAAAGTTAATATGACAGCGACAAATCCCATGAGACACTAGCAAGAACAGAAAAATGTATGGAAGGAAGTTGGCACTTCCACAGAAGATACTTTTTACATCAGAAAACCTTGTTTTCCACTTGTCCTCCAAAGAATTAGAGGAATACACACTAGCCTGATACTTGATGAAGACAGATCTGTTCTTTAGCCCAGATGAATTAATTTGGAGTATGATAAGATTAAAAAAAAAGTTTCACCATTCTCGCAGTATCAGAAAAATACAGGGATTGCCATACAAGGTCGGGCAACTAACCCACTAAATTAAGTGTCATATCTCTGAGAACAGCCATGACTAAAACATTTAAAAAGAGAGAAGAAAACACCTTGTAAGAGTCTTCTCACAACTGGTACAGTCCTAAGGCAAATACAACAGAGATGCGGATTAGCAGAAATGGCCATACGCTCCAAAACATTTCTGATTCCCTTGACTTTGTGGAATATCATTAGTTATTCTAACACAGAGCATATTTCTGACCCACAGAGTGCTTAATGTGCAGTCAGGACTTCTTGCTTCTCGCTTTCAGACTAAACAACCACAGTTTCTCTCATTTTATGTACGAATAGTTATTGACAATCAGAGCAGTGCAGCATACAGGTTGCATGCAGTACATGAAAGCATCCTTTAGTAACAATGATTATTCGATCAATTTCCTCATCTTCATTTTTCTCATTATTCTCCATGTAAGCAGTAACTAGTCGGTGGCTTTGTCCTTCTACAAATTGTATTGAAAAAGCAATAGCTCAACAATTTCTGTGTTGGGGGAGCTTGCACTCCCCACCTCAGAATGATTGTTCATTACAGATACTTCGTGGCTAAAGTGCCAGTCAGCTCTTTTCAAACTGCTTTTCAAGAAGTTAAATGTCAGATCTCGCATTGGTCCTTGTAAGAGATTCCAAGGAGCTGAATCTCTATAGTCAGGAGACAATACGCATTTGGGGATCTTGGTGGCATCAGCCTCCTCCATCCTCCCACACAGCCGGCTCTAGAGCCCTTCTGACAACACTGCCTCAGCACACAAAGTACAGCTTTCACAGCCCACTCTCTATGCTGGACCCAGAGCCTCAGATCCTGTTACAGGTATCTGAGCTAACAACTACTCTATTTCCAATTCCAATTGGATGTGTGCTTTAAAATGCAAAAATTCAGGTTTTTAAGTCTAGAAGCATTTTTTTTTTTTTGCTCCCTGTTCTTATCTCTGCAGCTGTGGTCTCCTGCCCTGCTATTTCTCTCTTTGGAAAACACCTTATTTTGCCAGGGAAGAGAGAAAAACATACGTGAATGTACTTTAGGAAGTGGGTCCTGAAAATAAGATCTATGTTTTTTAAAAATTGGAAACTCAAGTTATTGTACAAATTGCACTCTTACATTTGTATCCCCTAGATACAGCTTTAGGCTTCCCTGCTCTCCAGAATTATTTTTGTTGTTATTGTTCCATGCTGCATATGGTAGATACCCTTCTCATTCTTCACACTGAGCCTAAATTACCTAATAGCAATTTGATTGCAGAAGGGAACACGCAAGAGCCAAATTTGCTTCTCTGAAGAAAGTACACTAAATACAGTTATGTTGCTTTTACTCAGGCTTCCTTACCTGAATAAGAACAGCAGAAAGCTCCCACAAGTAAGGAGAAGAAATGAAGATACGTTGAAGTTACTCTAACAGCCAGAGCCTCTTTTTGTGGCTTCCTCACCCTCCCCACACCTGAAGCCAATGCTGTTGTGGCTCTGCAGCACATCTGCGCTACCTCTAGCTTTAACTAGTTCAAACATGATCCACAGCTGGGCTTTTACTTTATGGCAAAAGAGTATTATCCACCATAGTCTTCTGCAGCTACTGGCAAGAGCTAAAATATTAATTGCTGAACCTAAATCAAGTCTTCCAGAAGAGGGATATAGGCTTTCTGCTTTACTATTGATTTCTTTTTGATAGGTAAAAAAAAAAAAGCTAGCAATAGAAGATAGACCAATTATATGTATTCTTTCTGATGAGTTGAAAATTATTGCCAACACTTTTGAAAAGCTTGGGACTTAATATTTATGCAAACTCCTCATTGAGAGGAGCACTGGCATTCACTTTCTCACTCACAAATACATGCATGTCTTGAAAAACGTGCTAGGCAATACATAGAAAAGAAACCTCCAATCCATAATTGGAGGCAAAAGAATGTAGAATTCTTGTTACAATCCTATTTTATACACACAGCTTTCAGTTACACAGTTATTTTATGCATTTACAGTGTCTTCCATCCCAAGGCACCCAAACAAAGGGGTGATGTAATTGTGTATTGGGTAATGATTTTTCATCCCTTCCTCTTTTGCTCTGCAGACACAGGCTCAGTTATTCAGAACAGAGAAGGAAGATCCTTCTCCAATGAACTGCACAAATGATCAGACAATCAGCTCTGACTTGAGCGTGGAAGTTTATGAAGTATATGGAATGAATGGATGGATAACCAAAAGGCGTACACAACTGCTTTTATCCAAAAGCCAATCCCCCTCACTTCTTCCACCCTCCCTCCCCACTTTTTGTTGTTTGTTTGGGGAATTTTGTGGAGCTGTAGGAGATAAATAGCAAACAACTTTTATCAATGGCCCTGTTATTGTAGTAATAAACAATTAGAAGAAAAGATCACATTATTGACAGTCACTAGGTGAGGATTAATGCAAATAAAAAAAAGTTTTCTAGTTCAGAGTTTAAGTGGGCCATAAAAGGACACTGACACCTGATTCAAGCAATATTTAAATCTCAGACCAGAGGATCTTTTCCATGCTACTTTAAGAAGCATAAAACATGACACAGTGCAGTTGCAGAAAGTTACAGGCACAGAGCTAAATCATACAATACTGATAATATGTATCTGCATAGAAATGAAAGCAAAGGTGTTTGTTATCTAAACTAGACACATAAATACAAATGCTGCCTAAAAAGTGATACTAGTTATCACCTTAAAGATTCTAAATGGTTTTGTGAGATGAAATATTCATACCTTAGTTTCTAGTTTTTTCTCAGATAAATTGCCAACACCCTGATGCCCATTTTGCCACCCTCATGAATTGCCCTTCTTTGTCTTTTACAAAGCCACAATGAAATGATTAAATTAAATGGAAAGAATATAACTCTTTGCTTCATGGCAGTTTACTTAAGTTCTGTCTGGGTTCCAGAGAAGTTACAAAGGATCAAAGGCACCAACTAAGTTTTACGAAGCTATTCAAATCTTACAGTAATGCTGTCATAATTCAGACAGATAGTAGTTCATAAGTGTCACAGATCACTTCTTTTTTTCCTGCAGGTTGGTTTTTATTCTCAGAAATGTTACAAACAGTCTCTGATCTACTAAAAGTAGAACCTAAAATTATAGACAGATTCACTTGAGGGAAGCTGAATAAATGCAAGGTTACGAGGCCTGGTCTTTGTCTGTGTCCTTCCCAGTCTAGCCAGGCCAGCACAGCTGTTTAGTTTTGATGATTTTTTAAGTTTTAACATATGACAAGACTAGCCAGTTACTTTCTGTCATGTGTTTTGGTGTAGGCAAATATTAAACGAGGCCAATACTTTGAGTAAGAGCAATATTAAGGAGCCTCTTGTAGGGCCTTTTTCTTAGCTCTTTTAAGTGCTGCTGATAGGAGAGCTGCTGCATGGTCTTCCAAACACATATCTTAGGAAATACATTTTGCATTTCTACAGATTTAGTTTGAAGATAAGCAAATGCTCTTACGGTCTGGGACTCATCCTCTCATATCCAAAGCAGAAATAAATTCCTGCTGTATTAAACGACCACCCACACCTACTGCCTGCACATGGCAGGATTTGGTGTCTCTTTTGAATGAACACAAGTGCAATACCCTAGAAGGATCGCAGGAATCTGGAAATCTATATTTACATCTCAGCCTACTAACTGCCAGCAAAGCAAACATTTTAAAGGGATCATCTTGCTCCCATAGGTTTCTCTTGTGAACCTAGGGGTTCCAGGTTTCTAAACTTGCTTGTGCTTGTAGCAGGAGAGTTGGAGCCTGTATTTCTTCACACCAAGCCAGCTGTTAGGCCACTATTTGTGTGTAACCATTAGGGCTGCTGTGGTTGAACAGAAAGCAAAGGAGCTATTGTACAGTCATTGCATGCTGAAAATGGGGGATTAGTAAGAGCTCTTAAGAGTGTTTGAGTATCCTTGAAATCCAGAGGTGTTTTTATAATTATCTTTCTTCAACATACATCGCAACTGAAATTAATAAGAGTAGTACATTCATGCCTCTAACAGACGCAACCCAGAAAAAAATCCTTAGGTCTGCTTGGAAACCAGATTACTCAGTTGTTATTTTTATGATTTATCTGGAGCAGATTGTGAAGTTTTAGGTTTACTTGCTCAGATCACACTTCAAGCTGTGCTGTATCACAACTGATTAAGAAGGTGGCTCTAAATGTAGATAAAACTATCTAAAAGCTGGAATCACAAAATGGAATTCCAGCCTGCCATTTGGTACATGGAAATAATTTATTTTCCTCACTATATTCAATTTAATAAAATTTTTTTGTCTTCCCATGAGTGCAGGAACTGAGGCCCTAAATGCATTGCAAGGGGCCCATTTTGGGCAGATGATGTATTGTTTCTACCTCTGACAGTGACCTTAGCTTTGCCTCTTTTAAACTTTGGCAGCTGTCGCAGAGGTTTCTGTGCCAAGTAGGCATTACTGAATGTAAATGATATAAACAACACTGTCTCAGACTTAAAGTTAGATTTAACCCAAAATGGACATTTCTTAGCAAAACCTTTCATCATGCAAGAGCTGCACAGGAGGTAAATGCTTTCCTAAGTGAGTCTTGAACAGGCACATTTCTATTTCCGGGTGTTATTTTTCTTATGTTTGGAGTGTCAAAAGACCCACCGAATGAGAGGAAACCCGACTCTTGTTTTTCAAACTGCAGGTCAGATTGAGACAAGATTTCCCGCAGGAAACAGAGATGTTAACAGAAAGTGCAGGGGTCAAAACTTGTCCGTCCGTTTCTCCCCTCACTTTATGCCGTGCAGCCTTCATAACCGCCTCCTGGTCCGAGAGCCCTGTCTCGACAAAATAGGCTTGTTTTTGGAGGACGTGAGCAGGCGGTGGGACGGAGGTGTCTGGGGACGCCCTCCCTCGGAAAGGTCAGGGAGGCTGGCGGTCTGCAGCCTGGGGAGGCTCAGCTGCAGGCAGCGGAGGGACGGCCTGAGGAATGAAACCTCCTGTGGGGATGTGCTAAAGTAATTTGCAGTGTGAATGGTCTCCCTTGTCCCTAATATAGTGCTCATGTGTTAGAGCTTCTCTTTAACAGAGGTGGGCGGTTGTTTAGTGTGCAGCGGGTGAAAAGGATCCCTGCAGAGCTTGATGCAAGATTTAGAGAGTTCCTCCAAGGCTGTACACCTCTGACCAGAGGAAATCTCTATCCTCTCCTTTCCCATCTTTCCACATCTGCTTTGAAAGGCTTTTCGTGAGGCCCCCGTACATTGTGTAAAACCAATGCGGCCCACTGACATCCACAGCAAACCTTTCCCTGAGGCTGCAATAAGGAGAATCATGCTACTAGCGGAGAGCTAAGAGGCTTTACCTGAGCTTCAGCAAGCCCTATTGCAGTGACTGAGCAACTTCTTAACTGTCAGCATTTAGTTACTTCTATACCACTGTAGAGTAAGAGGGGCAGCAGCACTTTTTTTAAGATCTAGAGATCTGTGAAACTCTTTGAAGCTTTGAATCAAGACGTCAAAGATAAGCAGATAGAAAGCAAGGCAAGATGGTGGCATGCATCTTTGACCTTGCCATGAGCGGGGGTGCGCCAGTCTCACACAGAGGAGCGTGTTGCACCCACTTGCTCATCTGTACAGTCTCAGCCTTAATGAGCAACTACGACACAAGAAGACACAGCCAGCCAGCGGTCAGTATAAGCACGTATTTATCTAAAGCCCACTACAGAACAAGGATGAATTAAGGTATACTTGGTTAATCAAACTAGTTAGGAACATGTTAATTAAGGTTTACTTGGCTACTCTACATTTATCTTTGTATTTAGATGGGGAGCTTCAGTAAATCACATTTTACCAAAGTCAGCCTGAAGACTGGATTTTTTGACAGCTAACTTAAACATTGACTTCAGAACGAAACAGAAGCCCAAGTCTTTTTTTTATTCCTCCAGGCAAACATTTTCTTCACTGAGCGATGAGCTTTGCTTGCGGTTGTCCAATGATGAAATGTTACTGAGTAAACTCTTAAGCTGTTTTCTGTAGAAGTTATCTATAATTTATCAGAGGAGCTAAAGCAGACATAAGCCATACAGGAGCAGTTTTTGAGGTTTTCCAGTTCAGCCTTGGTAATTAAACTTCCCTATTTCTGGCTCAAATTAATACAATAAATTTATAATAGTATTTTCATTTAACCTCTCTATTTTCAGAAAGCTTTGGAGTTGGCCAAACCCATTATTTCTGCATTGGACATTTTATCTGGGGACAAAAACAGGGAACTGTTTTGATCACTTAAAAAGGGTTAAAGCTCAGAAAGGTCACAGGTTTGCTGTTCTCCACACATGATCATCTTCAGGTGCAGATGATGTGCTTTCACACGCATTGCTTGGCCCCACAGATAAATCCCACATTAGAAGCAAGCCTTGGGGCACTAACTGGGAAGACTAGTACCCTCAGGTTAAGTTTTGTGTATGAGCACGTACAAGCCACTGAATTACTATTCGGGTAGCTTCAGATTTCCCCCTCCTCTGACATGAAAATAGCAACTGAGTGAAAGCAATGACTTGTCTATCCTACTGTTTCACTCATGACACAGCATGGGGATCAGTTGTTATCTTCATGAATATCCAAGCTGATAAACAACCTCAGCACCTTTTGACATTTCAGTGCAGGGCTAATAATTAGCGTGGCTAGTCTGGTTACCATCATACCCGACTCACAGACTGGAGAATGTTTATAATTTACAGTATATGAAAACCTTACTTTTTTCCATACTGATGATAGGGCAACCCTGCTCCTTTTTCCAAACTTTAAACAGCCATGGCGCCTGGTGACTTAAACTTCATGCTAGAGGTTAACACTGTTTTATTTTTTGTTCCCTTTATTAGGTTGGCAACATACTTAAAAAGTAAGTCATTAAAAATACTTTGCTCATCACTTTTCAATTACAGACTATTTAATGTAGTGGAAGAACCAATGACTGGACTATGTTATAGGAATATGGAAATGCTACAGGACCTCACTTCAGTATGTGCAGTTAAAACAAACAGACAACCACTAGCACAAATCTTACCAATTTGTGGCTCAAGCAAGCTCTTTCACAAGTCCTTTAGAGATGCTTGTAAAAAGGGAAGAATTTTTTCATATTGGACTGATTTTTTTTTCTTTTTTAATGTTAACCCACTACATTCCAGGTGGAATAGTCACAGCAATGCTGCCACATCCAAAGGAAATTACCCCACTAAAACAGCCACCTCTGCCAACTTCAAGTTTTTTAACTAGCAGAAACAAAAAAGGATGTCTGTGACTAGGGATAATATACACACAATCCAGCAGTTAGGGCTCCTCCTACCCAGTTTTAGCTATTGCACTTAAACAGCAAATAACTTCAAAGAGGGCAAGAAGTTGCATTTTCTTTGTGCTCATTCAGCCAGTTTAAATATTTCTTTCTATTTTAACTGGTGATGTATTGTGTGTGTGTATACCAGTGTAGTTTCTTTTTTTGGATGGGTGTGTGGGAAGGAGGTCTTCAAAGGGGTGGGGGAAGTAGTTTTTAAAGTATAACTCCAAAATAAAAATAAAACCAAACAACCCCAAGAACACCAAACAAATGTACTGACCAGGCATAGTCCAACCAGCACAAATCGTTCAGGTTTCAGGTAACTGATGGGTTTGTACCCCTTTAGCACTGCCTGAAGGGTCCAGCAGCCACAGGCAGAAACTGAATTTTCCAGATATGCCTCTACGTTTCCAGTCCCACGCCTAGAAGTTTTGCCTCTTAATTCCTGTAAGTCCTAATAACAAGGTGCCATTCACACATAAAGAGGTTGCTGTCATTTATTAATATCAGATATTCTGGAAAATAGGTAATCCCATCACCTCTGGGCAGAATTAAGTGTTGTCACAGTTGAAATGCAACACGCTATCTCTGTGCTTTCTGCTCCTCATTAAAACCTATCTTTACAGCTAAAGCCATTGCCATACCAGTGGGAAGTTTGGAAAGTAAGACTTACCACCTATGTTTTGTTGCATATTCCTAACAGTACACTTGCCTTTATTTTCAACACAATACCATCACTAAAAGGGAAGCTGAAGAGATAAACTCTGTTTCAGTATTTCCTTATCCACCTCTTGATTCAACAGCCCCAAAAGCTGTCTCCAAAAGGCAGGGACCAGCCAAGGGAAGCAAAAGCATTTGCCAGATCATTCACATAACTAGGAATTTCTTAGAGGTGAGTTAGATGCTGGAAGTCTTGAGTCACTCACATATATCACCCAACTGGAAATCAGAAAAACAGAACTATGGAAGACAATAGCTGCCTCTTTCACAAAGGACCACATGGTAACCTTACAGATTACCTGCCCTTTAACTGGAAACACTTAGCAAACAAATAACAAAGGAAGCCTTATTTCTCAACACTACCAACAAATATAGCTTAGAAACCTACTGAGCAGAGAGGTTGCCTTTAGAAATTACAACACCAGACCTTCAGAGTGGTTTGCATTCAACTAAGTCAATCAGCTTCATAAGAAGAAAACAAAACCAACAAACAAACTTACATTATCAGCTCCATCTTCCCACCAAGCCCGTTTGGAGGTTTACCACCAGCTCTCCCATCCTCCCATCCTCCCACTACAGCAAGATAAGGAAATCCTGAATTCATTGCAGCTGGCCTGATGAGCCTTGTAATTAGGACTTGCAGTGTGGTCTTTTGGCTTCTTGAGAGCACTAACCCTTTCACTGCCAAATCCTTTCTATTCTGTCATAGCTCAAAATGAGAATCCAAGTGAGGCATTATTTTTGGTTTCAAAGTGTTGTCTTCTTTCCAAATAAATAGGTTGGCTTTGCTAGGGGCACGCCGTGAACACAAATCAGTTATTGCTTTTGGGGGAATTCATCAGAGGAGCAGTCTCCCCGCCACCTCCGAGTGCGTACCAGTGCACTGGAGACCAGAATGAGCCAGAATGCGTTTCCTTCCTCCTCTGTATTTTCCTTTCTGCCATCATCTGCATGAAACCAACTTTCTCCCTGTCACTCTGATCATCCCCTGGACATTCCTTTTGAGTGTGAAGCTAACTCAAATTTTTTGTTCAAAACCCTTCTTAAAACTCCCCTTTGCAGCAGCGCAAACAGTTAGTAAGGGCTCAATTAAGTGCCCCAGATGAAAAAAAATGCTGTTTTACGCATCTCAGCAATATTGTTTCACCCCTTGTCTTCTACAAAGACTAAATCATGGTTTGTTTCTATTATATTAATTACATGTTCCTGGGCTTTTGCTGTTTGATTCCAGGGGCTGGGATGATCTTTCCCACCACCACCCGTTATTATATAACTTGGCTTCTTGGAACGGCTTTTTTCCTCATCTTCTTCTGAGGAACTGGAGATTTCCACCGCTAGAAACAGGATGTAGCACAGTTTGTGCTGGTGCTCTTTATAGCATCTTTCAAGTGCCAGATTGATGTGTTTTTCACATGGACTCAGGGTTGAACTGATATAAGACCATTTTCCAGGTGAGATTGGCAGGAACTGTTGAAGCAATTTGCCTGACTCTATACCAGGAGGGATGGCTTGCATTTTGGGATCATCTAGGAATTTTCCTTAATGAATTCATTGTTCTTTGAAGCACCAGTGACATCAGTAATTTACATCTTCTCCTCTACTGTCATCTTCTGGGACATTATATTTGTGTCTTTTACTTAACACTGGGCCTCAAGATTATTATAGGGAAGTGTTTCATGGTGGTGTACGTAGACTGGATGTTTCGGCATGTCCAGCTTTGGCACGTATTGCAGAAACGCCCTGCCAGCTGAACCAGGTGGCCACTTTCAGAGCCATATGTCGTGCTTGGGCCACAGAGCTGTTGGTGGCTGCTAGGATTATGATTTAGTGTTGGTACAGCCTGTAGTCGGATGGGATCCTGGCTTCTGGCTGCCATGATTCAAACAAACAAAAGTTTGTAAAGAAGTTTTGCTGATGGAGTGGGCAAAACCGTGGTGGTTGCAGCCCTTGTGTTTCTGTACTGACCTGAAATGTGCCAAGAAAGGCTGGAGGAGGAGTGAATTATGTAATATCCAGTCGTGCTGCCAAATTGCTCCCTTGTAATGGGGGTAATAACTCAGCGTAAAGGATACATAGAAAAGAAAATAGTCACCGCTGCGAGCCATATGTCCAACTCAGAGCCCACTGAAGGCAGCAGATAGGTATGTTTTGTTTTGTCACTGGGTTGGTCCTGGAGGCAGAAATAGCAGCCTCCTGATGGGCAGGAGTTTTATATTGTACATGCCCAGGGGATGTTCCAGATTTCTGCAACGGGTAAAGAATTTGGGATTTCACACATTTGGTACGTCCATACACCCTTCTATAAAAGTCAGAAAATAGGGAATTTGCAAAGTTACTGATGGGCGTAATGCATGTGAAGTGCTTTAAGAATCTCTTGTCAGGAGGGGCTCTTAAAAAAAATGATTTTGTATTATTCCAAGTGTATGTAAGAGAAAGTGGCTCCGAGGGAGACAAGAACTTCTTGAAGACCCTTAATTAATACTGTTTTGGCATCCATAGCACTTCCTCTTCCTTTTAACAATTTGATGCCAAGAATTTCTCATTCCAATAGTGTCCAATAAATCCTGGAAGATAAATTCCAGTGACCGTTGGAGGTATCTTTGGTTGCTTGATGGCTAAAGCAGCTAAAACCTTTTTGTTAGTTTTTGAAACAGCTTTTCCTTTTAAAATGTACAGGTTTAACCCCTGAAACAACATGACTGCTTCTCCTCCCAGCAGCCAGAATGTCTTGTACCAGCACAGAACTTGCTGTGCTGCGGGTAAAATGACGGGTGTTTCAGTGCCAGGACACGTATGACACAGACTCTGCCCTGTGGCCCTTGGAATTGTTCCTGCTGCTGGGCATCAGCTTCAGCCTTGTCAGAGGCCCCAGTGGAGCTCAGCACATTGTGTTTGGCTATAGTGAAGCTGGGGTGAAAGAGATTTCTGTATGGCGGTGGCCTGCCACTTAGGCCGAGTTTTTATTTAGATTATACACCATCTGCAGTGGGGTGAGATTCAGTGATATCTGGGACTCATCCAGGTAATTGTGCCTCGAGCTTTTGTATGATTATTTCATAATGTGACTGTTACCCAGAACATGCACTCATTGTGCAGACATCCTGACTGTTTGGGATGTGTGGGACAAATGTGATTCAATTTCAGGTTTATTTCACAATCTCTCTAAATCAATTTCAGTGCATGTCTTCAATGTGTATATAGCACATATAAACATATATGATATGTATAAAGACTCCATTGAAATATTTTGATTTAATAGCACTAAAAATCAAGGTCTCCACAAAGGGACAGATTGGACCTCTTCTTCATTTTCCCGTAAACCAGCAGTAATTCTCCGATGCCAGAATTATATGAGCATAGCATTACTGTGAGGTGTACCAGAACTAAGAAACACCCTATGAAATGTGTCCCATCATTTCAGGGCAGAGAGGACTGTCAACGGTTGGTCCTGTTTCTACAGTGATCCATTACCATGTTAATTTATTTTTTTAAGTTATTATTTACTTTTTAAACTCCTACTACACAGTTTCTTTTGAGCCCTAATACATTAAAGTGAATCAATCCTTGTTATCTCTATTGGGGAGATTAGCTATTTAGGTGATTATGGGTTTCCTGCTGTTCTAAAACTACTGAATGGCAAATTAGGAGTTTCTGATTTTGATTTGCAGGCTGAGAGAGTGAAGATCCTATTGAGGTGAAGTACAAAAACTAGGTATTTACTGTTTATCAGGAATGTTTAAATCACAGCAGGTTTCCCTGTAGAAAATCGAAGGCAGATGTTTATTGCATGTTTCTTGTCATTGTTTGAACATGTGACTCTATCTTGACTGTCTTATTAACCAGACTGGAAAATAAAAATCACTTTACATTTTTTTGTGCGTTCTTTTCCCTTCCCTGACTTCAGTATTGTTAGTGTAAGTAGTTTTGGACACAAGAACGTTCCCTTTTGTGGGTTGTTCTTTCAGGTTTTTTGCTGGCATATTCTAAACATACCGTGAATGTGGTTATGATCACACTCAAGACAGCAATCATAGCTTAGCAGAAAGGTTGGACTAGGTGAACCATGGCAAGCTCAACAGTTTGCTCAGCAGTGGGGTGGCCAGCTCCGTTGCATTGCCTTCATGAAACCTCTTTATTAATGGCCTGTATATCGCTCTCCTCAAATACACAGCCGTGTTCCTAATTAAAAAAATAAAAATAAAAAAAATCACACTTTTTCTGCTGTTTTTATCCTTCCCCTACTCAGATGAGTCTCAGAACAATCCTTAATACAATACTGTTTGATGGGACCTTTTCCTTTTCTTTTGCAGGCTCTGAGCAGCAGCCTGTACAAGAGTGCATCACCGTATGGCTCTCTTAATAACATTGTGGATGGGTTAAGCTCCCTCACTGAGCATTTCTCTGACCTATCCCTTTCTTCAGAAGCCAGAAAACCCAGCAAGAGGCCACCTCCTAACTACCTGTGCCACCTCTGCTTTAACAAGGGACACTACATCAAAGACTGCCCACAGGTAAGGAATATACAATATTCTGGAAAAATCTTTGTGAAAATTTTCACCATTACTTCATGTAGTAACACAGAATTTGACTGAAGTACCTATTTAGAGTGAATAGCACTGAAGAAATATCTTGACAAAGTGCCAAGCTAGCCATGTGTTCTTTTAATCTATTCTTTATCACAATGCCTATGGAAAATACGCTATTTCATTTGCCTAATAAACATTACAAAAGATATTAATCCAAGTACATGAATAAGCAGACTTTGGAAACTTAAAAAATGGCTACTATGTAATTTTCTATCACAGAGACTGTGCAAAACACATTTTAGAGCAGCGCACTGTGTAGTCAGTTTGGCAATGGCACTTAAGAAAAATATAACAAGTTACATATGTTAAAGTAGAATAAGTTGTTACAGTGGATGAGAACTTTGTATCAGTAACACAAGCTCCAAGTATATCTGGTGCAAAATGTCTTTTGTCTCATCGAAGAGGTTTGCTGTACTTGGCAAGATGTGATGCTCTTGGACTCCTAGAACTTTTTTGTAGTGGCAAAGCTGGCAATATTTATTTCCTTAGAAAAGAGGTGTAAACCTGTGTGCACTAAAACCACACACCAATTTTTCTTCTGAGCCTCCAAGCCACAGTGTGTGAGGTTTCTCCATCCTCTCAAGTTTCAGCTGGATGCAGTCTGTGTTGTAGGCTTAAACTTTCACAACTCTGAACAATATTCTATGTAGAGTCCCAAGGAAATTAAAGTGCTGCCAATACTCTAGAAATACAGATGTGGACATTACTAGCATCCACTTCACTATGACTTTAACCTCCTACCCTCTTAATGTGTGATTTTCACCATAATTAGTCTGCATAGAATGAACCACAGTTAATTCACAGCTATAAGCCAAAACATAGGTGGAAAAGCATCTGCCAGCTGAGCAAGGTCAGCATGGAATCAAGTCTAATGTCAGATGAGCTTTAACTCAATGTATTCCTCCTACTGTTATGCATAGTCTAAACTGTTTTCTTCAGGGATTTTTGCTGTATGTGTTTTATTAATTCTAACAAAAGCTGTGGAATTAAACTACATTTGCAGTGTTGGGTGTGGCACTTGAAAATATTTTACCTCATTATTTCAATATATGTTGAGTAAGGCAGTTTTCTTCAGGAAAAAAAACCCCAACAAAACGGAACAAAACATCACTGAAATTTTCTTTGCTAGGAGATCAAAAATACTCTGGTTTGTATACTTCTCTTTTTAATGTACTTAGTTTATCATATTACAGCAAAACGTCGCGATAGAACCATGTAATAGCATACATTACTTAACAAAAAGGATTAAAACTACAACTGCTAAATATGTGGCAGAGTGTAAGAGTGCTGAACCAAGAGAGATGGCTGTGCTGTGTGGCGTAAGAAACCAAATGAAGGCAACAGGTCTCTTGACAATCAATACGTGCAAGCTGCAGCTCACACAGATGGTCCCAAGTGGATGTGAATGTTGTCAGTAATGCATTTTTTATTTCATAGGTATTTTTACAGTTTGAGGGACTAGGAATTAAAGAATAATGAAAAATGAAGACATACCCGTGGAAATCCAGGAGATGCAAACACATTAAGGGTCCTGTAGGAAGATTAATTTGCTTAAATTGCACATCTTGTATATTTTTTTAAGATTTTACTAGTAATGTCTTCAATTTCTTGGTGAACCAGGGCATGAAAAGACTTCCTACAGGGCATACCCTGTGGCTGGCTAGTGAGTAATGAGTGAAGGAACACAGGACTGGGAGGCATCTGCTTGCTCTCTGCACGTGGTCTTCTACAGTTACAGCCAGCCATATCATACAGCCCCTTCCGTAAACAGGTCAAGTTTTAGTTGGGAAGTATTTCAGTATTTTGCCCTCACTTCTGCTGCTGTGGGAAGCTGCTCCAGAACCTCAGTCCTCTCTCAATTAGAAATCTTCCAGTTTCTAGGATAAATGTAACTCACGGCCACTACGTAGTCATTTGTTCTCCTGCCAACGTTGTCCTCCACTGAAATAGCTCTTCTCCCTCCCCGGTGTTTATCTCAGGATGTATTAATAGACTGCAATCATATCCTCTCTCAGCATTCATTTTGCAGGACTAGCTGAGCCAGGTTTGCTCAGTCTGTTCACCAAAAGTAGCTAAACTCTCTGTTCCCCCATCCTTCTCCTGGCTGTCCTCTTGTGCTTCTTATCTGCTCCCACATGCATGACTACATGTACATATGGCATCCCAGAACAGATCCAGGTGGCCATGAAGGCCAACAGCATCCTGGCTTCTATCAGGAATAATGTGACCAGCAGGACTAGAGAAGTGATTGTGCCACTGTACTCAGTGCTGGTGAAGTTGCACATCAGATCCTGTGTTCAGTTTTGAGTCCCTCATCATAAGAAAGATACTGAGGTGCTGGAGAGAGTGCATAGAAGGACAACAAAGCTGGTGAGGGGTCTGGAGCACAAGTCTGATGAGGAGCAGCTGAGGGAACTGGGGCTGTTTAGCCAGGAGAAAAGGAGGCTGAGGGGAGACCTTATTGCTGTCTACAGCTACCTGAAAGGAGGTTGTAGAATGGAGAGAGTTGGTCTCTTCTCCCAAGTAGCAAGTGAAAAGACGAGAGGAAATGGCCTCAAGTTGCACCAGGGCAGGTTTAGATTGGATATTAGGAAAAAAATTCTTCATGGAAAGGGTTGTCAGGCATTAGAACAGGCTGCCCGGGGCAGTGGTGGAGTCACCATCCCTGGAAGTGTTTAAAAGGCATTTAGACAAGGTTCTTAGGGACATGGTTGAGTTCTAGAATTAGGTTATGGTTGGACTTCATGATCCTGAGGGTCTCTTCCAACTGAAATGATTCTATGATACTGTGATTCTATCTCATCAGTGCCTTTTGCTGTGTGTGCACCTATCTGTTTCAATAGATCAAAGTTTATGTTATTTAAGAAACAGGTGGTATGAAATTCGTCCTGCTTTATTGGACATTTCTAACTCAAGGGTTTTATGGTCAACATGTAAGTGCTTTCTTGAAAAAGAGAAGACTTAAGTGTTCACAGAAACTTAAGCACTTCCCATATTTTATCTAAATCCAAGGACAGATCTACAGGGGATGACCCTGTGTGCATGAGTTATGTTCAAAACTTTGAAAACATTCGAGCACCAACAGCAGGATCAGGCCTTAGTTAGAAAGACCCCATTGGTTACTACTGCTTTTGATGATAACCAGTTTCTTAATTTGAACATTATATGCACTACTTAATAGCTTAGATTCTGATGCTTAGTTTTTCTAATGCTGTCAAAAATGAAAGCTGTTGTGCAAATGCTACCAAAAAAGGGCTGTAGCTATGCATTTTTAAAGGACTTAAATTCAGATAGAGAAAAGAGATAAACTAATCAGATTTGGACAAAGTGGATATCAGTAAATCATATTGTATTTTTACTTTCTTTTTAAGTAACTGTCTAATAAGAAACAGATTTTGAAATCGAGTGCCTTACGGAGTTTTTCCTGCATAACAAAGAAATTGTGTAACAGCTTTGAGACTTTATAGCCTCCCTTAATTCTGCTTGTTATAAACACTGTAAAGACGTGTGTTCTTTTTCTATTGCTGTAAGTTGGTATACCATACTGAGGAAAATACATGTAACAGTTCAGATTGGTATCCTAAGTGCTGATCATATTGGAGGAGGTTAAATAGTTATAAACAAAAAAAGGCCAGCTTTAGTATTTAAGTATCTTGAGTACCTGCAGTTTCTCTAATATCCTGTCTAAAAACTATGTTGGGAAATTGAAATGGGATTTAGCAAACTTCTAGTATTTTAGCATGTTGTTTGTGTGATCTGCAGTGATAGAAAGTGTGCTTTCTGTTGTAGAAACTACCAGAAATGAAAGCAATGTTATGACTACAATTCATCATTTCCATTTTGCCTACGTTTGCAAAAAATGTTTGTTGCAATTATTTTGCCTATAAGAAACACAGCGCTTCCTATGTTTAGTGTCATCTTTATAGCATACCTGCGTTTTCTCTGAGCTAATTTTTCAACTTCAGTGGCTTAGATGATAACATCTTACTCATACCTCTCTGATGTTCTTTCACATACAGAACTCTCATTGACTTGAATGAAGTTAAAAATGTCAAGAGAATAAAGGTTAAAAGCAATGCTCTTAATCTTAACATGATGGCTCTCTTAAATTATCATTGACAGTGCCATCAAGTATACAAAGTATTTCTCTTTAAGTAGCAAGGAAAATGAGGAATGAGAGTACTTTTCCAGTCTTGTTTACTAGTGGTTAGTTGCATGATATATAAATATATACATAGGTTTGTCAAAACTTTGTTTACTTATTTGTGTACTTGAAGGTACTGTGCCAGTGTCCATCTTACATATGCATGGTAACCATAAGTTTTCTTTCCCTTGCCAGGACAAATAATGATGATCTTTGGGGCCAGTAATAGTTAAGATATATGATTCTTTATGACATTTATTTATCTAGCAGATGTAGAGACTCATAGAAGACCTTTTTAAAAAGTTCCATTGTCTGTTTTCACCCATTATCACTGTAGCCTATATTTTTTAAATCCTACGAAATATAAACGGTGGCATTGTTTGTACTGTGCATGGCCTGTACGAAATGTATCTCGCTCCTTTACAGTACAGGGATGTTTTTGACATTACCACCCTTCCATGATGTCATCTCCCTAAATGGAGACCCGTCATGTAGGTTTAATATGCAGGAAGTACAGGATAATGGGGTGTACTGTCAGATACAGTACATATGGACATATGTGAATAAAACATCTAGTTCAGTGTTCACTGGCTGAGTGACTGAACCCCTGCCATAGTCCAAAATTTTCTTTGGGAAGGAAATATGTGGACACGGATCCCAGACCTCACTTACTGCATATGGTATTCCTTCTGTTAAGTTCAGCAGTAGCGGATTAACAGCAAAGGCAGCAACGGTTTGTACTTGTACAAGTCCGAGATTAGAGCTCCAGCAAAGCATCTGTGTATGCAAAGTTTCCAAACTGCTCTACCCTGTGTTTCTGCCAAGCACCAGTTCTATCTACAAGTCTCTCTGTCCTAACTGTATTGAAGTGCTGTCAGGTCCTTCTGTGATAATATGTACAGGCTTGATCACTCGAAAAATACATGGTTCCAGCCATGTTTTTCTGAATGCTGAACAAGGAGACTGCTCTGGATAACCTGTGCCAGTGCTAAGCTCTCTGAAAATTCTTCCTCACAATTCCTGTAAATTTCTACGCAGGCAAGGAACTCCCACATCATGGAGACATGGTGGGGAAAAAAAAAAAAAAGGGCAAATATCAGTGTTCTGCAGTCAAATCCCTGGTGCACTACAACTATTTAGTCCAGTCCCTGAGAGATACAGAACCATTACACAGTGTGTTTCCAAATTTTACACTGTACTCGTAGATGAAAATGCACGTGCTTGTTTACAGAAGGACAGACATGCTACCCCAGACATATACATAACAGGAACAGTACCCTGAGAACACATATTCAAGTCAATGGGACTAGTAGGTAATTACTGCAGCTGCTTGAGTTTGCATAGATTTGCTTTTGTGGTTTCATGCAGGATGTGGAAGAAATCAGAGTCAAGCTGAGCTTAGTCCTTTCTACGTAGTCCACAGCTTGCTCTGCCGCACCACGCTGCCCTGAAGCTGTCCCTGCCTGTGGTCAGAGACAGTGCATCTTTGGCAGTAGAGCTGGCTCAGCAGGCAGCTATTTGGCTGCAAGGTTGCAGTGACTCTCATGCCCGAAGCATTAATCTAATTTGTCTTGTGCATTATGGTTGTGCAAGGATCTCAAATATGTCTGCGCAACGCAAGGACTCCACAGCTGTGCTTCCTCTGGGTACCAAAGGCTGGCTAAGATGGCAATGATGAACAATCTGCCATCCTTACAAAGATGAAAAGATTTTACATTTCTGTCTTTTGTCTTAGAGATCTTAATTAAAAAAAAATAAAAATAAAAAAAAGGGGGGAGGGGGCAAAACAAACACAAACCTCTTGAAATCTATTTTTCCTTTTATGTAGAAGATGATGTTTCAGAGAGCTCTGGAATGAAAGGAGATCATCAACTTTGAAAATTCTTCCACATCACTCTGAAAGTAATAATTTGTGACAGTTGCTACATTTTACAGTAGTCTTTTGGATACTGGGCGATGGCTTCCAAATAAACATGTCTTTTTCTCCATTGAACTGAGTGAAATATCAGTATTCTTATTCAGTTATTGGATGAGGGGTCAAGCTCTCCAGTCCCTCGGGAATCTGAAACCTTGTACGGCTCAATTTTGCAGGCTCCACCAGAGCTTTTGATTGGAGTATACTCGCTGCTGTTTGATATGGAGCTGTATGGGTGTCTCTTGTTTATGCTTCAATCCTCTTGGCTTAGAGAGCTATTAGAAGCCTCACTGTGCGGTCCCTGATATGGATAAAGCAGTAGTTGAATCACTGAAATTAGTATGCCTCGTACAGAGATAAAGATGAAAATAGCAGACAGAGAATAAAATTCATCCAGCTAAATTAACCTCTGGGGTAGTAGCACTGATTTTATTAAGAGCAGTACCAATAGAGAACCTGAATGCCTCTAGTGCAAGGAGGAAAAGCTGTTCAATCCCTGCTATGTATAATTATTTGCAAACTGTATGTGGCAGTCCAGAAAGAAAAAAACATACATATATCTCCAGACCCTCAGTTCTCTATCTTTGAAATACATTTTGATATGTTAACCTGTTTTGTATAGTGCATATTTCTTCACCTAAATATATCTCTATAAGAAATTGTAATTCTTAGGTGTTCATTCTGTAAATATCTAAGCACATACTGAACTTCCACCTTACAACATACTGGAACAATCTGAGGCTTTCAAAAGTCTTGTTTATACACAATATACTACTTTCATTTATTCATATTTTTCCACTCAAAACCTGCATAAAGTTATTTTAGAATATTTGGACTTGGCTAAGAATTTTTAAATTTTTTACCACCTGCAGCCATTTTAACAACTCCAAGATATCAAGCCCTACAAAATTTTCATTTGTTTTCCCCCTCATATGCTTGAACATAGCCCTGCCAAGTTTTCTCAGAGTTTCTGAGTTTAGCTGGATATATTTTCTCAGATCATTTCTACTTTTATTATGAAGACTTGCAGAAATCTTGTGATAAAAGTATGGTGAGCTGTAATTTTGTCACATCCATTTTACCTCTGGAAAGGCAAGCTGTTTAACAGTCTGAAACATCAGAAAATACTCATTTCTCTCTATTTTGGAAATTCTGAATAAGCTGTGCATGTTATGGCTTTAAACCGTTTATCAGAGAGGCAAGTAACTCAGACAGCTGTATGAGAGTAGAGGTGATCCCACCAGCCCTGCTTTGACGGCGTGCTCCCAAAGTACTAGTTTCAAAACTGTGGCTATGGTTTGTGGCATTTATGTTCGGTTGTTTGATAAACTGCTGCTTGGAAAGAAGATACTGAACCCTAACAAACCAAAATAAGAGCAGTTAGATAGTGAAAAAGAAAACAGAAGGATCTAGTGACCTGTGTCTGTGCCCCTTTCCGGTCTAGCATACTACTCCAGTTATTACATTCCCGAAAGTCGGGAAGACCAGCCAAAACCAACCTCCTCCTTCTGCAGCATCACTAAGCTGTTATTACTGTGGTTCTGTCTTTATTACTGATACAAGTTCAATTGATTTTGTTTTCCATGGGAAATGCAACGTAAACAGACCCAGTAAAGGCAAACGGTAAGAAGGCGTGCTTGCTTGGTCTTTGCAGTGACCTGGGGGTGGCATCTCAGGCCCTGTGCAATGGTTACCACTGTGTGACAGCTGTTGGAGGATCACCTGCCACAGAATTTGAGGTTTCATTGAGGTTTTTCAGCTTCTTTTTGTTTACGTTTGAATCTCATTTGCATTTCCACTATCTAGATAAATTCAAGCTGCTTGGCCTCAAAGACCAAGGGGGATATCAGGAAAAACGTGCAGTTTAAATGTAAACCCTTATGGATACCTGCCATTTCAACTGAATAAGGTTTTGGCATTGGTAAAGCCTTGGCTGGTCCAGATTGAGCACAGTATTTCAGGGAAGATGAGAGAAGAAGAATTAATTTGGGATCTCTGAAACATTACTTCTGTTGAAAGACTGAAGAACCGGTGTTGTTTACTCCCACAAAAAGGCATCTTAATAAGTTGCAAATATGTAGAAAACCTTGCATTAAGGGCATAGTTTGTTTTTCAGATCCACAGCGATGATTCCAGAGTACTGGACTTCAGCTGGGCTGCTCTATCTAACTGTGAGGCATTGAAGTGGAGTGCCTGGGAAGGCACTTGGTCATCAGAAGACTTTCAGAACAAATAGATAAACATATATGAGGATTTTCACAGGTGATCCTGTCCAGGGCCAAGTGAGAGAACATACCAAAGCATTTCCCAGCCTTACGTTGTATATCTGCGTACTAATAATACAAGTCATTATCTTAAATGTGTATAATTTATATTTAAAAACCACGCACAACAGACTAGATCCTAATCCTGTGCAAGTCACTGGGAGACTTTTATGAACTCCTTTGAAGTAGACTGAATATTGCATTGGTCTAAAGCTGAACTCTGTTTACCAACAATTTGGTATTTGCTTAGTTTGCAGTAAAACTCCTGATAAACCATAATTAAGTGCTTAGCTTGGAAATGAATACTGTGAGCATTCCTCTTGAGAGGGAAAGTAACATCTGATTTCCAGCCCTCCACAAGCTGCCTTACAAATAAGTTAGAGAGAGAACTACCATGTCGAAACTGCACTAGTTTATCAATTCCTCATTTGCACTGAGAAGAAGGGAGTAATGGAAGATTAAGTCAATCATGTGTTCTCGCTTCGTAAGAGTATTTTGGTTTAGTGTGAAATATAAGTTGTAGAATTTTCATCTATGCTTGGAAGTGTTCAAGATCTGACTGGACAAAGCCCTAGGAAACCAGACCTGAACTCAGTGTTGGTCCTGCTTTGAGCAGAATGTTGGACTTTGTGATCTCCTTCCAAACTTAATGATACTGTGATTCTATTCTGATAATTAACTAAATTTTGATGCTTTGCAATAAGAGACCACTGATTGTTCTTTAAAATCTCCGTGTCTCCCAGCTCTAATGTCTACCACAATCCTTCCTCACTGTGCTTTTTAATAAAACACTCCTGCAAAGTACAATACCGCAAAAACATTAAAGTTGAAGCAAACACACATTTATTACAACAACAAATACAGAAAACAAAAGACCCTAAACCTTGGAAATATCTTTTTTTTTTTAAAGAAATTTTCTTTAGTAAAATGTCTTTCAATAAGGTGTTCAGCTGAAAAAGCAGATAGTTGAAGCAGACCTCTGAAGTGGAAGAAACATTCTTTGCTTTGCAATGTTTCATAACTTCCATTTACTCAAGTGAACAATTATATCTCATATATATATATATATATATATATATAATTTCCCAGTTTCTCGAAAGTGAAAATGCGTTTTCTGATAACCACCATGCCCAATGAAAGGAGGCCTACAAGGTGGGAGTTGAGGCTGGGATGGTGCCAGAGAAACAGGGCCTGCGCTGGCTGGCAAGGAGAAGGTGACAGAGGAGTGACCTGCCTTGTCTGTATCTGGCTTATGACAATAAATGAGAAAGGAGCCTTGTGTATTTCGATATGGTCCATTTTGTAGCTATAAAAAGTCTACTTGGAGATGCAAACAGAGTTTCTCAGGTAACTAAAGCACATCTATGCCTTGTGGGATTTTACATATCCTTCAGATTGGCTGAGCAAGTTAGATCAGAAGCAGGAGAGATGGCAGCAGCACGTGGATCAGGAACGCAAGTCTTTGTGCCACACTGATGCATGGATATCTGCCTCTCAGATGGCGAGCTCAGGAGGCATCATGCAATCTGATTCAATAGTCCAAGTGATGCTTTTCAGAGCAGTATTACCTACAGAATATACTGTGTGAGCTGAATTCACTCATAATCAGCAATCCTGTGGCTACAAAGGAATACCTGAGGATTAATATTGCTTTAGAAGACATTGCACCTACTGGAGAATAGACCATTTGATCTTGATAGTGATGCTAAGATTCAAGGGCTTGTTTAGCATTCAGTTTGTAATCCTCGAGAGGCTCTCCCTGTATGTTTAGAGCAGTTCTTTAGTCACTGTTCCCTCCCAGAAGTAGCACATTTTGATACAGCCATCATTTGCTGCCCATAGAGCAAAAGTCACATGGTTTAGCTTTACATTAATGATATTTTAGAGCACAAGAACTGACTGCAGGTTCCTTGTTGCAGCAGCACCAGTCAGTGTATATCTGCGATAGTATCTCTAAGTTTGCTGAAACACCAAACCTGAAGACTTTGAAGACCTGTGAGCCTAGTCATGCTAATCTTCTTGCATGTTAAAGGGAGAGCAGAATCTGTGTTTAGTTTATTTATTTATAACATCAGGCCATTCCTAATGCATTCAATATTATAAAAACTGTTGATTCCCTAAAATTAGCACCATTAAGCAGTCACTTCCGTAATTTCGTTTTTCCGTGTTTATATTCTGGAAGTGTTAGGTCTGACTCCATGCTACATCCAGAAATACAATATATTTATGTTGTACAAATGCATAATGTGACTCTCGGAAACCTAATAACTTCTCCCACTGTTAGACTGAACTGAGAACAGAACTTTAGTTCCCAGACGCAAGTCCTGTTTTAACTCCTAGGCTATTTCTCTACATCAGCTCACCAAAACCAGTACTAAATATCTTGAAATTTCTAATTTATTTTTAATAGCAAAATACAC
The DNA here is from genome assembly GCA_013399365.1 of Pampusana beccarii. Lineage (NCBI taxonomy): Eukaryota > Metazoa > Chordata > Aves > Columbiformes > Columbidae > Pampusana > Pampusana beccarii. The sequence goes on from VWYH01008418.1 coordinate 929,582, forward strand.
CTTGCAAAAAAAGTAATACATTTGCTTATAAGCTTACTGTAAACTTAGTTTCTTTACATTTTATATTTTACACTAGAAATTATCTGTCGTGTTATTGATAGAAGACTGTTATTTAAGGAGACAGTTCTTAAGTTTGTAGAAGCTTGTTTTTTTCTTAAAAACCAAAATTTTTCCTCCAAAATTCCTTCATGAGGTAGAGAAAGTAAAATGTTTGTATAGTAATTAGAGGAAACAAAGAATAAGCCCTTCGTTTCAGAACCCTGTCAGTGCCAAATTATTAGCTAAGGCAATAAAGCCCACAGACAGGCACTTAAACTGAAACATTTGGGGATTTTTATCAGCAAGAGCAGACATTTTGGAAATGACATAATCTTGATTACTAGTTCATCCTCAGATTTACCTCTGATTTTCCACAAGATGCTTGTTACTCTGTTTGTAGCTCCTTCTCTGACTGTGCAGAAACATGCATAGGAGTACAGCAGCACCTTTTGAAATCTTCTATATTACTGAGCTCTGTAAACAATTTATTTTTCATTCTGCAAGGAGCGAGCACATTTTAACCACACTTAGATGTGGTCTCAAGCTGTAATTTCAGACATGAGTTCAGAGTAACACTGAGCATTTCCCAGGTTGAAGAGTTTCATATACAAAACACTGGTTTCAAGTCCATTTCTAATTTTAACCCACGTTGCAGGTGTGCAGCTATAGATAAAACTCTCTTAACAGCATAGACAAATCAATCCTTCCACCTGAGCCAGCGTACCCCCACCACCTGGCAGCCAAGAACACCCAGCCTAAGCACACACTCCGCCCTCCCAAATACTGCCCCGTGGGTCTCATGTGGGTGAGGAAAGGAGACACTCAGGAGACTTCATGAGAGCAGAGATGACCTCTGAGATGGTTTTATAGCAGTCAGGTTACTCCTAAATGCCTGGTTACACAGCTGGGGAAATGAGAAGACCAAAAAGTAAGGGAGAGAAAGGCTCCTTTCAGAGAAATGGGAAACCACAAGGCTTTCCCAAAAGACTGAAGGAGATTTATCATTACAGTAGAAAAGCAGCTTTGGTTTAAATAGGTTTAAAAAACAAAGCTTAATAGGAGTCATTCCAGACCTGCATTTTGTATTTCTCAATGCAAGTTAGAGCTTTGCTATTTGAAAAAGATTTCTGTAAACCCTGGTTAAGAAGTTTAGTAGATTAGAGCTAAATGACAAAACTGCACTGCTATCTTCATTGTTTTTACCAAGAATCATGGAAAATTCCTGCTGTAATGTCAGGTGTCCCCAGGCCCAATTCTCTGTACGCTTTGCATGAGGACAAAATGGTCATGCTGGCTTTTGTGCTGTGCTTGCCACTTGTCAAAGTGTTTACACAAAACATGGGAAAGCAGAGAACCAAGCCTGGGAATTTTCAGGTTTCCTTGAAAGTGGTTACTTATGTAAATTTAGGGGTTCATTCCTATCCTGAGATTGTTATACGGCTGTGACAGGTGACATACATATCCACCTGCGTTTCACCTGTCATGGGCATATAACTTTCTCAGGATAGGTGATATCTGTATCTCCTGAGATAGGATAGAGTGCTAGTAAACATATAAAACTAATCATACTCCAATTTTAGAGTGTGCTAGTCATTTGGCATTAGTGACCAAAGGTTTCTATCAGTTTTCTGCTAGTCTATTACCAGTTGTGTCCTACGTGATGTAATGCGGACACCTGATGTGTAAGCTGAAGCTCTGAAGAGGGAGCAGACATCTTTTACAATGATGTATGAAGTTCTCTTGAGGTGACTTGTATTACTATTGTGTTGTTCAGTAATGAAAGCGATGGTAATTAATAACAGTCTGACTTTTAGGCAACTGCTAACACTCCTGTTAAACTTTTTTAAAAAAATGTCTCTCTTGCTAGTATCATTTATAGCAGTCTCTTGAACAGCAAGTCTTAACTGTAATTTTATGGTTGGTTTGTGATAAATTATTTCCTTGTGTACTATACAGGATCTTTTTAAATAGACAGGAGACACTTACTATAAACCTGAAAAGAGGTGGTATTAATGTGAAACTATTGGAAAGGCTATTTTTGAAAAATATAATGTTGACATATACAAGTAAATACAACGTTCTCCTCTACAGATGCTTGAGGCACAATATATGCAATATTAACGTAAGTGGGTACAGCTAATAAGGGCTGTACTGTTTATACTGATCTCACAATGTGACTCACATTTTGTGTTTGTTTGCAAAGTTGGAGAGGAAAATGGGGATTTTTTTTTTAGCATTAACATAATTTTAACTCTCATCTGCTTTCTTCTGAGCTCCCATTCCTGATTCAGCACGCATGAGTCTGCTAATGAAATCCAGATGTCAGACAAAAAAACAATAAGCTCTCCCACCCGTCTGGTGGATCAGGTTTCTTGGAGACTGGAAAAAAAAGGATCAGGAGAGATTCCTAGAATGTCTGAAACTTTAGATTTCAGTATGTTTTCAGAGAGCAGAGGGCAACAGGGGGATGGTTTGGAGGTAAAATTGATAGCAAGTCACGGAAAAGTGAGAAGAAATTGAGTGGGTCAGAAGTTCCTGTACCAAAAGACTTGGGCCAAGTAACCAATTGGAAAAAGAAGTTTGCTTCATTTTTAGAGGAAATACTTAACAAAAATCAATTTTACTCAAGCTTTTTATGTGACTAATTTAAAGGAATGTTCCCACTAATTTTCAGACAAGTGAATAATTGAAATAAAAGTGCTGTCTTTGTACTTTCAACAACATTAGGATGCACCACAGTTTGCTTTGACTCTGAGAGGCATTTCCATAGGCACAGATTGTGAGCTTCCCTCATTTGAACTGTATTTGACTTAAAACAAGCCACGAAGTTGCTTTCATGCTACTTTTGCATCTATGTTTCCACAGCCACACTCCTCTAGATTGGCAAGATAAGAGAGAAAAGTTTTCTAGGTTTCTTTGCCAACTCTGTTGCAGCAGCAGACTTGTCTTCTACGCAGGCACTTCCCCCATCTGTGGATGGTGGGTCGATGGCCTCATCGTGAAGGAAAGCTGCCTGTCAGTCACTCTGGTCTGTTCTGTTCACTTCTGTTCTCCATTCATACAATTCATCATCTGAGTGTTCCTAAGACATACCCTTGTGGTTTGCTCTCCCAGTCTCTTCCCAAGGTCAGTCTTGTGCATGTAATGTAGTGTTTCTGTTTAGTAACTGTTTTCCTTAAATATCAGAAAAATATATGTACCTTGCCCTTGGAATGGAGAGCTTTAGTTCCTGTGAGGGCATGTAACATTGTTTTAGCTCAGCTCGTAACCCAGGAAAGCTCCCCTTTGCCTGCTAAAGAGTACTGCTCTCCTGACGTGTCTGACTGTTCTCCATGGAGGACTGTGGGTATACCTGTTATGATGGAGATAAATCTTCTGACCATCAGGAAATGGCAGAATTACTTGTGGGTGCTGCTTAGTGGTAGTTTAGCATCCGTGTAGACTCCAGGAGCTCTCTGCTGTCAGACTGAACAGGGCTATTGAACGTTTTTGCCTCCTACGAAGGGAGCTGCTCCGTAGCTACAGGCACTTCAAAGTACTTGTTCACTACTATGTATTTGGCCCAGGTTATCGAGCTGTTCATTATTCATTAGATGATCTTATCTGAACCCTGGTTCACTTTGGTGATTACTTGTGATGATGGATGGTTAGAGCTGGGGGCAGTCGGCAGGCTTTGCATCAGAGCCTGTGTTGTTTTAACCAGTTCATCTGGTGGTTCTGCACAGGGATTCAACAGGATCAGTGCGCTCAGAACCCACAGCAGGGACCAGTGGCAGGACTGTCATCGGTCACTTGGGGAGAGCAGACTGGGTGATCCTTTCCATGTAGGATAAAAGTCACCTCAGCGCAATCCCTTGGACCTTGCCCATCTTTCTCAGGAGGAAGAGCAGTATCTTACGAAAGCATCGCTCTTCATAAACATTTCTTATCATATCTTTTCCCGCTACCCCATAGTCTTCTCTCTTACAAGCCCCTAATACATTTGATGGCTGATAAGGGCCAAAAGCAGAAGCCAGTAGAGATAAGAGCCAGGGAAGTGTGAGAAGACAGCTGTTGCCTGAAGACTGCCAGCTGTTGAAAAATAATCAGAGAGGGCAGTGTACAGCATCACCCTAAGGTTAGTTAAATAGGGACTTAGTCTAACTCCCATCTCTGTCTGTGGAAAGGACCTACTTGTTTCAGTAGGAGCTGGAGACAGACATGAGCAACTTTGGATGGTCAGCCTTCAGAAACTGGCTGTTTTCTTGCTCCAGCAGAATTATTGAAGCGTGTACAGAGGGTCTGACCCTGCTGACCCCACGTTCTGCGTCCTGTCATACCTTCTCTTTATCTCGCCTCCATTCTTGAGATTCTTTCCCAATCAATTCCACTCCTTATCCAGCTGCTACAGTTAAATCCCTCATTCCTTTTCCATAGTGTATAAGATCAATATTTTGTTCCATTCAGTCTCCTTTCCAAGATGCCTTCCATTGATGTAGGAGAATTAAGGCTGAAGAATAGATATGTGGTGCACCAAAACAGATGTAATGGGGAATGGAAAGCACAGCTCTTGTATTCCTTGTATACAGTTCCCAGAGACACAAGCCTTATCTAGTTTTTCCAAACTCAGCGTTTTTTCTGATATTTTTCTCTTTTAATCTCCAGTGGCTGTCATTTTATTAATCACTCTACAAAACATGCTGTTTATCTGCTTAGCACATCTTGCAAGTAAAGACACAGTGGTGTCATCTCTGGATATTTTTGGCATACGTTGGGTGGTTATACTACAACAAGGAACATGCCCAAAATGCAGGGAGCCCCAAGAGTTAAATCTATAGATTTAGATCTATGGAAAAGCAACTTGAAGTTCTTGAAAAAGCCCATTGTAGGTTTTAGTAGGACTCCATAAGTCAGACTGTCAGCCAGCGATTGAATATCCAGCAGTGAATATTCAATGTCTCCTTGTAAAATTGATGTCTTTCATACTGCTTCTTAAAATACCTGATTCCTTCTCACTTGAGGTAGTTCTAACCAGGATGAATAACTGAGTTTGGACACTACAAGAAATACTATACTGTACATCTCCAGAAGACAAAAGAAAAACTCAGCTCCAAGAAGATTTAAGTCCTCCTTGACTTTTCTGTTGGAGTAAATTACATGATCTGATCAGATAAACATCCCACAGAATACAGAACTGGTGTTCCACCACACGTAGATGAGCCTTTTCTGCTAGTGTAGCCTTACTTCATATGCGGGTAGAACTACACAGCTATGCTACAGACATAGTATAGGACATCAATCAATTTTCATTTCATTTATGATCAATTTGAGGGAAAGGAAATGAGGTCTTCAGCACATCCATATGAAACTTTTCATACTAAATACCACTTTTATTCTCCCCGTTACTCTTCAGAATGTGGGTACTTTTCAGGAAACCTTCCACGTGACTCCAGAATATTGAATCACAGAATTAACAAAACCACTGAGGCTAGCCAGGATCTGGTGAGATCGGCTGGTTTAACCCCCTGCTCGACACCACCCAGGTGTTCGATAACATCCAAGGATTGAGACACCACAACCTCTCTGGGCAACCTACATTTTGCCTCCTGGCAAAAAATCCACTGTGACATGCCTCACTTCTTATTTAGATTTGCTCTTAGTAGAAGCAGAGCATTAAGTCTTTTAGAGTTATCAGTGAATTGGTGGAGTTTAAACATAGCTACTGGTCCTCTTACATCATTGAAGAGATGCCTGCATGCCCTGTTCTCAGACTTTTTCCTCATGAATTCCCCCATAACTCTGACACATGAAACAAGGAACTATGGCTCTGGAGGCAAGAATCTCAGTATTAGTTTCACCAGCTGCATTAGTGATGTTTTTCTCCTTTTAATCTTTGGTACTTTGCATAACATTGCCAAATCTGGAGCTCAAATCCAACCATAATTTCTATTTAATCAGTGTTATGCATATATTGCCACAAGAAAACAAAATTAAAAGGAAGATCATACCCTGGTTACCTGCCTCGAATTACATATGATATGTTTTGTTACTTGGAAACAGCAAAAAGTGTTCTCTCCCCTTAAGGTACATAACCCCCAGCAACATATACTTGTTTCTTCAGCACAAAACATCATAAATCTTGTATGATTCTGATGGCAGGATCAGGATCTGTTGTGGCTCAAGTAAACACAAAATTTAGTGGCTGCTTGACATCTGATTTCAACCTCCAAATGCACTGGCCTTACAGCCCAGCTCTGTTCGTACTTCTGTTGACAGGCCAAGGTGGTTAAAATCTAGATTAGGAAAACAGATGACACCCGAAGAAAGACTGTGTGCATACGTGTACGCACGCGTATGTGTGGCTGGCAGTGAGGGAACGGGGGGTGCTGAGGGAAGGCAGGCTTGGAGGCAGAACACATTCACTCAAATTCCCCAAGAAGGGAATCAAACGTAAAGAGCAGAAGAGAGGCTTCCTGCCAGCTGCACGGAGCTGTGCAGAGACACACAGTCTCCCTTCTCACTTTCTGATCTAAAGGAGAACTTTCCTTTGCTGTCATGTGCGAAAACCAAACTTCTATCAATGCCTGTCTTACCAGAAAACACTAACACACATTTAAAATCCCAGTGGATGTGAAAGAGCTATAAAGTTATTGTTAAGGTTTGAAAGAGGGTCACTAGCATTCAAGCATTTTGTCTGATGGCCTTTGGTATATTCATATGGGTGCTATCAGTCCATTTTTTTGTGAACAGGTATCCATAACATAGGGCTGTTGTAATGGCTGCAGCACCATTATTCACACCTCCAGTAGATGGGCCAAGAATGGAAAAAACACTGTCCCCTACCAGCTCTTCTAAAGATGCCCTGTGCACAGAATGGGGTGTGATATGCCTGCTGGTATAGTCGCTCAGAATAACTCTAGGTCAGCCAAGGTGCAGCTTTCAGACTTGTTGCCTTTCCTTGTGCTGTGGCAAAAGTGATGCACAAAGCCTTGCCTGTGACAAACTGTACCATTCATGTCCTTAAAGGCAGAGGTTTAAAACCTAAAAGCTGTGGATTGCAAAAGCTATCTGCAAGGTACAGCCTACTGTGTATGTTTCTGTATGTATCCAAACAAAAGAGCTTTGCAAGATGCCTGACAATTTTTTGTGGTTTAATCAATCTCAACCAACTAAATCCAGATAAACGCTTTTACATCGTTCTCGTGTGCACCTGTCCCATTGATAGCATAATTGTCTTTTACATGACATAGGCACAGGCTGAAATGCGAGATGAATGCTCTCCCATCCTTCCAAGAGGTCAGTCTGAAGCTCCCATCTCATGTTGAAATGCACTGACATTCCTGCATATTTGGGCATTGATTACATGCTTTGGGATGCTAGTAAGTGTTCAGATAGTAATTTGTTTTGATACTGATGATGTAATTTAAGTTGATATTGTATTTCTGGAAAGAAAACCAGCACAGCTGGCAAAAAACTATGATGGCCCTACGGAAAACATTCTTCAATCAAAATCCTACTAGTTTAGAGAATATGTGTTTGAAGCACTTAGGGCTGGTAAACCAACAGAGGAGAGAGATTCTGGAAGGCAATGGTTTGCTATTTTGCCACCAAAGTTAGATCTCATTACTTCTTTGGAGGAAAGTTGTAATTCTCAGGAACTATATGAAATGAAGAACATAGTGGTACCCTGAGGTATGCATTGGTCAGCAAACAAAAGCTAATATCACACTTTTTTTAAACAAGTTGCAGCCACTGTCACCTTTTATCTGGGAGTGGAGCAAGACTATTAGTAATTTATAGTATGGTCACTTGTCTTGAATTCACTCTGCTTGGCATTGTTCTTCTACACAGTCACAAAGGTCCTTAGTCCCACGGGGATGGGAAATATCAACAGTGGAAGAGACAATTACTTTATACAAAAGAAATAAGGAAAACAAAAGTTAGAAGCTTTCCTAAAATCTATGAGGTTTTCTATGATAGATTCTGATCTTTCTCATGGCACCCTGCATACAAGATCCACTGGTAATGCTTTGCCTTTGCAATGCGTCAGTGCAGAGTGCTGCGTAACAGCATCTTTAGTCCAGATTGTGGACTACTTTTAAATACTTTTGGTTCAGAAACTGCTCTTTCAAACTACCTTACATATTAGAACCTAGACAGTTCAATTCTGCTCAGCAGATTATGAAAGCGTTATAAGCCTAAAGAAAGATAATCTTATTCACTGTTCAGTGAGGACTGTCCCATCTGCTATTGTCTTTTGCAGTACCACATATTCGCCACAGAAATATAATACAACAGAGAGATTGTGTGCAGACCTCCCCAGTTTAGCTGCAGTGTGCAGTATGCTAAGGAATTTTGGTCACAAAGAAGATCCTTTTTTACAAGAAGGCGGTAATGTGCCCTTAGAATCCATTCGCATCATATAAAACAGAGCTGTGTTTGTTCTGCTTAATGGACTTTGCATGGGGTATCTTTCTAGCGCGGTCAGAAGTATGTTCCTTGGCTCTACCAGTTTGCCCCGAGGCACTGCAGTACCCCACACATTCTCCTCAGGGAATTCACGCTTTTCAAACGATAGCCAGGTCCTCCTCGGTAAATGCATGTGTCCCTGGAACATCAGTCTAGCGTGTTGCTACTGGATACGTGTCCTAACTGTAAAGTATAGGTTGGAAACAGCATGGGGGTTTTGTGTTGTTTCTTTAATATAAAGAGTGACTGGACTATGTGTCTGTAGTTCATCAAAGTCAATCGTTATTGGTTATTGCATTGAGGAAGGGGGTTGTTTAATGGAAATCATGTTACTACTTCAATTACATTATAGCAACTAAAATAGAGAGCTCTAAAGTGAGCAAAATAACAAAGCTTTCAATAACTGACACGGAAGTAATGGAGAAATTCCTGGAGAACTCGACTTCCACAGAGTCTTGCTGAGTCAGCAAGGTCTTACAGTTTTCTTCCTTTTCTTTGGTAGATTACAATCTCAAATATATATATATATATATTTTTTTATTTTTTTTTCCTGCAGGTCATCATTAGTTTTACTAGTTGCAGAACCTGGGAGTTAGACTTTTTTTTTGTTTTTTAATAAGCACAGACATTGTGCATACTGACTTTCAAATCAGTTCTGCTTACTGTCTACCACAGGCACAACAATAGAACATACAAACTTTTGTGCCTGGAGTGAGTTAGGCTGACTGTGAACTCACTGAGGGGACAGACTGAATCCCAGCCAGTTTCCTGCACAACAGGCTTTTCAGATATATTTGCATTTAGACATCTTATAATGTGTAGCACATTCATTTGGATGTGAGAGAATGGTCTTGTGGTTTAAGTTCTGGACTAGGATTCAAAAAATCTAGGCTGAATGCTGACCAGTTGTATGTGCTTGGGTTAGTGATACTGTCTGTGTTTTACAGATGAGGAACTGTGGCAAAATCCCATTTTACCTAATAAAGTCTAAGTTCTTGTGGCCAAAGTATTTTTTCTGTTGTTTTGTGCAGCTCCTACTGCAGTAGACTCAGGATCTCTGCTTAACACTAAACTAGAAATAATTTTTAGACGAGGGTTAAAAACACTTCATCACTGCTGGTCTGTGCAGGTCTGGGAATAAGTCTATCAAGTTAGCACATCTGACACACCACAGGTTTACAGAGTACTGTTTACAAAAGGCATGGGAAACCAAAGAAGAATTCAAATATGGTTCAAAACTTCTAAGTGGAACCTGGTTTAGCCTCCTGGACATGCCAGGCAGGGCTGGAAAGCAGACGAGAACAGTCTTTCATGAGATTTTCCTACTTCTGGTCAGGCCAGAAGTTTTGCAAGAGCAGCCTCTCTCATGATATTTTGGCACTTTTGCTTCTGGTCTTGCCTGAAGCCTGGAGGCAGAGCCATGTGAAAACATTAACGGAAAAAGCAACTTCTCTCAATGCATTTGATCTTCAGCTACAGCCTGAAAGATTCATATTTTTTCTCATAATTTATCTATGCTCAGCTGCTATTTGCAAGCCTATGTTTTTTTTCTTTAACTCTTGCCTTCTTCCTTTGCTGCTGTAAATGTGCAGCCTCACATACAGCTTAATCCTTCATCAGAATCTCAGGAAGAAACTGAAAACATAAAATGAAGTCTGAATCTTAAAAGAGACTAATGTGGATTAAGGAGAAAAATGCACTGTCCATAAAGCCAACTTTGAAACTACCTTAACAGCACCATCTCCTTTACCCCAGAACTTCCCCACTTGATGCCGGAACAGTGTGACTGACTTGAGTGTGGACTCAGTGTAGCCACTGTAGTCAGTAACAAGACCACAAGATCCGATAAACATGTACTCCGCGGACCCTCAAAACTAAAGTAATCTTACATGGGTTTCCAGTCCTCAGTCTATGTTATCATCTAGAGGGTAAACTCATTGGGGCAGGGACTGCCTCTGTCCACGAGTTTCTACCAGCTCTAGCATGACAGGCAGCTTCTCACAAACAGTGAACGATAGCGTCAATACCAGACCTTTCTCCTTTGGAGCTTTTACCCTCCATGTCATGTAGAGAATCATGGAACACACAGGGGTTAATAGGAAAGGATCTCTGGCCCTCTTATGAGGAAGCTTTGCTTCTACCCAGATGGGTAGAGAGACTCTGCATTTTCCCCTTGACAAAAGAGATGATCTTGACTACGGCTTGGCCAATAGAAAAAAAAAAGTTAAGATCACACTTCCCCTTCCCCCATTTTTTCTGATGGGACTGTTCCCATGAACTTCTTATCTAACCTGCTTATGCTTACTCTAAATACGGTGACATTTGTGCCAGCATGCCTGCCTGCTTTCTCTCACCCTGTTTATCTGCAAACACTTGCTTAGTACAATCATCTGCCAAAACCAAAAGTTGATGTTTGGGGATTTATAGTAAGAAACCTTATATTTTTCTTCTGGAGTGGGGAGTAGGAGGGAATAGGAGATGGATGGACTGAGCCTTTCAGTCTTTCTTCAGAGTAGCACAGAGTGTTGTCCTCACCTAATCATTCTCACCCCAGAACACGTGTATCCATATTAGGACCTATCGCATATGTTCTTGGACTGCATTCTGGAGACAGGTGATAACCATACTCTGGACCACTGAAATTTCATTTAGTCTGCAATTTATTTCTTGTTTTAACTACAGCTGTTTCTCAGATGATAAAAATAGGCTCTTGTGCTGGTGCTATCTCTGCCTATTTTGATTAAAACAAGATGTATGACTAGAACCTGTTCTGATCCATGTGATCTAGAGTAAGGGAAGGGTGAAGCAAAGTTTTCTTTCTAGCAAAATTGAGGGGAAAGCGAACAAGCAAGAAACAGACAGTTACTTCACAAACTTTGAAGCCTTTTTAAAGCCTTTCCTAGAGTTTGCAGATTGCAGCGAGTAGAACACTACACTGCAGTTGTCTCAGTACCTCAGTTTATTTAGTGTGTATTAACAGGAGAAAGGTACCTGCCATGACAAAACGATTAGCCCAAGGGAGAGTCACTGGCTGATCCTTGCTTGTCCCTGTGACAACCACAAAGTAGCGCTGCACAGTTCTGCATCACTATCCACGTGCCAAGGGAGGAGTTAAGGCCTGGAATCAGGTCTGGCATCAGCCTGTGCAGCAGTTACCACAAACCAGTGATCCCTGTGTCAGGCCTCAGATGGACTCGCCAGAGCAGTCACATCCACTGCACTATCCTGTTCCCATTCTCAAGGTCTGTGCCTCTCTCAAATTACTGTTCCAAGCTAGAGCAAAAGAACTTCCACGCATTCAGAGCCAGGTTCGTAATGGGCAGAACTGGAAAGGAATAGGGTGGAGGGGACATTCCATAGTTTGGTACCAGCAGACTTCATCCTGCAAGAAGAGTGGTAAAGCCTGGGCAGAGGGTGATGAACTTACTCTGAAGAATGCATACATAATCTGCCCTCCGAGCAGACAGAGACAAATATGCTGCACATTACCCTGTTATTTCCAGTACTGATGAATTTCCTTTCTACAGAAGTCATACTTATAAGTACTTTTTGCACTGTTTTAGAAACCCTGCAGTAATACCTTCAAAAGATGTTGAAACTAACATTTCAGACGACTTAGTTTCAGTGACAATACTGTACTTGGTCTCAAATCTCTCTAACCAGTATAGTTGTTTGGATCTTCAGAGGTCATTGGAGTGGTGCAGAACAGCAGCAATCAGAATTTAGGAAAGAACATGAGGCCAATTCGGGAAACTCAAGTAATCTTGCAGTTACATGTCTCAAACTTGACTAGTGACCTAATCAACAGCTTGTGCTGTTTCCATGCATCGTTAGGTACTGACTGTGGAAGCACTTACAGAGGTTACTGTTTTCAGTCACAGGAGCGAGAACACTCATCAAGAATTAGAAACAGTTGTTTTAATTGAATCAGATAAAATATTACTATTTGCAAAAGCCTGTATTGAACGAGATCCCAACTAACCTTTTTTGGAATTCTGAAAGAGTATGGATATTTGGCTTTGCCTCATCCTGTTGCATGTTTGCAGACCTTTGCTAAGCTGAACTGCAGAAGGACAGGAAACAAGCATGCCAAGTAATACAGGAAAAGTTATTATTGATGTATTCCATACAACCAGGGTACAGGTGATACTAAAAGTCTTTCATCTAGGTATATCCAATTCACTTTAGCAGGCCTAGAAAGTTTTTGGTAGGAATCTAAACCTGGGAACGTTTATCTGAAACTCTGCAAATTCTGCTGTGATCAAATTGGATTAGAAAAGAGAAATAATGTAGCCCAGATCAAAGTGAAGAACATCAGGTTAACTACTAGTCATGGATGGACTTAAACAAAAAGTCCTTGAATCCTTACTCTATAAAAGCAAATTACTTGGATTGTGTGAAAAGGAGTTACACTAAATGCCCAGAGTCTCTTGATGGAATCCACAAGAGGAAACAAACAAACAAACAGAAAAACCCAAAAAACACCAACAAAAAACCCACACCACAAACAAGGCAAAAAAGCCCACAGCCCTCATCCTCCTACAATGTTACTTCTATATTCTATGCTTCTTTGTAACTGGAGATCTTTGATCATGGAACACCTGTTGTTCTTTAGTCTTGACCATGCAATATTGAAAAGAATGGAACACTTATTAAATGATTTTCTTATGGTCTTTGTGAAAGCATTTCGTACTTCGGCTGCCTGGATTGCTTTCTGCCTTAATCTGGCACAGCTTTATCTCACAGCAAAAGGTGCTAAATCATCAAGTGTGTTCAGGCACATCTGTGATGTCATACCACATGCCGTAACAATATATTTATTATGTGATGTGGTGTGCATCTGTCCTAGTAGGTCATTCCTATTGTCATCTTGATCGGTGACAGGCTTTTTTTTTTTTCTTTTTCCTTTACATGTGCAATGTTTTGTTCTGCTTTGAGAGCACAGACAGCTTTGGCAAAGACTCAGCTTTAAAAGTGAGCACTTGTGTGGACCTAGCTGGACACGTGAACTGATCAAAACCAGGAGATAACAGTGTATATTTATAGGGAGATACGTTTATGGAAACCTATGGGAAAGGCCAGCTTCCTTGTCAGAGAAGACAGAGGTTTGGTTACAGAGGTTACAGCTTTGGAAAGTTCTCCTCTTACCATTTTTCTTTATATTCTGACTGAAAGTTAATTGCAAACAAATTTCTGTCACTCGTGTCAGCTTTTATGCTCTATTAAGCTTCATTTTAATACTTCGTTGTTGTTCCAAAGTCTTCAGGACAAATTCTCTCCTGGCTCAACTCCACTGACTGCGATGAAGCTACATTGGAATGTATTTTGCCCTAGAGTTTATATTTTTTTTTCAGTGCTGCTCTTGTGCTTGGCTCCATACGTGAGCAGAATGTGAAGACAGCAAGCTTACATTAGAAACAAGTCACTAGAGAAACAGGGAAATCTTTCTAAGCTATCAAATGTCTTTTCATGGGGTGTAAATGACAGCACAGTTCATTTCCTTTCTTTTCAATATCTTCTGGCAAGAGGACAGTGCTAACTGTCATGTAAACATCAAGTTTTACAAAAGATTTCTCAAAAGTAAGCAAAATACTAGTTTGTGTTTCTTAGTTCCCTACTGCCATTGTTTATACACAAACCTGAAGTTCCCATTACAGAATTACAAACATAAACAAATACAACCCCCAAAAAGGCTCTTTTCAGAGAATATAATCTGTTTCAACATATTCATGGTCTGCATTGATGTTTCAGCTGGTATAGCCCCTCCCGGGTTTACTGCTGATGTGCTGTGCAGCAGACCCCTGGAAATCCCACCAGAGAACGCCTGCTCAGTCATTTAGGTTGGCGCGGTCTTCCCCTAACACAGGATTTTCCCCCTCTTACTGTCCCATTTTAAATGCCTGGGTGACTAAGCTACCATGCTTCACACTAAAGTCAATTCCACGTTCTAATTAATGGTTTGCCTTTTTGTTGTTATTTCTTTTTGGGGTTGAAAGAGAACTGCTTTTGTAGCCTTAAGACACATGGCAGAAAGAGATGGAAACATTTCTTTCCTAACCTCTTTCTGACTATAGAGTCCTTTGATCCTAGAAGATTTATATTCAAGTGCAAAACAAAATTAAACAAAACAACTGTGTGTAATCACTGGTCACTAATACAATTTGGACTATTTTATCAGGCAGGCTAGTAACAAGTCAGCATAATCTCACAGAGACAGATACATAGGAGTATCTGTCTATCAAATTACTTCAAAAAACACAGTGGAGGAGAAGAAACGTATCCAAGTTTTTGGCTGCATTGTGAATTTGAAAGAGAGTTATCCTGTTAGCACACAAGAATCCGAAGATGATGGAGATGGGCGCACCAGGAGAGCGGTGCTCTCCTCATGTGGAACGCCGTGCCAGCAAGCTCTTTGCTTAAAATACCATAGTGACAAAGTAGTGGCTTCAGGTTAGACATCTGCTAAACAGAGAGCTGTTGTGGAACTGCAGAGGCACCTAAAACCACACTAGTAAAGGTATCTTAAGTGCTACTGGTAGCATTAAAAGTCATGGTTTCTTTTTCACATAGACCCAAATCTCACCTAAGCTGAATATATATATCCGTGCCAAGATGGTTTGCTACTTTCTGATGCTGAACTCTACTGACTTGGAGACTGAATCATAACTTGGTATATCTTGTCCAACTAAAGCATGAGAAGGATTACCATCTCAACTCTGGCAAGTCTTTGTCTCTCTTCTGACCAGAAGGTGAGGAAATCAGAAAGGGGGAAAGAGAGACACATAAAATTTCACACTGTTTCACCCTCGTAGATATTTGCACAGTTCTATCCGCAGGTGAAAGCCAGAGCAGGATGAAGGGGAAGGAGACCGTTGGAGGCTTGGAGGAAGTGACAATCACAAAGCAAAATGGACCAGCCCATTGAGTTAGCCTTGCCATCTCCTCGACTAATGCTGCTGCATTTCAGGCAGTGTATTCTGAAGTTCTCTACAAAGCCTGACTTCAGACAGCTGAAAGAGTGGCATTTCTGCGATTTCCTGCCCTGACAGCTATACCTTACTGTTACAAGTTTTCTTCTTAGACATTTAAACTGAAGTTTCACTAACAATAATAAAAACAACATCATCAACAATAACAATAATAAACACCCATTACCACCACTACTTACTTTATAGAAGACAAACACTCTTCATTTACCACAATAATTCTTGTGTTTGATATAGCTACAGAAGTATTTTCCTGCTTCTGAAATCTAGAGAATATTTACTTATTCATTAATGAAACATCATTTAGGCAGGGATTTTGTCACCAAATCTTACTGCAGTTCCATGAAGTTGAGTACTTGATACATTAAGGCCCCCTTAGAAAACCTGGTGACTGGTATTTGGGTTTTTGTTTGATTGATTGGGGTTTGTTTGTTGGTTTGTTTGTTTTTAATCTTATGGGTCATTTTCCCAAGTTTTATTTGTTACTTTATAAAAATCCTTTTTTTGCTCATATCTTAATGTACCCTAACACAGGAAGAAAAGAAATTCTGAGCAACAACAGATCTTGCCAGGAGTTGCCTCATCAAACTGAGATTTCTATGGTCTGACATCCTTCTCACCAGCATTTTGGAAACTCAATGCAGCACTCTAAAGCCACCCCAGCCCGAAAGGCGTTCTGCTTTGATGACCTTGGGAAGCTACTGCTTGCTTTAAATGACAGCCACCAAATTCCCAAATCAGTCACCAATAATTTATATTCCTACCTGCAAAAGCACTTTTTTTCCCCACAACATTTGATTGCTAAAGCACTTTTTATCATTTGCTAGATTCTTAGGTTGAAAGAAGAAAACAAACACTAATATTTTACTGACACTTGTGGAGGTTTCCCACCCTGCTGGGGAAGCCTAAATACAAGCAGTTTGGAGCAGAGCAGGAACAAAGAAGTCGTGCTGGAGGAACTTGCTCTAAAAACACAGCTGAGCATGCCGAGTTCCCAACACACCGGAGACGCAGACAATAATATAAAGTGAGGATGGAAGCTCTTGCTGTGAAACCTCTTGTCCCCATGCATCTCTAAGAATATCTTCAGCCCAGAAGTATTTACACGAAGGCCAGCGCGAGGCTGCATGGCTCAGAGATACAACCAGAGCATGCAACGCTGCATGAAGCCTTTTGTGTTTACAAGGGGCCAGTCTTTTGCTCAGGCAGCCATGCCTTATTGTTTACCCACTGGGGTGCTGCCTGCTGCTCCTTATTAGGGCCCCTGCCTCTACAGGCATTTCTTGGTAGAGTCAGCGCAAGCATTTTTTAACTATTACTTACAAAATGGCAGTGGCTTCCCCAAGGCCATATCTTTGTTTCTTTGTACAATGCTGTGATTGTGTAAATTGTCTTGCGTAAGCACATCAGCCCACTCTGGAATTCTTTATTTTCCCCCCTTACAGCCTTTCATTGTTGTTCTTTTATGGTGGGATTTGTCCTTTTGCCATCTTGTCACAAATCCATTCCTGTGGCTATGTCACTTTTAAGGAACAGCATGGCTAAGTCTGGCTTCTCAATTTGCCAGAGGTCTGGGCAGCAGCTACTTCTGCTGAGAGAGCTGTGGCCAGCAAACTGGATGGGCTCTCTTGCCCTGTCACACAAAACTGCAGAGCCCCCAAAACCATGAAGCCCCAAATCAGTCACTTGTAGTTCTTATATCGCAGTCCTTTCCTGCATATAGCTCAAATAATCACCGTCTAAATTCAGTGACATGGCTTGTGGCAGTACAAAGCTGGGGAGTAAGATGAAGCTACCTCTCCTAGCGTCATCAGATAAGTAAGTCCTTAAATCATGAATGCACACACAAGCCTCAGCATCACATACAGATTTTTCTTCTTTCCTTCGAATACAGAATAAAGCACAAGTGAAAACCAGAGTCTGTGAGGAAGTTGCAGTTTCAATTTTTGATGATTAGACAGTGGCACAGTTCTCTGGAATGACTTTGTTTCCACCCCTGTCTCTACCTGAGCTGTAATTCCACTTCAATGACAGTGTTAGTAGTGTATGAGATCTGTCTCTGGATCCCAGATCTGAATCCTCTTTCCTCAGTTGCTGATGCTGGTCTAAAAGAGTGACCTGAAAGCACATGTAGGGGCTTCCCCATTTTCATTTGCCACAAGCAGAAGGGGGTCGGCCGCCCACTGGGCTTTGCTGGCTCAGCACGTGTGGGTGCCCATCAGGAGGTGCCTATATGGGAGGAGGCACTGACAAGACAGAGCCTCAGTGTTTGTTACAGGCCGTGTCTACAAGAACCCAGAAACATCCCGGGTCGGCACTAACAGCCTTACAAAGGCTGCCGGATAAGCCTGCAGTAGCCTTAAATGGGCCTCAGGAATACAAGAGTACACAACCGAGGTTGGGCAGGAAAGAGTTAGCTCTCAGGCTTTCTTGGAAGAAGGAAAATTGCACTTAATTACTATGTGCCACCTAGAAGCATTGACATTATTTACGTTCTTAACCGAAGACCCACTACGAGGAAACATATAAATCAGGATAGGTATTTGCTGATTTGCCAGCAAAGATGTAATCCAGATCCCTGTATCCTACATGTATTGGTTCATCATTAAAAACAAGACCCGTGGAGGTTACTTCTTTCACATACTCCACTGAATGACCAGTGAGGAATAATCTAGAGCCTGACTGAAAGCAATGGAAAGTCCACTGGCTTTCAGCAAGCTTTGAAATGAGCCTGGGTGGATGAGACCTACTTAATAGATAGAGTTTTTAGATAGTCGCTTTTCATAATACAATCAGACTTTAAGGGGCAATGTTTCAAGACTAAAAATATTATGTGTAAATACTCTATGTGCATGAAGTATGTTTATTAATCATGTTTGCGCTCGGACATTAAAAAAGAACCAATATCCTTAAGGTTTGAATGCTATAAATGTTCAGATCAGATATCACAGACAAACCACAAAGCTTACTAAAAGATGGGAGAAATACCCTTCCTATAAATACAGTGCATCATCATCAACACTTTAGAATTTACCTCTTAATGTTACATTATATAACATTATTTAACAACTGTACTAGCTGGATGATGCTAGATGCATATAGGGTTACGCTGCCATTATCAAGAGGAATTAAGGAGCTTGATGCGGGTTAGAAGTATTTTCCTTTTCTTTGAATGTCATGAACTTGATATCATCCCTGAGTCTAACACTAGTTTTTATTCAAATAAAATCAATTAACATAAAGCACAAAAGCTGCAGGTAAAGTGGAGGCTGCCTTTGTAACAGTGACTGCAGGTCTGCCTTGCTGCCTTTTTTTCTTTCTCCCCCTAAATGTACACAAAGCTGCTTATGTGCATTTCTGATGAGCTGAAAGAGCCACACTCCGCATTTCCTAAAAACACCTACGGACGGCTACAAGTCTTGCTGATCCAGAATGAAATATTATTTTGCCAGCACAGTGAAGAGTAACTGTACCAGCTCTTTCTCTTGAGATATGTCAGCCCCACTGCTTGTATATAAATATCAGAGCTAAATGTTTTCAATTCAGAATTGGATCTGAGTTGGCTGAGTGAGGACATGTTTTATGGGCTAAGACGTTATTACTGATCCTTAGCTTATGCTTCTCAGGCTATATTTGGCACTGCCATACGTGAGACTTGCGTTCGGTCCTCGGCTAAAACACTTTATGCTGTTTACTAATATCAGTATTATTCAAGTTCGTATTGTTTGTGTGTCCCAACACACCCACTCACGTTATTTCAAAGGAAACTTAAAGGAGCACTGTGGTGGTAGTCACTAGCTGAAGCTGATGGGTGCCCACATCTATATTCAGCTGTCACAGTCCCCCTGCTCTCACCAGCGCACATTCTCTTAATCATGACTGGACTTTTCTGCTGACGATAACAAGAGGAGACTGTTGGGTTAAAAAACACTTAGGTTAATTTTTATTTCTATGCATTTATTTGAAGCTTGGAATAGCAAACAAAAGCAAGTTTTCTGTTGTATTAGGAAAGGAAGATACTGAAAAACAACAAAAATGGGAAATTGTCCAATTGGAAATAACCTGATTGGTTATATTGCTTATACCATCACCTTAGGAAGCTTGGAAATACTCATTCTACCTATACTTTGGCTTCAGCTATAGCAAGAAGTATTGACTGTGCTGTTCCTCTTGGTCTAAGCAAGTGATACTGGGAATAAGTTTAACTCTAGAACTAAAAAATATAGAGAAAGCAGGAGATAGTCCCTGCTTTTTACTTTTTTTTGGTTGAGAAAATCCTGAAACACACATAGTTAGCATGAAGAGGTGTCAAGAGAAGATGTGCAAATGATCTGACTGCAGAGATCGAGTATATGCCAAGAGATGGAAAGAATACCAGAAAGGTTCGCTGTTAAATGCAGTTCATGGCAAAAGGGAGAACTAGACCCCTATAAGTCCTAACTTTCAATGTACTAAAAAACAATTTTAAAAAAAGTTTAAAAGTACAGTTTTATCCTCCAGCAATAGTTTCCTCCCTGCTTGCCCAGGTTGGGGCCTTGCGAAACTGGCACAGCCAATAACCAGTGGTGCTCTGCACCATTTGGTGTATTTTATATTACTGATCAGAGGGGTTCAGAAGTCTCTGTGTTACATGGTAGGAGACAAGTGGTAAGTAATTTTCTAGTAAGGTGAGGAACTAGACTCTGTTTTTTCATGATAAACAGGCAAAACAGATTTTCATATTTCTTGCCAGAGAAACTAAAAGCAAGTGAAGCTATAAAGCAAGTCCCCATTTTTCAGGGTGTACAGTGAGGATATTATGCATATTCAGAAATGAGAATCAAACACAGCATGAGAAAGGCCCAAATACGTTAAGCTTTCAGATATTTGCAACTCCCTTCTATTTCCTTTCATTTCTGGTTTTGATGAGGCTGTCCTATAAACAGACATTTCTGTCCTCTTCAAACCAAATGCTGAGGACTTCAAAGTTAGGAAGAGAAGATAATCACCATACAGACCAGTATAAAAAAACCTGCTGTTTAGGGTCATTCAACTAGACCCAGAAAAATTTCTGTGGCCAGGCTCATGTCCTGATAAGCCTGTTCAGAAGTAGCATCTCGAAACTGTTTACTTATACGCCCTATAACTTAATTTTTCAATAGTTAGTTAGGTGCTTAGCTCATTGAAGTAACTATTAAGTGACTGTTGATATATATCAGCTTCCTAAAATACACAACATGAAGATCAGTATTCTACTAGGAAATCCAGATGCATCCAAAGAATTGATTCGAAAGCCATCGACCCAAGCGCCTGTGACGCAGAAGGTGCCTGCAAAGAATTTCTGCTTTCTGTTTATTGTGGAATTGCTTGACTTTGGAAGGATGGTGAAGAGCAAGACATTATGACGTGAATGTGTGTAAACACAGACCTAAATTTCCAGGAGTTTCTTATTTTGGAAGAGAAAGCCGAGACACCTCCCTTGGAGTCTTCTTAGGTGCTAAGACCTCTAAGCTATCACACAGAAGAGGCAGGAGTTCATTACACTTGTACAAAAAGAAACCAAAATTCCCATCCTTTACTTTGCAATGCTGAAAATAACTAGTGCAGGGTGGATTTTTAGTTTTCAAAAACTTACATGATGTAAAAGGGAGCTATTTAGAGGCAGAAGGATGTTTTTTCTGCTCTCCATGTCCCATTTACAGGGTTATGTAGGTGTTTGCAGACGATACAGGGCTGTGCACAGCTTTGCAGGCTGTGCTAGAAACATCCCACCCCTTTTGCTAGAGAGGAGCTAAGAGGGCAGGGAGTGATAAAATAAATAGCATGTAAACATAGTAAATTCTTTCAAAAACTCTGTTACAGTTCTTAAACACCAATAGGAACCAGCTACCAGGCATGAGAAAAACCAGAATTGCAGTTCTTTGAAGTGGTTGAGTGTAAAATCAATCTGTACCTATGCATATAGGTGAGAACAAGGAATACCTAAGCTGACAGTTTTCTCTATGTCCTCAGCTTAAGAGCTACAACTTCTGTTCTTACATGGATGAAGATTGCTCAGTGTCCCCCGTTCCTGTCACAAGTTTCATTCAGTAACCTTCACACCAGCTTTTCTCCAGCATCTGCGTCAGCAAAACTAACAGACCAAAGAGGAGCTCAGAGCTGGACTAAAGGAGACTCCAGTTGTCTTGAGAACTTATCCCAAACAGAAATCTTGGCCTGGCCAGAGTGCAAAGAAGGCTATGGGAAAAATACAAATGGCATGCGGGAGGCCAGGAAGGCCTGAGACATAGTAGTGTCCTACGGTCAATCGCTGCCATGTCTTGGAGAGCTGCTCACTTAGAGGGGCTAATGAGGTCACTTTAAATTGCGGTCTAAAAGCTTCTTTCTCCTCTGAACCTAAACTTCCTTCCAATAACATTTAATCTTCCAAAAGAAACAGTCAAAACCTCTAGGTTTAAAGGAATACATCATACATGAAGGTCTATAACCCAATTGGAAAATGAATATTTTTTTTTAAAGATATTAACATGATACCAACAAATTTTTGATTATAAGCCTAGGGTCACAAAGCCCAAAATGCGTGCGAGGGTCCGGCTAACTGCAACCAAACTGAGGCATAGGGCTTCCCATCTACATCTGCCTTCCCCACGGCCCCTGCCTGAGCCCGGCAGTGCATTGTCCCCACAACAGACTATTAAGCGGTGCACAGAGGAGTAAGGAGCGAACTGAGAAGCCCAGTTCAGTCCCAGACATCTCCCGGGAAAGCAGCCCTTCCCAGCCCCGTCCTCAACAGCTAACCTTTTGCCCCAGAATGATCTCCCCTATGCACACATTTCAGTGTAAAAACAGCATTTGAAATTAATATCACAGAAGCTTCTGTTCTTTGAAAATTACATCTGATGTCAGCCTACTGGTAAAACACATCAAGTGCAGGCAGGGGAGAAGGGGAATACAAAGCGGAGGATGTGAACTTCCACAGAGCTCAATAAGAGATCTGTTATCACTGGCCTGGGTATTGTGGCTTTAAATTACAAATTACTTTAAACTGTAAAAACGTGGATAGCAAGCCCAGGGGAAGAATCCCCAAAATGGCAGTAAATAAAGAGCATCCTGTCCCTCTTTATGCCACAGTTAATGTGGGAGGTGATATAAAACCCTAGCTTGACCCCGCATGTAGAGTTGATGCGGTGAAAGGACATGTGTGTACACAGACCTAAACAAAGAATTTCTAGCACACAGAAAAATTACTGCAGTAATTACGTTAGGTGCTGAGCAGTGCAACAGCATTTGCTCTTACACTTTGGACTAGTTCTCCTGCATTTTTACACAGGCTCCTATTACCCTGGAAATGGCAGGTGGCTTTGCAGGGATCCTTGAGGCTGGAGTCACGGAGGAAAGTTAAGCTCGCAAAGTACTTGTCAGACCCCTCACCGCGCTGGGAAGAGGACAGATTGCTCTTTCTGTTGTCTCCAGGGTCTGGAGTCCTTGCCTGGGAGTCCCACCTGCTCCTGCAGCTCACAGCCCCTGAAACCAGACCCCATCCAGCAGCTGCATAAATCATTAGGAACGGGGCTGCCGTGGGGTGTCAAGCAGTTGGCAGCACATGGCGGAGTGACTCCCTTCTCCCCTGCGCGCTTCCATCTTCCCCTAAAGTAAACAACCGCAGTCCCCACCGTGAACCCGGTTGCGAAACCGCAGGGCACTGAACTTTATCTCTGCACCGAACGGGCCTCGCAGGGGCCGCGCGGCCGAGAGCAACTCTGCTCTGTGTTTTCCTGCCACCGTCCAGGCTGCTGCCAGCCAGGGAATTCTTTCCATAGCTCGTGCGGCTGCCCTGGGAAAGGAAGCCTGCTTGCAAACGTGCTGCAGATGAACGCGGTGGTGTGGGCAGCTTAAGGCCTCCCCTTTTTTTCAGGTCTGAAAATGCATTTAAATAAATTGCTAATACCCATGTACCTGCAGTTAGCTCCATCAACATTTATCCCATGTCAGGTAGCGTTTATTCCTCTAGAAGCTCTTAGCATAAAAAGGCAATATAGAAAAGCAGGCCAGCCAAGCTGCAAAGTTCAGTTGCAGATCAGAGTAGGAACTTCCCTCTGACTAGATAATGCGAATGATTTTTGGTTCAGACATAATTATAACAACATGTAGACCCTCACGCGTCTGGGTTTTTTTCAAGCTGGAATTTCCTGAACTGGCAAAAGCTACCACATCACAAATGAGGAAACCACTCCCTTGGTGAAGAGAGGATGGTACAACATTAAATCGGGGAAAGAAAACCCTCAAAAAGCCAATGCATTCATTGAAGCTATCCATATGCAGAAGTGGTGGTCCAGGGATCTGAGTAGTAATGCTCGGCAGATGTCTCGCGATCCAAGTAATGTTTAAAGGAATTCTTAAAGTCTCACCCACACAAGAGATTCTGATTTGAAGCCAGCTCCAGGAAACAGCACTCTGCAATGTTTCTTCCATACAATGAGCTCTTTTTTGGGTTATCTTTTTCATTATAATGATTCTAGCAGACAGATAAAGAATCAGGACCCAGCTCTGCATGCTGAGAGCAAGTTTATCCCTCTCCCTCTAAAGATTGCTCTCCTACCAGTATTTTGCTTAGACTCATTTATCTTTTGTGCTGTGACCTGAAGGAAGGATACTGTCTTGAAATTTTTAAAACCTACCTGCAAGCATAGAACCTGGACTCAAGTCATTTGTATGAGTTCTTACAAAATAGGAACAACAACTCTCATTTCAATCTAAATTGCCTCACTTAGGGCTCCCATTATAAAAGGCTAAACCCACTCTTTTGGTTAAAATTGTGTTTTCAAGCCGAATTTGGGGTTTATTACTTGGCCCTTTTCTTTACCATCTAGAGCAGAGGTGTCAAACTCATTTACCAGGGGCCACATCAGCCTCGTGGTTGCCTTCAAAGGGCCAAATGTAATTTTAGGACTGTATAAATGTAACTACTCCTACCCTTTGAAGGCAACCGTGAGGCTGATGTGGCCCCCTGTGAAAATGAGTTGGACACCCCCAATCTAGAGATATAGATTTGCCTCTGTATTCCCAGGCTTTAAGAAGTGAAACATATCTGTGTGTGTCAAAAGCAGGAACCTGACAGGAAGAGAAAGGCTCCAATTGTGATTATAACTGGAAATGTATTAAAACCGGGAGAGAAAGAATCAGCTTCAGGAGGACAGGTCTTTCTAGTAGAACTAAGCTGTGTTCAACCCACAGGCTTTAAATCTGGCTGTAGCTTACTGAGTCTCAGGTTTCAGAGCCCTGGAAGATTAGCAGGCTAAGCGGTGGCGAGATGTTCTGTTCACAGTGTGTTCGTTGGGCTCTCAGGAGAGAAATCTCAGTTTAGTTCTGTTTTTACAGTAGACTTCTAGTCTTTTTCCATCACTCTGGATGTGCAGGTATGTAAATTTATTACTAAGGTAAGTTGAACTGGGCTCTGTTTTTATAGCAGAGAGGGAAATGGGAGATGAGAGACAAGCTGCCATGGGTGCACATAAGCATGTAAAATGTCTGAGTGAAATTTGAGTTGACTTACCATTTTAGTGTATTTTCTAGGCCATGGTCCAAAATGCCAGCTGTTATAATGTGTGTGACCCTCCTGTAACTGCAATCAAGCCAGTTACTGCTCACTAACTATTTGAAATTACTATCACTGCCATCATGCCAGTGTTGCTCTACCAGCACATGGCTTTGCTCAGTCTCTTATTTCCTCTTCTGTTGGCCACTTCTCTAGTAGGGATGAGGATGCATTAGATGCCCCAGGCCTTTAAACTTCCTGAAAATCCAGAAACTTCCCAGGAACATCTGCTCCTGCCTGTGCTTTCCTACCAGTTCTAGGGAGAACTGTTTCATCCCACACACATCATCTAGACAGAGAGAAAAAAGGAAAAGAGATTTCCTCTCTTTCTTCCTTTCTTTCCACAGCATGAAAAAATCACTACCTGGGATGGATAACTTTTCAGGTCTCCCTTGTGCAATGATACCTAAGCAAACCATCCTCAGCAGCTGCATAGTCCAGACTTAAGTCAGCAGGGTGGCTGGCATCTTTGGCTAAAATGCATCTTCACGGAGTATTTTTTTTGTGCCCCTATTATAGATCTTCTTTCAGTTAGATAAAGTCCAACTGAGTACAGATATGTTGAATATATTCCAACAGAAGAACACTTTCCTCCTGCAATCAAGCTGAAAACCTGGTTATCACAGGACTATACTTTCAATGCTTTCTATACTTTCAATCCTTTCATTAAGAAAAAAAAAATCAGCTCTTTTTGGAACACAATCTGGTGCTAGAGGTTATGGCAAATCCCAGCAAGTGGACAGAAATTTTCCTCCCTAATTTTGTTTTCCTCCAGGAATTGTCATTTCCACATAAACGCTTCTATGAGCAGGCCCTTTGAGACGTGCCTGGAAGAATATATATTCTGCCTAACAAGTATCCACCATATCTTAGCAGCTAAGAAAAATAATTCTGTGGTCTCACTACGCTTCACCACAACCACCTCAGTCCAGCTGAGCTAAAAATTAGAACAAAGAACAAAGTAGGTATGCTGAGAGAAAGCTACGAGTGATAACTTTACTGTTGTTTCTGGCTTTTGTCCTGTCTTTTATGCCAGATTTCTAGCTTCAGGAAATAGTGTTTGAAACCCATGAAATACGGTAAATCAGGATAGGGATAACATAACCTGATATTCATTCACTTCTCACTGCAGCGTGGAGCAACAAGCAGCACCAGCCTGTGGCATCCAGAGAATTCATTCAAAAATTTAGATCATCATTTTTAAACCTATAAAGGACTTTTTTCTTCTCTGTTTTTCTGTAGGGTTTGATACATATTGTCTAGCTATAGAAGATCCCCTTTGATGTCCATGCACATTCCGTAAGCCAAGAGCAATATAGTTAGGCTCTTGGAGGACAAGAGGAAAAAATGTAAATGTGAATTATTGTTGGAAATAATTTGGATGCCCAGCTCCAGACCAGAGAATCTTTGAACTTGCCTGATCAAACTGTTCAGTGTCTGAGCCCAGCCCAACTCTGGATATGCAGCTATAAAAAGGACAGAATCCAGACCATGGACCTGGATGCTCCTGAGCTCCTGGGAATTCAGTGTTCCTGGATTCAATGTTTTGGGTTTTTTTTGATGCTGAGCCCACTCCCAATTATTTATGCAAGACATCTCTTAATCTTTTGGTTTGTGCTTTTACTCACATGCACTCACTTATAAACATCAGGATGCCATTCAATATTTGTAATGCTTACTAAGCAGAGCCCCAGGTAGTGGCTGGATCAGAGCACCCAGAGGTTTCTTCCACAAATTCCAAGCACAGGCTCAAGAAAAAAAGGCAGTTCTGGGATTTACAATTGCAGGATGTTTGTCTTTAAGGTGTGCACCTCCATTAAGCAGCTTCTGAATTCATCTTGCACATAATCTTGCACATTCTTCCCCCTCAGCAAAACAGTAATTCTTTATCCCAGTGGAACAAAGCGGGAGGCAAACAGAGCAGAAGAGTATGTGAGTATATGTGCAAGAGCTTGCAGCCTGGTCACTTGGTGCCTCAAGGACTGCAAACAGAAACTGAAGCTTAGCATGACAGGATGGGAACAGAAGAGCTTCATGTCCAAGGGGCAAGATTCCAAATGAGTTGGGGTTTTTAGTTGTTGTTTGGTTGCGTTTGTTTGTTTTTCCCCCTTCAAACAAAGCATTTCTCTGGGAAAGTCCACTTCCCTAGTGGAAACCCAAGCCCTAAAGTAGCTAAAATAGTACTTTTCTTTCTTCTGTTGGTCTCTGCTTCATGGCTTCTTGGAAGGAAGGATTTTTTTGAGCAGGAAGTCATGTTGGTTAATGGCACAGGGCAGAGCCTCAGAGGAAAATTCACCTACAGCCATTTTTGAGGTTGGTAACGAGGTGGTTTGTGGCTCTTTCTTTTTTCCCTAGAAATTAAGACAGAAAACCAGATCCTGATCCGAATCCTAATCCAAATCCTGTAGCTGTTAGTTTTTAAGCAGCTGGTCACTCCTTATTCCCCACAAAACCTCCAAGAGATGCTGGATCTCAGCATGATGCTACACACAATAAGCTTCCCACACTTCACTAAAATTTCTGAAGGAACCTTATGGGACTGGACACGCGAGTCCCACTGTTCCCGACCACCATTGTCTTGCTTTCAGCTTGCAGTTCTTTTGGTTTATAGGCACGCCACATCTGTGTCTTATTCTTTGTGTTCCGTTTTCTTGTACTGCCCTAATACTTATTAGTAAGCAAAACGGTATGTGTGTTTTTGCAGTTGCTGCTGATTTCATATAGAACCTTGTAGTTCCAGAGAGTGTTATGACAATCTGCAGAGCTTTAAAAAGGTAGGTAGGGGTAGATTGGGATGTTAACACGCCAATTGGCCCCTTGGAATCTAGGTCTTTTCTCTAGATGCATATCAATAAAGACCCAGCTAAACAGCCATAAACTTCTACTTTCAAGCAGTGCATTTATCCTGCTGTGTAACAACCCTTTTGATACTAAAGATATTTCCTGTCATGTTTTCTTCACTGCCAAGCATTGATTGTTGACATAAGTGTTTCATTTAATAAATATTACCAGTGTGTATGAGCGTGAGGGGATGATTCAGCAGTGTCAGAGGCCACATGGCAGCCGTCCTAACAGGAAAGACAAAAGTGATTGCTTCATAGCAAATAAATCAGGCCCCAAATCTAGACAACTTAGAGAGACATCAGTTTTGCACTAAATTGTCCCGCCTCGGGGTTGCATTATTAATGACAACGTATGCATAAGAAGCAATTTGTCAGGACAGGTATTTGCATGTCTGTTAAATGGAAACATACAATGCCTGAAATCAGGAACTGAGCCCAGAGCCAGGACACCTGGGTTCCCTTCCCAGCCCTGCTCTTGCCTTGCACATTTTTCCACCCATCTATGCCTCAGTTTCTCCTCTGTAAAATGGGCATCATGACATTCCCCTCTGTAAAGCGGCCTCTGGGTCTGTGTAAGCTCATTATAATAAGACTAATCAAAAAACCTTTTCCATGCGCTATCCTATCAGCCATACCTTTATC
This sequence comes from Pampusana beccarii, assembly GCA_013399365.1. Classification (NCBI taxonomy): domain Eukaryota; kingdom Metazoa; phylum Chordata; class Aves; order Columbiformes; family Columbidae; genus Pampusana; species Pampusana beccarii. Next base: position 958,114 of record VWYH01008418.1, read on the forward strand.
ACAGAATCACAGAATGACAGAATGTTAGGGATTGGAAGGGACCTCAAAGGATCATCTAGTCCAATCCCCCTGCCGAAGCAGGACACCTAGGTGAGGTTACACAGGAAGGTGTCCAGGCGGGTTTTGAATGTCTCCAGAGAAGGAGACTCCACGACCTCCCTGGGCAGCCTGTTCCAGTGTTCCGTCACCCTCACTGAGAA